>CM070076.1:7723414-8083920 GCA_036250285.1 Pyrocoelia pectoralis | reverse complement strand
TTACAAGTTAAGAAAGACGTATTTTAGGCTTTCTCGAAATACGTTGTTGGCTCAAATTTTTCTGCAATTACCTACAGAAAATTACCACAAAAATAGTAACGTCACGATTTGGCAGAAATAAATTGTAACTGAGGGGAGTTTGTTCATTTGTTGCAATTGATTGTCGAAATACCACGCTTCGTAGAAAAGTAGAAATAAATTCATCCCCATTTTACCCCCTTAGGTGTTGAATTTCAAAAAATCCTGAAACACGCCTTTCAATTTCTAACCGAAAGGCCATATACCAATTTTTTATTGATTTAACTTAAAGAATGACGAAGTTCCATATAAACTTTCATCCCCTATTTTACCCCGCTTAGGGGTTGAATTTCGAAAATTCCTGAATCACGCCTGTCTTAATTTCTAACCGAAAGGTCATATACCAATTTTTATGGATTTAACTTAAAATACAAACTTTCATCCCCTATTTTAACCCCTTAGGGGTTGAATTTTGAAATATCCGGCCTTATCCCTTGTCTACATCATAAAACCAACCTCTGTGTCAAATTTCAGCCATCTAGGTCCAGGGGTATGGGCTGGGCGTTGATATGTCAGTCAGGACTTTTAGTTTTATATACGTATACCTAGAGATTACAGCGTTCTGTCAGCAATTAAGAGGGGGGGGAAATGTTCTGTCAACATTCTCATAAATCCAGAATTTAAGTGAGAATAACATCCTGAAATTTCATGACTGATACTATAACCATATTGAACCTTTATTTGTTACCCTCTTTGTAAATGTAGTTTAATACACGTATACTTAGAGTTTAGGGCGTTCTGTCAGCAATTAGGCGGGGGGGAAAATGTTCTGTCAACATTTTCATAAATTCAGAATTTAAGTGAGAATAACCTCCTGAAATTTCATGACTGATACTTTAACCATATTGAACCTTTATTTGTTACCCTCTTTGTAAATGTAGTTTTATATAATTATACTTAGACTTTAGGGCGTTCTGTCAGCAATTAGGTGAGGGGGGAAATGTTCTGTCAACATTCTCATAAATCCAGAATATAAGTGAGAATAACCTCCTGAAATTTCATGACTGATACTTTAACCATATTGAACCTTTATTTGTTACCCTCTTTGTAAATGTAGTTTTATATACGTATACTTAGAGTTTAGGGCGTTCTGTCAGCAATTAGGTGAGGGGGGAAATGTTCTGTCAACATGCTGATAAATCCAGAATTTAAGTGAGAATAACCTCCTGAAATTTCATGACTGATACTTTAACCATATTGATCCTTTATTTGTTACCCTCTTTGTAAATGTAGTTTTATATACGTATACTTAGAGTTTAGGGCGTTCTGTCAGCAATTAGGTGAGGGGGGAAATGTTCCGTCAACATGCTGATAAATCCAGAATATAAGTGGGAATAACCTCCTGAAATTTCATGACTGATACTATAACTACATTGAGCCTTATTTTTTACCCCTTTTGAAAATTTAGGGTAGTACAACCCGACCGGAGTGGGTTGGCAGAAGTAACTTTTATTTTTCAGCAGATATTAGAGATTCACTGAGTGACTTTTCATGACTGTTGAAATGACAACTCAAAATACGTTGCTGGCTCTCCGTCTATTACATCAACTTTCACCTGACAAAGTGTGTCGGTGAGTTAATAAATCTCCCCGTATTTTAGCTTATTATTATTACTGGCGATGAACTTATATTTTCACTGTGACCTATCCCGTTTTATAAATTAAAATTATTTTATTCTGAGAAACGTTTCTATTTCATAATTAGTTTTGAACAAAACTGGTCAGAATATATCAAAGCTCAAATAAAATTTTGGGAGCTCTACGAATGTGTTGCCATTTTTTCTGTTTTCTGGGCAGTCACAAAATACTTGTATTTAAAATACAGTATTTGAAATAAATTTGTATTTTGTATTTTGTATTTGATGATTTTTCCTTAAAGTATTTTGTATTTTGTATTTCAAATACTCTCTTATGAGTATTTTGAATTTTGCATTTGAAATACATTAATGTATGTATTTTGCCCACCGCAATGTTAACGATAGGTTCAGAGTGAAGTCTAAGAACACATTTTCAAGAACCAATAAAACCTTCCTAGAAACGTCTAACTAAATCTCCCAAAAACACCCCGTATACGCATACAGGGTGTTTTTTTGGGAGATGGGAAGTATTTTTGTATTTCAAATATTGTATTTGTATTTTGCATTTTTAAAAATAATATAAAATTATCTCGTATTTTGTATTTCAAATACATTTCTAGGAGTATTTTGTAATTTGTATTTGAAATACGTTAGTGCATGTATTTTGCCCAGCCCTGCTTACAACTAAGCCACTATTTCAAGGTTAGGTAGACACTTACCTACTCATTTGTTACCCATTAATTTTTGATCCTAGTAGTTTTATTTTGTTCGTGAAATTGCTCCACTCGCTTCGCCCGTTTCGGAAACGTTTTCACTCACAAAGTAGATGCTTAAAACATTACTTTTAACACTTATATCATAAACGGGACACACCTTCGTTTAGGATAATTACGAGGTGTTGTTCTGTTGTTTCCTTTTCCCCTTCCGATTACTTAGGTTTCACCTGCGTTAGTGCCAAAAACGAGGTTTACTCCACTTAATCGTTTTATTCATTCACCACTAGCTTTGCCGCTTTAGAGCTAGTGTTTCAGTACTCACGTACTTATCTCAAAAAACATAACAATCCATCTACTCATTCACTTTTCGACTTCATTAAATTTATTTAAAGGGAGGTTACGAATTGTTTTATTTATTCATCAAATTGTAAATATATTAAGGTTGTTTTTTTTTTGAAAAATTAAAAAATGAAAATTTTGGCTTTAAGGCTTAACTGAAAGTAATAGGTAAAATTAGTGATTAAATTACCCTTGATTCATGTATTGAGATTGAATTTCTACCTTTCGAGATACGCATCCTGAACGATTTTTTTAAATAATTAATAATTGGTATTTAAAGTATAAGCGGCGCGGCGTTTGATTAAAAATGTAAGGAAATCTTGAAACATCATTCGCATCTCTCAATTAATCGATAGTCAATTAATCATTAAAGTTTGTGTTTGATTTCGTTAATTTCAGTTTTTGGATTAAATAAAGAGATTAAATTCTGCAGCCGAGTTTTAATAAAACTCAATTAGACCGACGTTTCGACTAGATGATCCTATAGTCTTCTTCAAAGCGTCTTTATTAACAATTGAGAATTATATTCAGTTCAATTGCCAAAAAAATGCGTTTTTCGAACTCTGATTCTTCTGGTACGTGGCAACCCTAACTGAGTGTTAATTGCGATATTGTGTAGTATAACCCTTAAATTGTTTACTTTTAACATAAATTTTACCTGTCAATTGAACTGATTATATATTCTCAATTTTTAATAAAGACGCTTTGAAGAAGACTAAGCTTATCTAGTCCGAGTCGAAACGTCGTACTAAAGAAGTGCATTGAGTTTTATTAAAACCACTACTCTAAACTCCTCAAGAAGGCTCCACTAGTGTCTTAAGGAGACATTCAAGGTGTAAAGTAAAGGATTTGGATAGTTTACTTGTGAAATTGAGGAAAGAGGGAGTAGTTTTGTGACTTGCCATTACAGGTATATACGTACTGTAAAGGGACACCGGGGACGGACTTTGAGTTGCATTACGTCGAATGTCCCCTACAAGGTTTTGTTTGATTTTAAGGAATTATTACAGAAATCACCACTTATGCAGTCATTACGTATAATCGTTTGTATTTTGGGTGTAAAAGCGGCTTTTATTCTCACTAAATTGGACAATATCCTAATTCCTGACTCTCTCAAATGTAATTTCAAAAATTTTCCTTTATACCATATTGATAAGTACGGTCCTTTTGTTGATAATGTCCTTTTTGGTAATAAGTTTGTAGGCATCAATTACACTCGAACTTTTCAGTTTTTTTTTTCTGTTTTTTACAAAGAGCGATTTTGTTTTATAATCCCCTTCATATATTTTTATTATATCGTTCTTTTCTGCTACTTGAAATTTGTAAAGAAGAAGTGCGCAACGACCACCTACTTCATGGTTAAGATCCGCTACTTCTAAAATTACAGACGCGAACTTTTCAAATAGTACTTACTATAAAAGCGTTTCCATTACTTTGTATGAATTCTTCATTCTATCGCCTTTTACTATTCAGATCTAAAAAACTGTTTTTTGCTAATCAAACTGTTGATTGTGATTATCGGTTTATCCTTTATTCATAAAATATTTGTTGTACACAGAATACTATTATAATATTTTGAAACCTTAACCTAATGAATAAATGCAATGAACCTTACATATATGAACCTTCAATAATGCACTTAGTAACAATGTATACAATTTCACATATTTCCGTCTCATTTTCAGCAACTTTTATACAATTTTTTCCCAATTCATTGGAAACGTGACCGGTCGCTATTACTTTATCAAAATCGATTTGATCATCGGGTGTCACTATCTGATTATTTCTAAAAACGCAAGTTAGGTAGCAATGGAAGCTCCTTTCATTTGGAAATTGTAATTGTCTATACATTAATCTGGCTATCATGGGATCAACATTTGTCTCCTTAACACATTTGTCAAAATACGGTAGATGAAGACTTTCCCAATCAACTATAACTTCGGGTCTTAACTTGAAAGGAAATAAATGTGATAGTTTCCAATAAATAAAGGAAGTAAAACTTACCTTTGAATAAACAACGAAAGACAAAGCGTAAAGGAAGATAAGGGACTTCATTGTTTCTGGTTTTGCGTTTCACAAATTATATTTTCTCTATCGATCACCAACGTAAACTGAGAATATTAGTTAGCTCCAGGTGTTACAATACAAATAAGTAGTGCACAAATATATCTTTTCTGCGTTTTGGTTAAACTTATAAAACTAGCAAACTTGTAAAGCACGTATGTTGTAAATATCATTGGAATATGATTACTTTAGAGTTATGAATTTTGTATGACCAAAAAAGGACTTTAATTCAGCGTAGTGAGATAGTTTCATAATTTGGCATATCATATGTTACAGAATTCAAGTTGTATAGCAACACATTCAAATTAAGCACACCTTGACAATGTTTTATTAGGTGATTTAGGTGATCTTATTTAAATAATATGCAATGAATAAAAGCTGTGGAAAATAACTAAAATGAATAATAACAATAGCCATAATAATAATGTTTATAACTCTCGATCTACAATACAATAGAATTCTGAGATATAATATTTATTTATAGTAAAATGAAAACGAGGACTTAATTTTCGTTAGTCGAGGATCCCGAAAATTGTGTAAATTCCAGTTATACATCGTGTGCAAAATTCGTGCTTGCCATTGGTTGTTCGTTTTTCCCCTTTTGAACAATAGGTATAAGGTTAAAGATATACAGGGTGTCCCACTGCTCCGTAATCGGTTGATAACTCAATGTGGGTTGAAGATATAGAAAAAAGTTTCAAATAAAGGTTGCTTTGATTTGAATTGAATTGCGCATCTTTTAAAAATATCCTTATATCTACAGTATGTTGCCCCTGACAGGGAAATGTCACTTTTTTTTAAATGGCACACCCTGTATTTTTTCCCTTCATGTATCGACCATCCATATTTATATCACGCCTGAAATTTTTTTTGATATTGGATGTGCGGTTGCCAAGTTATTAATTATTTTGTCCAAATTTTGTACAATTCAAGGTCGGACTATAATATTCATAACTAAGTTAATCTTCAAAAAAGGAAAAATTTATTTGACGAATAATATTACCCTAATGTCATGTTACTCTACAAAAAAAAACTAAGTGATTAATTTTATACCGAGTGTTTAAAATGAAAATTCAAAATTTGTGAACTTTAAATAGAATTTATACGAATATTTTAAATGGAACACGGTGTATTTTTAACTGACATCTCTGAAGGTTCGGATTCCTCCCAAAGGGGTTATAAGGTAATTAAATGAAAGACTCACAACCTCCTCTTAGCAATGTTTTAATGTAGACGAAGATCAATATTTAAGTGTGATGCGGTAACTAAACTGCTACAATCCAAATAGCAGGGTTTTGACTAGTTTTATCGTATTACCTGGAAACCCTTAGTGACTCAGGTAAACGAAAGTTCAATAACCTGGTGATTAATTACAATAAAGCGACATGTTTCGGAATACCACTGATTCCATTATCAAGCTTAAATTGATATTATGAAAGATTACATAATTGATGAAGGCTGAAGGGGAAATATGAAGAGAATATAAAACTAATGTAGGATGATGAAATTCATGATTGATAAATTACATACACAATCATAAGACAAAACACAAGCCTGAAGGGTGTAAAATACTTAAATTAATAATTGATGTACCATGTAACAAAATGGATGAGTAATTGATAAAAAACTGTATTTTTATTTACCATCAGATTCTCGACAAAAAACCCTATTCAACGGTATATTATTTCCTGGTACATATTATTTTTTGTACTTTTGTTAATATCTACGATTTTTAAAATTTAACGTAAAAAAAATTGTTAAAAGTAATTTCATGTTTATTATTACATATTACAAAATACCGTTTAAATAGTTGGTATCAACTTAACGAACAAAACTCAAGTCTCCCTTTATTATAAATCCTGGAAACAAATTCTCATGCGGTCGCCTTTTTTTGAAAAAATTAACCTCACGATTCGCCGTTTCATACAAAATTAATACAACTATGTTTATGGCTACGAAAACAAGCAAAGAGTGGAAAAAGCATTTAAATGATAAACAGAGAATTAGTAAATTCATGCTTCACATGAATTCGGATGAGGCGACAGTAATGTGTCAATAAAACTCCCTCTTAACGTTACTTCAGGAGAGGGGAGGTATTGAAAAACACGATGCCGTCTAGCGTTAGATCCATGAAATTCGGCACATCATTTCGCTGCGGCCATGACTGTAAAAAGTACGAGGAGTTATTTTATTCTAGTGAGATGGGATTGGATACTGGGTTTGGGAGACATTTGAAATTCAAATAATAAAAAAAAATACATAACAGTATATATACCTCTATTTAGAAAATTCCTCAATACCAAAAATACTAAAATACTAATTAGCCAAATGTACAAATTTCTACGTGCGTTTGTCGTCAACCGCACATACAGTATAGAGATACACCTTTCTGCATATATCCTCCTCACTTACGATTACCTTTCCACATTTCTCTGCCGATTCTTGCGTCACATGAAGAGCTTTTGCAATTTTATCAATGTCCACATCATCATCGGGTGTTAGCCACTGGTTATGTTTAAAAATACATTTCATGTAGCAATGGAATTCCCCCTCATCTGGAAGATGAAGTTGCCTAAACATTAATCTCGGAATCATGGGATCCACATTTGTTTCTTTCACACATTCTTCAAAGTGCGGAATGTGATAATTCTCCCAATCAACTACCACTTCAGGACGCATCTTAAATAAGATTAGCGGTTAGTAACAACAGCATAGGTATAACGATCCATACCTTCAAATCGACGGCAGCTGTCAAAAAAGTCAACACTATAAGGAGAATCATGGCGTTGAGTTCCATTTCCATTGAGAGTTGCTCATTTTATAGATTTTCATTGCATTTATTACACCACATAAGCAGATTATGTAGATCTTAAAAATACTCTCATGGTATTGCAACATTAGCAGTGTACCATAACAAATAGTCGCTTTTTAGGTGATCATTGCCTTATTCCCGTGGGAATATTAGTTATTTACAAACTATTCAAGACCACTTTTTAAACGTACGTATTCAATGAAATAAATGATTCTGATTTTTGCTGTATTTGTTTTTTTACCCTTCGCACATGGCCAACATCTCGCCACGCAAACAATTCTATAATTCGGAGCGCTTAATTAACGTAATCACCTTTATTGTTCCAGTCCCAAGAAAGTTTAATCATGGTTAGGAATTCTTTTATTGCATGTAATAAACAAATATCCATGAAATTTTCATTCATCTCCAGAGAGGAAAATCTTACATTTTTCATTAAATTATATTAACGATGATAATATCTATTATTTTTCAGGAAGTTTTAAATTATTTTCTTTCGTTGTTTATTAAACGCAGGGAATTCTTCGAAGATAAATGTAGAACTCGACTATGGCTCCTGCTTTATTTTAAGAAAAGAGCGAATAAATGGTCGACTATTGAATTTAATTTAAGAGGTACCTAACCATTGCGCTCTCTAATAGACACGTTTCCAAATCCATTTCCAGCTCGCCGGTCAGTTTAGCAAAACTCTTTTGTTCGTGTTTTATTTCTCTGCCGCCCCTGATTACCGAGATAACAGAGAAATGCTGTGCAACATTTCTGGAGCCTCTGAGGCCAAGGAACAGGCATGCAAGGAATAGAGTTAGGTTGCTAAGGATGACGACTTACTATTTTAGCTTTCGCCTTGTAAATTTCATATTATAAAAAGCATTATGTGGAGCTACTTCTCTATGAAGAAAACCTCGATAAAAACCTCACATAAAACAATCTGTCATTATGGTAATCAGCACTAGAATCCATGTCATAATGAAAACGATCGCATTTCCCGTAGGTGCGCCAATTCGGACAGATTGTGTATGGTTTGTTATATCATGTAACCCACTGTTGTTAAAATATTAATGATGACGATGATTCATTTGTTTTAAATTGTATCTATTCGTTTTTAACGTTAACTTTATTTACAATTCTTCAATCACTTCTGGAGTGTTTCCTGATGTCCTAAAGTTAGCTCTTGTCGTCCCTCTTTATAAGAAAGGCAATATTAATGATCCTGATAATTACAGGCCAATATCGCTTTTACCTATCTTATCAAAAATAATCGAGAAAATCCTTGACTCTCAAATTCGAAATTATTTCGAAACAAATAGTTTATTTTACCGCAATCAATTCGGCTTTCGAAAAAATAATGGTACAGCAGATGCGATAACTTTATTTGTTTCCAAAACACATGATTCCTTTGAAAATGGTATGTACTCAATCGCAACCTTTATTGATTTTACGAAAGCATTTGACCGTGTGTCTCATGATATTTTATTGCAAAAGTTAAGTCTTTTATATGGGTTTGATCATTGTAGTGTGTCTTTAATAAAATCATATTTGAATAATAGATTTCAATGTGTTTTTTATAATAATAATATTTCGGAGAAGATCCGCATTAAAAACGGTGTTCCGCAAGGTTCAATACTTGGGCCACTACTTTTTCTGATTTATATTAATGACTTGCCTGTCAAACTAAATCATGATTGTGAATGCATTTTATACGCTGATGATGCGACCCTAATCAGTACAGGTTGTGATATGGACACGGCGGTAACTAAATCAAACATCGCAATAAACGTCATAGAAAATTGGTGCAAACATAATAAACTTGTACTAAATTCGACCAAAACCGTAAATCTTGCTCTTACTTTGCGACATATAAAAGAACATAATGATTTACTATCAACCAAATTCCTTGGTTGTGTGATAGATACTAAACTTGATTTTAATGCCCATTGTAAGGAATTATGCAAAAAGTTAAATCGTTCAATCTTTCTGTTAAAAAGGCTCGTTATGAGCACGTCCAAAACTGTTGTAAAGACAGCATATTATGCCCTTGTGCATAGTAACATCTCTTATGCTATTTTAGCTTGGGGACACTCGTATAACTGGCATACCATTTTTAGGCTCCAAAGAAGGGCTATCCGCATAATAGCAGGATTAGGATATAGGGAGGATTGTCGAGCGTCGTTCAAACATTTAAAAATATTAACGATGCCTTCTCTTTACATTTTGGAATGTTTGTGCTATGCAAAGAAACACTTAAATCAATTTTCTAGTCAATCCGAATTTCACAATTATGGAACTAGGTTGAAAAACAATATCAGAACTGATCGATGTAGACTTACTAAGACACAAAACGGTCCAAATTTTCAGGCCCAGTTGCTATTTAACAGATTACCAGAGCACATTAGATGTTTACATATGAGTAAGTTCAGAGAAATGATTAAAAAAATTTTACTGACCCACGCGTTTTTTGATTTTCACGAATTTTATACCTGCAATCTAACGATTGATATGTGATATGCATGTTATTTACATTTACCTTATATTTTTTATTATTTAATTTTAAAACTAAATATTGACGCGTGTAAGTATATTTATAGATACATAAACACTAAATATATTATTATTATTATTATTATTATTACAATACATATAAATGTAGGTACTGCACTGGCATTTTCCTTAATTATTTTTTCGTATTATCTTTTTCTTTTTTCTTCCATTCGAAGAAATAGAATAGAAATCTTTAAAACACCCCCTGGAAGTACCTGCCACCCATCAAGGACGTCAGAAAGGAAATTATTTACATTCATTTCTTTTACAAATATTTGATACGAAGAATATAACCAAATGGTTTAGTAACATATTATGATTGAAAGGAAATAACATAGCAAATATAATAAGAAATTGAGATAGGAGGGTGAGGCAAATCGAGGTAAAAGTTACAGAGGGAAGTCCGAAAGGACCTAGCAATGGATAGGATCGTTAATATAAAGAAAAGGGTAAACAGCACAAAGGAACAGAGAAAGATTTGTGAAAGAATTGAATACATAAGAGGTTTGATCTTTCCAAGAAAACGATCTGGAAAGCTCCCCAAGGTAATTTACAATTCACAAATAAAAATCTGAAAATCTGAAAAAGGTGTGTAAAAAAGGAATAGAAATGTTTTAGGTGATAGAACTTTATAAAAATTAATGCTTTTTTCTTTTATAAACTGTTCGAAATTCTTAAATAAGGAAGAGGGAAGGGAAAACCCCCTTTTTCTGTCCTAAATTTTCCACAGAGCAAACTCCAAATTTTCAGAAGAACTTAAAAGTATTATATCTACTATTTGATTTAAGAAAAAAGAAAAGTTAATTTTTGTTGCGGTAGTTTGAGGGGGTGGGTTGTGCATTTTTACCGCTGTTTTATTGTTATCTTTGTGGAAAAATGGTTTATTAAAAACATATTTATACAGTTTTTGACAGAGAAAGGTATTGTTTAAAGGCGATAGAGTAAACCATTTTTGGATAATTTGGCTTTGCAGTTGTTGATAATGTACGAATCAAATGCATAAAATTGAAAGTTATTATTAAAAAGTTAATAACAAAAAACTACAAGAAATATTCAAATTGTCCGCCATTTTGCTCAATGCAAAGATTTAGTCGTCGCCTCGTTAATAAATTCTCTTATAAAAGCCAAATTATTCAAAAATGAGGAGATATTGAACAACACGATGGTGTCTACCGTTACATCCATGACATCCAGCACATTATTTCGAAAATTTAGCTGCAACCATGAATATAAAAAGTAAAAGGAGTTATTTTATTCCAGTGAGATGGGATATTCATAAAGAAAATCTTATGTAAACAATATACCTATATTTAGAAAATTACTCAATACTAAATGGTTTATTCGAACTAATTTTCAATCTATAAAATATGAAATATAAAATTAGCCAAATGTACAAATTTCTACATGCGCGTATCTTCAACGCCGCACACAAGAAAGAGATACGACTTTCTGCATATATCTTCCTCACTTACGATTACCTTTCCACATTTCTCTGCCATTTCCTGCGTCACATGAATAGCTTTTGCAATATTATCAATGTCCACATCATCATTGGGTGTTAGCCACTGGTTATGTTTAAAAATACATTTTACGTAGCAATGGAATTCTTCCTCATCTGGAAGATGTAGTTGCCTAAACATTAATCTCGGAATCATGGGATCCACATTTGTTTCCTTCACACATTCCTCAAAGTACGGAATATGATAATTTTCCCAGTCAACTATCACTTCAGGACGCAACTTAAATAAAGGTACGGTTAGTAACACCAGCATATAACGGTTGTGTACCTACTTTCAAATCCACGGCAGCTGTCAAAAACGTCAACACTATAAGGAAAATCATGGCGTTGAGCCTTGGGCGTTGAGTTCCATTTCCATTGAAAGTTTCTCATTTTATAGATTTTTATTGCATATTATATTATACTACATTATGTACATTACGCGGTAAATCTAAAAAATATTCTCATCGTGTAATGAATAATCGCTTTTTTAGGTGATCATTATCTTATTCCCGTGGGAATGTTATCTATTTACAAACTATTCAAGACCACTTTTTTAGACGTATTTAATGAAATAAATGAATTTTGATTTTTGACGAACATGTTATTTTGCCCTTCGCACAAGGCCAATATCTCGCAACGCAAACAATTTTGTAATTCAGAACGCCTAATCAACTTGTTCATTAATCACCTTTATTGTTCGAGTCCCAAGAAAGTTTAATCATGGTTAGGATTTCTTTTACCTCTTTTAAAAAGCCAACAGACCAGAAGGTGGTTGTGGTGATTGTGTTGTAGTAGCTGTGGTTGAAGCAAAAATATACACAATTAACAATAAACACTGCATAATAGGCCCTTTAGAATGTCTTGGAAAGCTAGGGTACCTACAACGATGAAATTTTTTTCTAAAATAGCATGTAATTAACAAATATCCATGAAAATTTCATTTATCTTACACTTTTCATTAAACTTTAGTAACGATAATAAGTACTATTTTTCAGACGGTCTTCTTTCGTTGTTTATTAAATGCAGAGAATTCTTTTAAGAAATGTAGAACTCGACTAATGGTTCCTGCTTTATTTTAAGAAAAGAGCGCTAATAAATGGTCGACTATTGAATTTAATTTAAAGAAGTAACCATTGCGCTGTCTAATACACACGTTTTTAAAACAATATCAAGCTCGCCGGTAGCAAATGATTCGTACGATTATTTCAGGTGATACCTCAACCCAGAAAAGGCGGAATCAAATACACTTTTTGTCTAAAATAATTAGGGAAGTAAATAATCGAATATGTATTTAGATTTTTACATTGAAATCCCTATGGTGCATCGGGTAATTCTACACTCTGTATACGAATGAAATGCATAAAATAGAAAGTTATTATTCAACAATTACTAACTAAAAACTACAACAAATATTCAAATCGTCTTCCATTTTGTTCAATGCAAAAGTTTAGACTTTAGTCGTCTCCTTAATATCCCTTCGTTAGACGCACGGTCTACGATCGTAGACCACCCCTGTTCGGATTATTCCTTATCAGTTGGTGTGCATTATTGCTAAGTACCGTTTTGGGTACCTGCATTTTTAACATCACCTAATAGAATCAGTGCGTTTCTAGCGTTTATAAAGTCTGTTTCGCTGTTATATTTACCGATTTCATATGAGAGGCATACCTACGCAATGTATGCCTTTCAGAGAAGTAATACCTGCCACTGTGAAGGAGAACTCATGTATAGTATAACCAAAGTATATGAATTATATAATTATAATTATATTAAATTTCATTTTTATAGAATATAATTATTTTTTTCAATTTCATTTCATCAATTCAAACTACAAGAAATATTCAAATTGTCCGCCATTTTGCTCAATGCAAAGATTTAGTCGTCGCCTCGTTAATAAATTATCTTATCAAAAGCCAAATTATTCAAAAATGAGGAGGTGTTGAACAACACGATGCTGTCTAGCGTTATATCCATGAAACCCAGCACATTATTTCGAAAATTTAGCTGCGACCATGAATATAAAAGGTAAGAGGAGTTATTTTATTCCAGTGAGATGGGATATTCATAAAGAAAATCTTATGTAAACAATATACCTATATTTAGAAAATTACTCAATACTACTTATTCGAACTATTTTCAAACTATAAAATATAAAATAGGTAGGTACGTATACTAATTAGCCAAATGTACAAATTTCTACATGCGCGTGCCGTTAACCCCGCACACAACAAAGAGATACACCCTTCTGCATATATCTTCCTCACTTAGGATTACCTTTCCACATTCCTCTGCCAATTCCGGCTTCACATGAATAGCTTTTGCAATCTTATCAACGTCCACATTATCATCGGGTGTTAGCCACTGGTTATGTTTAAAAATACATTTCATGTAGCAATGGAATTCTCCCTCATCTGGAAGACGAAGTTGCCTAAACATTAATCTCGGAATCATGGGATCCACATTTGTTTCCTTCACACATTCCTCAAAGTACAGAGTCTGAGAATTTTCCCAATCAACTATCACTTCAGGACGCAGCTTAAATGAATCAAAGGTTAGTAACGACAGCATATAACGGTACATACCTACATTCAAATCTACGGCAGCTGTCAAACAGGTCAACACTATAAGGAGAATCATGGCGTTGAGTTCCATTTCCATTGAGAGTTTGTCGTTTTATAGATTTTTGTTGCATATATTGTACTACATAAATACATTATGTAGGTAGTTGATCTAAAGGATATTCTCATCGTGTTGTAACATTAGCAGTGTGCCATAATGAACAATCGCTTTTTAGGTGATCATTATCTTATTCCCGTGGGAATGTTATCTATTTACAAACTATTCAAGACCACTTTTTTAGACGTATTTAATGAAATAAATGAATTTTGACTTTTGACGAACATGTTATTTTGCCCTTCGCACAAGGCCAATAACTCGCAACGCAAACAATTTTGTAATTCAGAACGCCTAATCAACTGGCTCATTAATCACCTTTATTGTTCCAGTCACAAGAAAGTTTAATGATGGTTTTTACCTCTTTTACCTCTTTTAAAAAGCCAACAGACCAGAAGGTGGTTGTGGTGATTGTGTTGTAGTAGCTGTGGTTGAAGCAAAAATATACACAATTAACAATAAACACTGCATAATAGGCCCTTTAGAATGTCTTGGAAAGCTAGGGTACCTACAACGATGAAATTTTTTTCTAAAATAGCATGTAATTAACAAATATCCATGAAAATTTCATTTATCTTACACTTTTCATTAAACTTTAGTAACGATAATAAGTACTATTTTTCAGACGGTCTTCTTTCGTTGTTTATTAAACGCAGAGAATTCTTTTAAGAAATGTAGAACTCGACTAATGGTTCCTGCTTTATTTTAAGAAAAGAGCGCTAATAAATGGTCGACTATTGAATTTAATTTAAAGAAGTAAGAGTAACCATTGCGCTGTCTAATACACACGTTTTTAAAACAATATCAAGCTCGCCGGTAGCAAATGATTCGTACGATTATTTCAGGTGATACCTCAACCCAGAAAAGACGGAATCAAATACACTTTTCGTCTAAAATAATTAGGGAAGTAAATAATCGAATATGTATTTAGATTTTTACATTGGAATCCCTAAAATCCCTATGGTGCATCGGGTAATTCTACACCCTGTATACGAATGAAATGCATAAAATAGAAAGTTATTATTCAACAATTACTAACTAAAAACTACAACAAATATTCAAATCGTCTTCCATTTTGTTCAATGCAAAAGTTTAGTCGTCTCCTTAATATCCCTTCGTTAGACGCACGGTCTACGATCGTAGACCACCCCTGTTCGGATTATTCCTTATCAGTTGGTGTGCATTATTGCTAAGTACCGTTTTGGGTACCTGCATTTTTAACATCACCTAATAGAATCAGTGCGTTTCTAGCGTTTATAAAGTCTGTTTCGCTGTTATATTTACCGATTTCATATGAGAGACATACCTACGCAATGTATGCCTTTCAGAGAAGTAATACCTGCCACTGTGAAAGAGAACTCGTGTATAGTATAACCAAAGTATATGAATTATATAATTATAATTATATAAAATTTCATTTTTATAGAATATAATTATTTTTTTCAATTTCATTTCATCAATTCAAACTACAAGAAATATTCAAATTGTCCGCCATTTTGCTCAATGCAAAGATTTAGTCGTCGCCTCGTTAATAAATCTTATCAAAAGCCAAATTATTCAAAAATGAGGAGGTATTGAACAACACGATGCTGTCTAGCGTTATATCCATGAAACCCAGCACATTATTTCGAAAATTTAGCTGCGACCATGAATATAAAAGGTAAGAGGAGTTATTTTATTCCAGTGAGATGGGATATTCATAAAGAAAATCTTATGTAAGCAATATACCTATATTTAGAAAATAACTCAATACTAAATGGTTTATTCGAACTAATTTTCAAACTATAAAATATAAAATAGGTACGTATACTAATTAGCCAAACGTACAAATTTCTACATGCGCGTGCCGTTAACCCCGCACACAACAAAAAGATACACCCTTCTGCATATATCTTCCTCACTTAGGATTACCTTTCCGCATTCCTCTGCCAATTCCGGCTTCACATGAATAGCTTTTGCAATCTTATCAACGTCCACATTATCATCGGGTGTTAACCACTGGTTATGTTTAAAAATACATTTCATGTAGCAATGAAATTCTCCCTCATCTGGAAAACGAAGTTGCCTATACATTAATCTCGGAATCATGGGATCCACATTTGTTTCCTTCACACATTCCTCAAAGTACGGAGTCTGAGAATTTTCCCAATCAACTATCACTTCAGGACGCAGCTTAAATGAATCTAAGGTTAGTAACAACAGCATATATAACGGTACATACCTACATTCAAATCCACGGCAGCTGTCAAACAGGTCAACACTATAAGGAGAATCATGGCGTTAAGTTCCATTTCCATTGAGAATTTCTCAATTTATAGATTTTTATTGCTTATATTATAGTACATAAGTGGATTTAGATCTAAAAAATATTCTCATCGTGTTGTAACATTAGCAGTGTGGCATTAATGACTTTTTTAGGTGATCATTATCTTATTCCCGTGGGAATTTTATTTATTTACAAACTATTCAAGACCACTTTTTTAAACGTATTCAATGAAATAAATGAATTTTCATTTTTTCTGTAGATGTTATTTTGCCCTTCGCACAAGGCCAACGTCTCGCTAATGCAAACAGTTCTATAATTCAGAGCGCCTAATCAATTGATTCATTAATCACCTTTATTGTTCCAGTCACAAGAAAGTTTAATCATGGTTAGGATTTCTTTTACCTCTCTTAAAAAGTCAACAGACCAGAAGTTGGTTGTGGTGATTGTGTTGAACTAGCTGTAGTTGCAGCAAAATTATACACAATTAACAATAAACACTGCATAATAGGTCTTTTAGAAGAATGTCTTGGAAAGCTAGGGTACCTACAACGACGAAATTTTTTTCTAAAACTGCACGTACTTAATTAAAAAATATCCATGAAAATTTCATTCATCTTACACTTTTCATTACATTTTAGTAACGATAATACTATTTTTCACGCAGTTTTTAAAAAAATATTTTCTTTCGTTGTTTATTAAACGCAGGGAATTCTTTTAAGAAATGTAGAACTCGACTATGGCTCGTGCTTTATTTTAAGAGAAGAGCGTTATCGACTATTGAATTTAATTTAACCATTGCGCTGCCTAATAGACGCACGTTTTCAAAACAATATCCAGCTCGCCGGTAGCAAATGATTCGTACGATTATTTCAAGTGATACCACAACCCAGAAAAGCAGATCTTATTTAAATGAAACAGAATGAAATTCACTTTTTGTATAAAATAATTAGGGAAGCAAATAATCGAATACTAAGGTTTTTACATTGAAATCCTTATGGTGAATCGGCCAATTCTACACCCTGTATACGAATCAAATGCAGAAAATGGAAAATTATTATAAAAAATTTCATAACTACAAACTAAAACAAATATTCAAATTGTCTTCCATTTTGCTCAATGTAAAAGTTTAGTCGTCGTCTGCTTTACAAATTATCTCATTAAAAGCCAATCAAAAATCAAAATAGGGTAAGGAAATGGCAAAACAAGGGGGACACTACCATTACTTTAGTTTCGTTTAGGGGCAATAACACGATGTGGGTCACTGAATTATTACCTTAACCTTTTTCTTTTAAATAACTGATAGTTAAAAGGTTAAAACTTATATTCTCTCCTTGTGTATAGTATTTAATACGATTGGGCAAGAAATAATTAAATATCATATTTATTTAAACGTAATTTGAAAACGATCTTAGTCTCCCTTTTATAATCCTGGAAATGACGAAAACAAGGAAATATTAGAATGATAAATGTAGAATTAAGTAGTAAATTCGTGTTTCCTTCACGTGAACTCTGATGAGGCGACAGATGTGTCAATACAAAAAGAGAGGGGAGATATTGAAAACACGATGCCGGCTAGCCTTAGATCCAAGAAATCCAGCACATCATTTCGAAAATTTCGCTGCGACCATGAATGTAAAAGGTAAGAGGAGTTATTTTATTCGAGAGTGAGATGGGAAATTCATAAAGGAAATCTTATGTAAACAATATACCTATATTTAGAAAATGACTCAATTCTAAATGGCTTATTCGAACTAATTTTCAAACTGTAAATTATAAAATATCTATACTAATTAGTCAACTGTACAAATTTCTACATGCGCTTGTTGTCAACCGCGCACACAACAAAGAGATACGCCTTTCTGCATATATCTTCCTCACTTACGATTACCTTTCCACATTCTTCTGCCAATTCCTGCGTCATATGAACAGCATTTGCAATCTTATCAATGTCCACATCATCATCGGGTGTTAGCCACTGGTTATGTTTAAAAATACATTTCATGTAGCAATGGAATTCTCCCTCATCTGGAAGATGTAGTTGCCTAAACATTAATCTCGGAATCATGGAATCCACATTTGTTTCCTTCACACATTCCTCAAAGTGTGGAATATGATAATTTTCCCAATCAACTATCACTTCAGGACGCAGCTTGAAACTAAGGTTAGTAACAACAGCATATAACGGTACATACCTACATTCAAATCTACGGTAGCTGTCAAAAACGTCAACACTATAAGGAGAATCATGGCGTTGAGTTCCATTTTCATTGAGTTTCTCAATTTATAGATTTTTATTGCATAATTATACCACATAAGTAGATTATGTAGTACCTACATCTAGAAAACATTCTCATCGTGTTTTATCATTAGCAGTGTGCCATAACAGATAATAGCTTTTTTCTTATATGTGAGTGGAAAGTGGATGTATTTTCCCTATTTTGAGGGAGCAAAGTACCACTTTTTCTCCCTTGGGAATTTTGTTATACTTTTTCTCCCTTGTATTATAAGTCGCTTCATTAGCAGCTTCTAATATTTCGGCTGGTGTATTTTCTTATACATCAGAGTCTGAATTCTCATTAGACATTTCAAAAAGCGTTAATACCGATCTACAAATGATGAGATATTGATGAAATATATTTAATTAAAAATTGTGACACATGACAAAAGCCTTCTTGATGTATTTTTTAAAAATAACTAATGGTAACGTATAATTGTTGTGAACGGAAAATAAATTCACATATAAGAAAAAATCATATATCTACCGCGAGAACAAAGTGAAATTTTCTCCCGAGGGTGATTAATGCCCTCGCTTCGCGTCGGGCATTAAACTTCACCCGCGGGAGAAAATTAATCACTTTGTTCCCTTGGTAGATAAATAGCTATTTTAGGTGATTATTGTGTTATTCCCGTGGGAATGTTATTTATTTACAAACTATTCAAGACCACTTTTTAAACGTATTCAATGAAATAAATGAATTTTGATTTTTTCTGTAGATGTTATTTTGTCCTTCGCACAAGGCCAACATCTCGCCAAGCAAACAATTATATAATTCAGAGCGCCTAATCAACTGATTCATTTTATTGTTCCAGTCACAAGAAAGTTACATCGTGGTTAGGAATCCTTTTACCTCTGTACCAACAGACCAGAAAGTGGTTGTGGTGATTGTGTTGAACTACGTGTGGTTGGAGCAATAGTATACACAATTAACAATAAACACTGCATAAGGTACAACGAAGAAATTTTTTTCTAAACCTGCATGTAATTGACAAATATCACTGATATTGGTATAATCAATGCAAATATCCATGAAATTTCCATTCATCTCCAGAGAGGAAAATGTTACTTTTTTCTTTAAACTTTAGTAACAATATGGCGGGTTCGAACCCGGCCAAGGTAGCCGTTTTTCTAAAGCGAAGAAAAACTGAAACGCGCCTTCTTCTCGGATAGGAAGTAAAATCGTAGGTCCCGTGTCGATGCGATGTTCGGCACGATAAAGATCCTTGGTTGAGGGTGAAATTCCCTTAGTCAAGCAACATTTTAGTAAGGGTAGTGCTAATAACCAAGTTGATGCGCGAAGAGGTGCTTGGAAATTCGCTGTTCCTAGATTTCGGCCCATAACATGAATAAATAAATAAATAAATAATACTATTTTTCAGGCAAGCTCGTCGGTAACAAATGATTCGTAGATAGGTACTATTATTTCAGGTGATACCTCAACCCTGAATAGCATAATTTGTGAGTTCAGGTGTTATTCGCGACTTTATCTTTTTTTAATTCCGTTTTAATTGCACCCATTCTTCAAGTGATGATGAATTACCTTTTTATGCTTCCCTTCTTCCAGGACCAACCCCACTTTTTTGGAATTTGGAGAAAACTAAGTTGCCTCCGTATAGTCCTATTTTTGTGGTGTTCGTCTGTCCCGTAAGCCCTATCACAGGTCTATTAAAAGGTACTTGGAGTAATTACTCTTATAACAATTAAGTTAATAAAGGGCGGTCTTTGAATCTACTTAGACTGGTCATCGGTCTCCTAGCGGGATTGAGTACCTACTTTCGATTAATAATAAAAATTATTAGAGATATTATTTTGTGCATCCTAGAGATTGTCATTCTCACCCCAAGAATTATTATTTTTACTCCAAGAATGATTATATTAGCCCCCAAAATTATTAATTTAGCCCACATAATTATTCTTTTGGCCCCAATATTTTATTCATTTTACCCCATGATTTTATTCATTTTACCTCAAGGTTTTATTCATTTTACACCCAGATTTTTTTTATTTTACCCCAAGATTTTATTTATTTACTTATTTTATAGAAGTACATGTTTGAAACTAAAAAAAATGCCACCCTAAACGTATATTACCACTCAGCCGCTTAGGTTAGAGGTAGGTTTAGTAGCTATATTTTTTTTCAATTGAATCAAATGAATAAAATCATGGGGAAAAATGAATAAAATCTTGGGGCCAAAAGAATGATTCTGTGGGTTAAAATAATAATTTTGGGGACTAATATAATAATTCTTGGATCACAAATCTTGGGACCAAAATAATAAAGAAGCTGGGGTCGAAAAAATAATTCTTGGGGTTAAAATAATAATTCTTGGGCTTAAAGTGACAATTCTTGGAGCCGCGAAAATTACCACCCAAATTATTATAGCGTGATAAGCGATTCTGTATATAAATACACTAAAGAAAGTTAAAATAAATAAATGGGAATAATTACAAGTGAAGATCGAATGGCGTTGTGACCGAAATTAATGGAGCCTAATTAACGGGGAATGGGATAACTAAACGGGAATCTTAAATAGGAATATTGACGGCTAGAATATGTAACCATTAAGTTAAAAAAACGGCAATAAATGTGAAAGTTACAAAGACCGGAAAGGTAATAATAATTATCCTTCCTAATTCCAGAGTGTTCACTATTTAGAGCTTCTGCAGTGTGGAAGTGACTACAAGAGAAGGAGCAGTACGCTGGGAATGCTGACTCTCGGCACCGTAAGCGCCTTCAAGTTCTCATAAAACAGAATTAATAAAATTTACCTAATTTTCAGGTCCCTGACAAAGTTTCGCGGACTATTAATTTATACCCAAACGGTAGTTTCTGTTGGCCTACAATCCTGTATAATAATAAAAGTAAAGAAAAAATCATCGATTTTTTAATACCCTGTCACATCCATTTCACCCCATTTGAGGTGAATTTTCCAAATATTTCTTGATTTAGATTGTACGTTGATAAATTTTTGTCTATGGGGAAGGTTTTGTGAAGTTATTTTCCTAAATTCTACGTTCCACTCCATTTAGTGCCCTGATTAACACCACGATGGATCCAATCAATTTTGATAATCCTGTCAGTTTCTGCTTTTATTGATACAAAGATAATAATTAATTTCTATGGGTAAGTTTCTAAAAGAATCATTAATACATTAAAGTTTTATGAAAACGAGATAACTATAATATAATGAGAAAATATAAGTCTGTTTTATAACTAAATATAAAACTTCTTGCTTCCCTTGAGTTTCTTCTTTTTTATCTTTTTTTATGTAGTGCGCGACTATAAAATTGCCTTCATTGTATCATTCATGAAAAACTCTTGGATGTGTTATAAATTTTGTAGGAATGAAACCAAAAAAAACTGCTTTGAACAATTTTTTTTGTTTCGCTTTATCCATTACTTTACTACGTCCTTCCCATCTAATATTATACGTAATTCAAGTTTCAAATGTTCTTGCCATTGCGATAGAAGACGCCAAATGGAGAGAACAATCAATTATTATTACTTTCAATTTTAAAATCTATAAAATAGAACGAGAGTATAATATGCGATTCGTTCAGGATGACATATTTGAAATACGGGCGGAAGCAACCATTTAAGGGTTGTAAATTTTAGATCAATTATTAATAAACAAGAATAATGTCACACGTACAACAGATATATTGTAATTGTGCTGTAAATGTAGAAGTCTTGAATGAATTCCAATTAAATGAAGTGCGTCTAGTGTAAACATGAAATGGATCCTTATAAAACATTTAATGAAATTGACTGGGAAGAAAAGATATTTCTCTCTTTACAAAATCGACAACGATGAGATGAAAATGTCACCAATTGAGGAGTAAAACCTTCAGGAGAATGTTTATTTTATCCTGACCTTTATGTGGTTCATCTATCAAGATTGAAATGTCGAAATTTTAATTCCTGTTTCAAAGGTGTTAAATTTACCAGACATACAGGACGATAATTATGATGATATAATGTAATAATTATGAACGATGGAATTTTCCGACGGTTTCTGAGTTGCAGAAATGAGAAGTGTAAGTGGAATAACGTGCTCTTTTCAATAAAAAAATCCCTCTAATGCTACCTGAATATATTATTAATGGCATTAAAG
The DNA here is from genome assembly GCA_036250285.1 of Pyrocoelia pectoralis. NCBI lineage: Eukaryota > Metazoa > Arthropoda > Insecta > Coleoptera > Lampyridae > Pyrocoelia > Pyrocoelia pectoralis. The sequence continues at coordinate 8,060,967 of CM070076.1, read as the reverse complement.
TTGCAATGGATCCGTCAAGAAAAAGTGTAACCATTTCATAATTAATTTGTCTACAATCTTACGTTACCTACTACAATTTCTATCTTACTGATTTTATACAGTGTGTTTCCTAGACAGGCGGGAGATATTTTGGGTCAAAATAAGAAAAAGGTGTCCTATAAACAAATCGTTTCATTTCTGTGAAAGGTGTTAAAGTTGAAAGAAGTCGATTTTTATTATTACTCACTAAAAAATGCTTAGGCCAATTTTATTAAAATTGTTATAGTGTTTTAATCATTTTATCTTTTACCTTGAGACTATGTATTAGAATTGATCTATAAATTCTAGAGACGCCTTGTACATTTTTGCAATTTTCATAACTGTTTCAAATAAACCAACTAACAATACAACTCTAACGGCAAGTTAAGGTTTACGAAGGACGTTTTATTTTTGTGTAAAATTCCAAAGGACCTGTCCCGTGGGCACACCCGTGGAATTTTTGGATCAACTCCATAAAATGACTAAAACACTGTACAAATTTTAATGAAACTGGCCTAAGCATTTTTACTTAGTAATAAAAAAAATCGATTCGAAATTATGAGGAATTAAAACAGAATATAATATTGCTTTTGTAACCATCCGTCTGTCCATCACCACCATTTCTGTGGTTTTGAACTAAGTAACCTTTAGCGACCTTTCCTATTGGAATGAAACTTCCCATTTCCATGCTACATTAGATATGTATTTCGAAAAAAAGGCGCTTAGTTTGTGCACACCATGTACACAACTTGTGCTTGTTTTTATTTCGTACAGTTTTTTTTCTTGGGATTTGTTTTGGAAATGTATGACACTATTTTGGTTTTTTTATCAGGTGCTGGTCTGTGACGTACATCCAAATAGTGTATAAAGCTAAATACAATAGTTTCTATAATAATTTAATTTCACGACCCAGTTGGTCGAATTTACTCTGTTAGCTAAATAATAATTGTTATTTAGAATTTGAGCGAAGACTGCGCTTACTCCATAGGTAGATGCATTATTTTGTAAGAAAATGATCGACTTTATTTAGGGTCAGGTAGTGTATGTGGAGTAACAAAGAGCCCGAAACGTTTTGTTATCCGAGTTACAAATAAACGACTTTTTAAGAGAAACGGCGGTTGCACAGATGAGTATGAACATTTGTATGAAAGCTCAATGGGGTCAATACAGGGTGGTCCATTGAAAAGGTAACACGCCTGTTTTGGGACACTGCCAAATAGAGAATTAAAAGACGCTTCAAATTAGGGGTCGCTCGATACCCTTTCCCTATTTAAATTCTTGAGTTAGGGGTTGATGGGGCTAGGAGGTTGACCTGACAAAGTCAAATTTGACATCAAAATGTGCCGTTCAAAAGGTCAAAAGTGACGTGTTTCAGGATTTTTCCTAAACAATACCCCCACCTTCGTTAATCTGGAGGGACGTGCTTTTCATGGGGGGGGGGGGGGAATTGAATAAAACTAATTTTCATTTTTACTGTCGAATAGAGAATTAAAAGACACTTCAAATGAGGGGTCGCTCGACTCCTTTTCCCTATTTAAATTCTTGAGTTAGGGGTTGCTGGGGCTAGGGGGTTGACCTGACAAAGTCAAATTTGACATCAAAAGTTGTCCCCCAAAAATAGAAAATCGACGTGTTCGAGCGTTTTTTTAAGAAACTGGTCTAAGTGTCCCAAAACAGGCGTGTTACCTTTTCAATGGGCCACCCTGTATTATATCTTGCTAATATTGTCACTGGTATATTATAGGGACATTCATTACCTTTTTCATGGTAATATGTAATACAATAAAATTTTTTATACAAGGAATCAAGGTTTGAGTAGGATTACTGAATCGCTGAGCTTTTGATTCCAAGGGAAACTATTTAGTTCCAAGGTTGTTTGTTGTAGAGTTATTACATTGGTTTTGCACATTTAAGTGCAGAAAATGTGGTTGGGAACAGAGTGGCGCCTGACGTCCCATTTCTTGATAATTCCACAATTACAATTAGCATCTCTAGCATTGGATGTATTTTCGATTCGTTTTTCAGGAATTGGCTTCGAAGTAATGTTTGGGAGAATTTCTGAATGTTACCTATACACATTTTGTAAAGGTAGATGTTGTGTACATTTCAAGGGAGTTTCTAATGGTTTATAAGTAGGGCCCACGAGGATACAGTTTATAGTACTTACACACAACGGTTATTGATAGATAATCGTGTGACAGAATGCCGCTTTCAACTTATTTCCCCAATGGTTCCAATGTTTGTAGCTGAAGGTTTGTTGGAACAATACCAGTTAAGAGCTGCTCCAGCAAATAATTCTACAACTATTGTTTAACTTCGTGCTACCTAAAGATCTTCAACCAACTCTAAAAGTTCTTTAAGAATCCACTTACGTACAAAAATAAATTTTGTGTGAATATTAGGACTCTTTTCTCTGAAGTTGGTTTATGCAATAATTGTGTGAAAGGTGGGAAAAACATGGTATGTATTACCATTTGGACGCAAGTCAATCGAATACGAAGATATTGAATCTAGGATTTTGTGCCAATCAATTCACACGTTGATGAAGCGACTCAAATAGATTATGTAGGGCTTCGTACAGTTGTAATCGTCCTTTGGACAATACTCTGAAACTGATTACCTATTAGCATTAGTCATGTCGACTAAGGAAATTTGCTAAATAACTGTAAGGAATTCAAATAACTTCTTTATTGAAAAGCGTTAATTAGAAAAAAGTTAAATCTATAGAATTATCATTTTAAGACACTTGCTCTTCAGGCGAACTCTTCTCGTCATCATGTAACAACCATAAATCCGTTGGAATTTTACTAAAAACTTCATTCATTAACTCCTTCAAGATTTCTCCCAAACTTTGCCCAATACTTTCACTAAGATCTGTTATGATATCATTCGAGTTTTGATTTAAAAAGTTATTTAGTGTTTGACCTAAAATAAGAATTCAAATGTAAAAATGTCAACATCGAATGTATCTTACCCAAAACTTCGTTCCCATTAAACAGGTTACGCAAGTTTACTCTCATCCCACCAACCTTAAAATTAACATTCATATGATCTATTTGCAATATTTCGCGACCTTCAATTTTAGGGAAGCTTAAATCACTAAGTACTTTGGTGTCAACTTTGATTAGTTTCAAATCACTCATTCCATGTCCAACCAGTGGAAGAACGAGTATGTTACCTTTCAGGTTATACCGAGCTTTAATGTCAAGCAGTGGCAAAAATATTCCGGAGTGCATCGTCTTGTTACGAATATCTATGCTGAAACGCAAAAATGTGCAACGAAGATAAACAAACGAACGTATATGGTACGCTTACTTTGTAAAGGTTGGTGTTGCGTTGGAAGGTCCTACTACGGTTAAATTTATAAAACTACCGGTTAAGGTGATCGGCCCTGATCCTTTACTCACCGAAACGCTGTCAAGGTATAGTGGTTCAAATGGCGATATGTTCGCTTCTGGAATACCTGGAATGAAGAAGTCATTGTTACAATTTATTTTTAGTAATTGTACCTAATCATAAAATCCTAAATGGTACAGTATTTCCAAAACAAGAAAATTCTGGCTCGCCCTAAAAAATGGCAACTATGCAGATAAAAAATAAAAGATTAACTATTTTAAGGTCCATCTTGGACTTTGGACCACGTAACCCGCTAGAAAACAAATGCACCTATTAATTTCAGTTCCATATGATGCGTGGGATATTTGTCGAGTGATTTGTTTCGGACTGGCTTCTTGATAGAACCATTGAAACTACTTAGTAGAGCCTGAAAATTTGGGATTGGGATTGAATGATCCAAAGATTTTTCATCCGCGTCCTTCGGATCACATCACACTTTTCTCAAGTCCTTCAAGAATCAAAAAAAGAATCAAAAGTCAACGTCACTGTTTTTTATTTTTTTCTCGTGCCCTCTGTAGATGATTCTAATCGATTAATTGTAATTTCTCGAGCCAATTTGAGAAATAAGATCTTCCTCCTCCGCACTAAACAGCATCAACGTAATGGTAGCTATTTACGTAGGTACGTAGTACATAATATTAATCAAAACGAAGCATATGAATGGGAAGGGACACATATTGAATAGCTTTGATGTTATGATATCCTTCACGGTTTCATAAATACTTTGTCAGCAATTGTGGGCGGATTTTGACGAAGAAGTGTATCGCCGGCCGTTTCTCGCTCCCTTGGTTTTGAGGTGATGACAATGTACCCGGTACGTCGTAACATCCCTTATCATAAGCGAATCTACTTCATATCGTCACCTTCATCACATCTTTGTTCTAATTCTGCATGGACTCAGTTGCTTTGTTGTCCATCGTATTGATTTTTTATCGAGATAGAAGGTGTCATGAAAACTGAAGCAGGAACTTCACAAATGTCGTCAAAGGTAATCAGCCAAGGAGTTTACATATTTTATATGGATTAATTCGTTTCTACTCCATGCGAGAAGAAAAGTGTATTGAATTGTAATCCATTACTCGATGAGAGAATGTCTTATACAGAAGCTGTGGGGAGTCTACTCTTTTTAGGCTTGTCAACACTCCCGGATATTCCATATGCCGTCAGTACAGTTTATGAAATTTTCGATCGTCCGAAACAGTCAGACTCGAAACGTATACTGAACTTAATGACTTGATATAGTGACGCGGACTTTGCTAATGATGACAAAATGTGTCGTGTTAGAACAGTGATTGTAACTACCTTAGGAGGAGGAGCAGTAATTTAGGTGAGCCGAAAGCAATAAACAACATCTTTTAGCACGACAGAAGCTGAATATTGAATGAGCGAGTATAACTTCGTTTGTTCAGAGATGTTGTGAATCTCAAAGAAGTACAATAACTTCTTGTGGCTTTTAAAAAAAACAAGGGTGCCACAGGCGAACGCATCACTTTTTCCGGCAACAACTACAAGGAGGAAACTGCGTCGGTAGCAATGACCAGCTGACGGATTTCTTGACAAAGCCGCTAAGTGCAGAACCTTTTAAGAACAATAATCTCGTGAGGGTTCTGAATTTGTGGGGGAATATTAAAAGTATAACATCCTCATAGGTAGATTATTTCCTAGTCTAAGGATACTTTTTGCAATGCAGCGTGTTTTTGGCGAAAGATATTGGACAACAATTACGTCAAAACTACGTCATATTTGTACACGAAAGTGGTAAAAAAAATATAAAGCGTCTGGATTAGAGGTATCGTCGTTTGAATGTAAAATCACTGTTTGTACAAATATTTAAGGCCCGTTTGGAATCTATAATGATACTCGAGGTACACATGAAACTGAATACTGCTAAATGTGGAGAGTAATGAGGATGTGCGGAAATTTTTTATTGCTCCTCAAAATCTGTGTTGCGTGATTTGGTTCTATATTCGAAAACCACACTGTGAACAAAGCATGAAATAAAGTGAAAAAGTCTTACTTGCTGTATGTGTAGCATCGAAGGTCGACACTATAGCTGATCATCAGTGGTGGGAAAATGTAGATAAATTATGTAATATAAATGTACGTAAAGCATTTCTCTCAATAGTTTCAAAAATGACGTTGTTATTAATACTATGTCTTGCGTTTACCTTCTCATGTTCCCAAAAGGTCTTTATTAAGACTACCTGAAAACGTTCTAATTTCTTTTTTTTTTTAGATGAAAAGTGAAGTGGCGCTGGCGTGGGAAGAAATGGACGCTCCCTTTGTTGATTTTTGTGTAAACGAAACAAATATTGATCCCATGATACCAAAGGTGATGTATAGACAGTTACACCTTCCTGATGAAGAAGAGTTCCATTGTTATTTAAAATGTATGTATGAACGCCTAGACATGCTTACAGATGATCACCAAATTGATGGTAAAAAGCTTTATGGCGAACCTTATCTCTCAAAAGAGCTAGTAGATATGTGTTTACTAGAATCTATACCTGAAACGGATTTATGCCGAAAGACATATCTATTTACTGTGTGTTGTATAGAAGAGCACTATGAGTAGGTAATAATACTTGTAATATACGGTTTTTGAGATTACCATTTGGAAACAACTTTAATTACGTTAGAAACTAGTTTATAGATAGGTATTTGGAAAGCAGTTTGTATTACTGATTTATACGTTGCACATATTTAAAGAATAAAAAATACTTTAATAACTTTATTATAAATATTAAATACATTAAAATGATGAAAAGACGTATTAGTATTTAGTACACGAAAATGAAATATTACAAAATTTAACAATAAAGCCGTAGTTGAAGAACGGGCTACTAAATGGACACCCTGTATAATACCCTCATAGTGATAGACCCTTAGATTATTTCCTGGTCTTTTAGCTTTTTGCAATACAGCGTGTTTTTGGCGAAAGATATTGAACAACAATTACGACAAAACTACGTCATATTTGTACACGAAAGTGGTACAAAAAATATAAAGCATCTGTATTAGAGGTGTCGTCGTTCGAATGTAAAATCACTGTTTATACAAATATTTAAGGCCCATTTGGAATCTATAATGATACTCGTGGGACATGAATACTTTAAATGTAGAGAGAAATGAGAATGTGAAAGGTAAAAAAAAGTTTGGCATTTTTGCCAGGAGGCGAATAATGCAGCGACTTGTTGATCCAATGCTTCTATAGCTTTATTTCTAGGTAACATTGAAAATGCAGAAATTTTTTGTTGCTCCTCAAAATGTGTGTTTCGTAATTTGTAAGGTCAACGCTATAGCTGATCTTCAATGGTGGGAAAATGTAAATGAATCATTCAATATAAATGCGCGTAAAGCATTTTCTGTCATAAGTTTCAAAAATGAGGTTGTTATTGGTAGTGGTACTATGTCTTGTTTTTACCTTCTCATGTCCCCATAAGGTCTTTATTAAGACTACCTGAAAACGTTCTAATACTTTTTTTTTTAGCTGAAAAGTGAAGTGGCACTAGCGTGGGAAGAAGTAGTCGCTCCCTTCGTTGATATCTGTGTAAATGAAACAAATATTGATCCCATGATACCAAAGGTGATGTATAGACAGTTACACCTTCCTGATGAAGAAGAGTTCCATTGTTATATGAAATGCACGTATGAACGTTTTGGTATGCTAAAAGACGATCACCAAATTGATCCCAAAAAGCTTTATGATCAACCTTTTCTCTCGAACGAGGTAGTAGATAGGTGTTTACTAGAATCTATACCTGAAACGGATTTATGCCGAAAGACATATTTATTTACTGTGTGTTGCATAGAAGAGCACTATGAGTAATAATAATTTATTGTAACATACGGTTGTTAAGATTACCATTTGGAAACCCATCTTCAATTACGTTAGAAGCTAATTTATAAATAGGTATTTGGAAAGCAGTTTGTTTTATTGATATATCCTTGCACATAATCACATATTTAAAGAATAAAAAATACTTTCATAACGTTTTTATACATTAAATACATTAAAATGAAAAGACGTATTAGTATTTAGTACACGAAAATGAAATATTACATTAATTATTATTAAGGCCCGGATTTATATTTTTTTAAAAACCTGTAATATTTAAATATAAATTTTATAAAAAATGGCAAATATTTTATAAAAACCTGTAATATTTTTTAAATATTTCAAACTGAAACCAAGAAGTTAAACACATTTATTCATCAAATCACCATATTCATAATCAATTAATCATTAAGTTATTTATTACAAGAGGAAGAACCTAACCCTTAGCAAGTATAACAGGTATCCATTCTAATCCTTACATCGTTTACTGAACAAACAACTGACCATTTATTTTTAATCCTCCTTTACAGGTGGTATTTTAAAAATACGTATAAATTATGAGTCAGAGAGAAATTTACCAAACATTTTCTGTAACGTTCAATACACGTATCTAAAAAAATAAACGTGACACGTTCTCACCACTAATTGGGATAACCGTGCTCTACCAATGCACTTTGTTTTCATGTTGTAATTCTTACAACCGTTCACAATACAATAGGGCATTTGAAAATCGGCAAAATATTTTAAGAAAAATATGAGAAGTGCGAAATATTTTTTTTACTTTCCAATATTTATTAAAATATTTGTGTATTTTTTTGTACTTACATATTTTTAAAAATATTTCGATATTTAAAAAATATAAATCCGAGTCCTAATTGTTATTATTTTACGATATGAGAGGTCAGCAAATTGAGAAACATTTACGAAAACTATTAAGTATGATATTCCTTTAAAGACCGTTTAATCTGCCCTGTTGTTGCCGATGTTTTGCTGTGTTTTCATACAGAAGCACAGCAACTACGATTTTCCCGATTTTGTTCCTTATTATAGTTCATTCGTTTAACTTATCCCGATGGCGTTATGTATGCATTAAATCACGAAATGACTGTCGCCTCCGCCTGTAATTTAAAGCAAAAATATGAGCACTGATACCAACCTTTCTTTATTTGCAAACAACATTATGACATGCATATTTGACATTTACGTTAAGTGGTTAAGTTGGTATCAAAACTGTTCGTACAAGAAAACGAAATTTGTTGATGTTTTCCTTGTTAGTTACTTGAGTTAATAAGAGACACTCTTGGAATAATACGTTAGCTAATAATGTATGTATACATTGTATTCAATATGTAGAAAAGGATAGTCATGCAATTGATTCATCGATCAATCGGGATAAGTTAAACGAATGAACTATAGAAATGGACACTCCTGATTTTCTGTCCCCTGATTTGTTTCGTTTATAATACCTTTTCCGTGTTTTTCTTTCGGTTTCTTAGTTATGCCCAGGTTTTTTTTTTGTTCTTTTCCTATATTACGGATTGTTCTAAAAGTACTACTACCTATGTATTGACAATTTTGTTGCCATTTGTATGTTAAAAATTTTTTTGGAGCAATACTGTCCTACCATGAGTGAACAGAGAGACCGATTTCGGGTACGCTAGTTTATATCGATGTAGTATCAAAATTAATAAAAATATTATCCAGACAATTACCTTCTCTGGTAGCAGAAAATATTGTTTGCGAATATCCAAATGTAGACAATAAGTCACAAAACATAGCAGCAAATTTATCCTTTAAGCTCAATTTAATCTTAAAGTCACCTGCAATGATAACGGAACTGAAATTGGATACGTTATACATAAAAAACACGCCAATAAGATATAACATTGGTAAAAATTTCGGAAAGGATACTGAAAATAGATATACAGATAGAAAAATTGGAAGTAATCTTTTGTGGTAGCTTACGGGCCTAACGAAGACAAGGTAGCGTGAATAAAGAACGAATTTTGGGAAAAATTATTGACTGAATTAGTGGGAAATGTAAATATGCAATTGGTAACGCTGGGTAATACGAAGGCCAGAGTTGGTGTAAGAAAGAGCAGCGATGGGAGGGGGGGGGGGTCGTTGAACCCAATGGCAAGAATCACGTAAAAAACAACGGACAAACATTATTTAAGGGAACGGGAAAGAGGTTCGACACGGAAGAGTCAAAAGGAGTGTAGAAACGTACAACGACCATTATTTAGTAGTTGGGAAATTTGATATATCCACAAGGAGCGACGAAAAACAAAATCAAAGAGTCATTACCAAAAAAGTCAAAAAGTCATACAAACTGCAAGAAATGAATGAAGTCAGATCATTCCTCGAGAAATTATGAGACAATATAGAATAAGGGGTAAACTTGGATCTAGAACAAATATGGAGTCGATTCGAGGGAATTATCGTTTTTGCAGCAAAACAAACGCGCGGAAGTACTGTACCCCAAAAAGGAAAGAAATAAACGAGATGGTGAAACCGTTAGGCCATATAATAATGGACTGATAACACCCTATTTACCAAATGTGTAAAAAGCTCACCACCTGCAAGCGAGAGAGCAGTATTGCGAGTTGTAGTACGAAATTAATTACCTAGCATACAAGCAACAAGGTATTAAGGTAAAGGATGTGGTGTTGGAAACAAAAAAGCAAACTTTGGAAGAATTCGTGCAGAAAATGGCAGAGGGCAGTCGATGGAACAAAAAACTCTTGGAGACGCTAAGAAAAGGAAACAGACCAATATAAGACAAATAATAGGCGAAGATGGTGGAATGGTAACAGGAATGAGGAAGAGGTCATGGAACGATGGCGAAATTACTTCGGCCGACTTTAAAGCAAAGACATCACAATAGACCAAATCCAAGAAGGGCACATAAATACAGATCACACCTAAAGTGATAACGGCATAACACCAGGAGAGATTTCGGAAGCAATGAAGGGAAAAAAACAGAAAGGCTTTTGGGCATGACAATGTAACTCCCGAGATGATAAAAAAACCTAAGGACTATTATAGGTATCAAAGGTCCTCAACATCACCTGGAATATAAGGAAAGTGCCAAATGACTGGGACGTTGGAATTCCTTTGCACAAGAAAAGTGATAAACGGACGTGCGAGAACTACCGAGTTATATTAGACAAAAGAATGAAAGTTACAATCGAGAAACAACTGGAAGAAGCACAAAGTGGATTTAGAACAAGAAGAAGTGCCCAAGACCGCATATTCACGATTAAACAGTTGATTGAATCATTAAGGAAAAAGAAAAGGAATGCGTGTCTGGGATTCTTGGATCTAGATAAGGCGTTGGATACGGCATCGGCATCACAAAACAAAATATAGCGAAGCTTTGAGTACGTAAACCGAACATTATTAAGGACAAGCCTCTATCATAACAATACAAATTATGTAAAACGTGACAACCTGCAATCAAAAACATTTGCAACAAATTGTGGCCTTCGACAAGGAAGAGTAATGAGCCCTAAACTATTCAACATTCTAATAGATGATGTTCTCCATAGTACGAAGCAAAAACCAATAAAGTCTACAAAATGAATCCGGTTTATCAATCAGTATGTGCTTTTGCGGGCAACTTGATAATATACCACCAATGAAACTCAGCTACAAGGAAATCTAATTATTTGGAAACAAGAACTGAAGAAAAGGAACTATAGACATAGATCAACAGAGAATAGAACAAATGGCCAATTTTAGCTTGGGAATCCTCATAGATCGAGAAGGAAACATGGAAAGTGCAATAAACGAGAAGATAAGCAACGCTTCGAAGTTACAACATAGCCTGGGTAACACATTCCTTGGACGGAGGGAAATAAGCAAAAGAACCAAGATGGCAATCGACTAGACTGTTTGTAGACCAAATTATTATACGGTAGTGAGAGTTGGTCTTTATGAAATCCAATGAAAAGCAAAATTCGAGCAATTGACATGAAATACTTCAGAAAAGTAAAAGGAATAACCAAACGGGACAGAATAAGGAATGAGATGGTAAGACAGAAACCTAAACAGAATAGAGCAACGGCAACTAAAACGGTTTCGGCATCTAAGTAATTAGAATGAAAGACGACGGACCAACGAAAAGGATATAGAAAGCAAGTGCCAAAAATGACATCGTAGGAAAACTGAAGAAAGCATGTAACTACGAAGTGGCAGCAACCATACGGAGAAGAGAAACCACATGGACAGAAGCAAGAAACATGGCGAAATTACGGAAAAAATTTGTAATTGTAAAAGTACAATTTATTGTAACTTATCCCATTTTGTAGGGCAAGCCGTACATTCTGTGCATTTTTAGAGTAGTGATAAGTGACCTTAGCTCAATATTATACCGAAATTAATTTAATAACTTTTCCACAAGAATCTTATCATTATTCACGTGGAAAAAGTAAAACCCAATTATTTACCTATATTTCTTTATTGACATGAAATACTGTTTTCAAAGTTTATACAGAATTTCAATTTTGAGTTTTATTATACAGGTGTATATTTCATATACTGCTTTATGGCACATAAAAATTTAATGAAACATTTTTATGCGTTTTCGAAAGTAATTTGGTCAACTTAAAAAACCAAAAGCGTATAAAAGTGGTACTCGACAGAAATGTTATGCTGTGGAATTACGCGCATTACCTCTTCACGTTGGGGGAGTTCAACGAATTCAAACAATACAATAAAAAATATGCAAACTTCATCACAACTAGAACGGGGCAAAAATCTGGATTAAAATGACAACATTTATAAAATACGGCTTTGTTTTATAGTTATAATCCCGGAAACAGAAAGGTGCGTTACAAAATTTAATAACTTCACGTAGCGCACCTGAGCAAAAGGGTCATAAACTCATAATCATAACTCTTACAACTAGATTTTGTTGTAATTTTATGAAAGTGAAACATGTTCCAATTTTCCATTACATAAATTACGTGTAATAATAATAAGGAGAGATTTTAAACTTAAAATTATGAAGGGTAACTCACCTTTTGCTAGTTGAGGAAACATCCGAACGAACATGTCATTTAAACATTTGCTAAGATTTGGATCGCTTCTCTTGCACGTTTTTAACCAGGGTGCTGAAATAAAAATAAAATTCAATTAGGTAACGGTAAGTTAGTGTCGCTTCGCTTGCTTTTGTATTCTTCAAATTGTAAACTTCAAGGGAAGCTCTTTATTTTAATGCTATGCGGAAAATGTGTAGGTTGCTTTTCCTAAGATATTTAACCTACAGTTGCTGAAACCTGCACAGTACAGACTACAGAAAGGTTGAATGTCCTCATTGAGAAGGAAAGCTTATTAAACTTGTAACATAGGGGTCATTTGGGGGTGGAAAGGAGTGGCGATTGCCACCCCAGAATTGACGAGTCCAGTACAACTTGAAAATTTAATTAATTACATTTGTTATACCGATGAAAAAGAATCAAACGTAAATAATAACCATAAGCTCTTTATTTATCTTTTCAACTATACGACATCCAGTGCCGTAGCTACATGCCCACGCGATGAGTGGGTGCCCCAGACGCAAAAGTGCCTTCTGATCCAGATCCTTCCATGTTTTTAAATCTAACAGCAAAAAGTCTAAGTAAGAAATAAGAATTCAAAACAATTGAAACGGTGGCAAACCTTTGTTCTAATTTGCATTCCAACTTTGAATTCTACTTTACATTATCACCGCTTTCTCAAAAAGAAAATAAAAACTGAAAAAGTATTGCCTTTGGTAGCCGCCGTCGCGTCATCCGCTTCTTGCAGGAAAAGCCTCAAAGGGTGCTTTTGTCGCTTTGGCTGATGCCACATACATGCTATTTAATTACTTTGCGATCTTCTGTAGAGACAAGTGCGCAAATTCAGATTTTATGTTACCGGGTCTTCCAAATTGGACACTTTCTTATGGAAACAACCTTTATTTTTAAGAAATAGAAAAAATTATCTATAGGTGTCTGGAGCTCAATTTTAATAATAAAATCACGGGAGTAAACAGAATTCAGCTATCTCTAATCGGTTGGCCGCTAGGGGGCGTTTATCGAATTTGATCGATTTCTTTAATGCTCCATAAGTTTGTTACTACTTATTATAGATAATTCATATTGATTTAGGGTCGTACACAAAAAAACCAAACACCCTGTATACAACTGTCTGTCTACGCGATAGATCCTACGTAAAAAGTTCTCTAAGAAAGATTTTGCTCAAATCAATTATCTTTAATAATAAGAAAGTTATGGAGCATTAAAGAATAGGTAATTTTTTCTATCTCTTAAAAATAAAGGGTGTTTCCATAAGAAGGTGTCCAATTTGGATCACCCGGTACTCATCTTTGGATTAATTTTTTTAGTACCCGAATCATTTGGACCACCCAGTAGGTACTTATCTTTGGACAATTTTTTTTAAATACCTGAATCATTGAATGTATCTCTATAATTATTACTAATTTGACTTATAAAAGGCAGAAAATTAGTGACATTATATTTAATTTGAAATAAATTATGGCGGAGAAAAATATAAATGCATAGAGGGGGGGCTAAAGATGTTGCGTGGGGGCCCAAATTTAGTAGTTTTTTGATAAAAACTAAGTTGCGATAACTAATACATAAATATGTCTATAATCGTCATCTTATGACAATTCTTGTGTGTGAAATTATTCTTATTGTACATGTGGTTTAGTTAATAACTTGTAAAAATAATCTCAAAAAACTTCAAAACCTAACAAATTTAATGCCAGTTTTTAACATTGTTCCCGGGGAGGACCTTTGGATTCCCCTTTCAATCCCAGGCCATCCGGTAGTCTTGCCACCGCAGTTAAAAAGCTGAAATGACGCCCCTGACTTGTTCTATGACAGTCTTACCAATCGTTAAGGATTTGTATTTTTATCGTTTTGTTACAGTTAGTTCCTTTGAGAATTTTTTCCGCTCTGTTTTGAACAACCTTTTAGTGCTTGGCGACCGGCCAAAGTTCCTACAATTGTGTTTGATGTATGGAATGGATCAGATTTAGATCCGTGCAGTGACTAAATAGTTTCGTATTAATGGTGTATCCCAAAATGAAGTTCAAACGGAGATGAATGATACATTACGTCAGTCTGATTCTTCATATACCACCAACATTGAACGTGGCCGGAAGAGCATAGAATATACATATATACCTACCACGCACAGGAAAAACAATAATTCTACTTCGAAAGAAATTGCAGAAAATAATCGGCGAAGGGGTTTTGAATGATCTACGGTTGAAGTTATATAGCGGACATTATGGGCATTTCAATAAAGCGGTTACCTTAACTGAAATTTTGGGAATGTATGCCGCCACTATTGACACTGTAGCAAAAGAAAACACGAAAACAATTCCTGAGGAGTATTTGATGTTGTTTAAACGTAATATATTGGATTTTACAGTGTTATTCTCTAGAAGAAGACTGCCAAACGAGAACCTGCACCGAAGAAGGCTAAAACAGTTCCATCGATTAGAAAAGATGCCATTCGTGTTCTTATTGCTACTAGAACGCCCAGAAGAGGAAATTCAACACGACCTGCCCTGATTAGCGAAAAGGGAGGTTCACTTTTACCATAGCAAAAATAAATGAATTGTGTTTTATAGTACCCCTCGGTTGATATCTTAACGCCACATCTAAAACAGTTACGCTGTTAAAAAGTCCGGATGCAATGAAGAGATGAATATTGCGACAAATACCAATTTTGATTAGCTGGACAAGGGCAGTATAGGGCCATCGGAATATCGTTGGACCAAGTTTTAGAGGAATATTATATTGGAGTAGAAAATAATTCTAAAAACACATTTAATTGGTTTTTGTTGACAAAAGTATGAAACTACATGCGACATGCCATTTATTCAAATAAATTCTTTACGCAATGGAAGGGAGGGTAAGAAGATGACAACGTGTTTACAACTAACTTGCAGAAGATCGCCCTTTCCTCGAATTCTACTACACTGTGGATGGCAAATTCACAGGATCTATCTGGTTGATAGGTACATTGGTATTTACTGTGGGCTGAAGCTCAATGATTTTCCCCAATGGTTTTTGGAGTAACGACTTGGCTTGGTCGTATGAGTCTCGCTCAGCTTTCAGTATGAATACGACTTTTGCGTCCCTCCACGGGTCAGGGCAATACTTGCGCTTAGTAACGTACATAATGTGAAGGGTAGTAGGTCGAGATGTAGGGATGGAAATTCTTCACTGCCCACCTCATTTTGGTTAGCTTACCTAGTTGACGGGGATAAGCCCAATCCCCTCTGTTCCCTTCTGTTTCAGAATAATAGGAGATATTGCTTCACCTGCGTCAGTTTTAGTGGATTATGAAAAATAGGTCAAATCTTCTGATTTTATTTCACTGTGGGTGGGTTTAGGGTTATAACGAATTTACTGAACAAATTGGATACAACTAAGTGTGGTAATTTACGAATTTTAACGAAAAATAAAAAAAAACACTTTTAAAAAGAATTAAGCTCTTCCTTCAGATTATATTGCATTTTTCTATAATGTTTACATTATACGTGAGAAATAAATACTATTGATGGTTTTTTTAAATCTTATTGTGTAATGCAATCTCATCTGTATTTCGAATTCCCATGTATTAAATAAATAAATAAAACAACTCTAAACAAATGTATTGAAGCTATGCATAATATTATTCGGCCATATAGGTAATATACCTATAATTTATTATTTTTAGATAACGGACTGCGTTTCAAAACATTTTAGTCACTACTTTTCCAACAATTTAACGGTATTGGGAGCAATGTATCATTAGTTGCTATTTAGGTCGAAGTATCAAACGGTTTGAACGCGGAAAACCGTTATAATGAGGCCTATGATGGTCTGAAAAAGTTCGGAAACTTTATGTTCTAGAGTTCTAGACTAATAGAGATAAGAAAGAGAAAAGTAAAATCCTTCATTTATTCTACAATTTTAATAATGCGATTAGAGTGAATCTGGTTGACATTTTGTTAACTTTATCAAATACCTACATCTTTTGTATTTTATAAATATAAATTTAATGTAGGAGTTTTGGTCAGAAGACTCTCACGCTATAGTGTGTATGTATTTACTAAATAACAAAAACCTACATTATAAAACTATTTCAGTAGCGAATTCAGTATTCTCATACCGCGCATAATTTATTGCCGCGGATAATATAATTACTAGATGTTTACTTCAGTTAGATAGGGTTAGCATTTTTTATTTTAATATCTGTTGCTAACGATCGCAGTTAATGTTATGAATTCACTGTATGGATAATTATAATTGAAAAACACGTGAAAATGAAGGTCGAAGGACAACATCTCATGCTAAACTTTTACACATTTACATTTTTTACCGTATTTTGCATTACTGCGCGCAAAAATTATTTTCATAACGTGAGAAACACTAAAGTATCAACTTTTTTCCTCGATTTCCACCTTAATCCGTGAATCCTAATTTTCAGTATGGAATTTGTTCATAGATCCCATGTTAGCCAGGCAGCCATTTATAGAGGTGTCTCTTATTTGAAGTCTCGTACCAAACGGTGCAAAGAATTTTAGTCAAAAATGACGTGCAATTTAGAAAAAGGTAGTATCCCAAAAACTCCTAATCACAACTGAAAAGGGTACCTGAATGTTACAGGGTTTTTTAAACTTTTCAATAACAAATAGGTATATCAGTTGTGACATATTAATATCATCTAATTGTTTAAAACTCAGAACAGAATTGAGTTCGTAAACATACACGAATTTCTCTATAAAAGCCCTCATAAATACTATTGAATATGTATAAAATGCCATAAAATAGCCACGCAACAATGTTCATGTTGCCCCATCATCCAATTGGCCTTCTTGAGCTCATCGCTTTAATGATTCCTTCTTTCATTGTCTTCTTTGATCTTCCTCGTTTTCTGCGGTTGGGTGATGTCAATTTAGGTAGTCCTGTATTTTGCCATCCTTTGGACGGCTCTGAAGAAGATTTGCAAGAAGGAAGCAGGAAAACTGCTGATTCTAGAGCTGGTTAGGTGAAGATTTCCACATCAACTACCACAGAACATTGAGTTTATCCACAATGTAAATAGATTAGGTGCACATGAAGAAAATGTCATTGAAATAAACGCTTTTAACTTCATCCTTTATTCAGAAGAAACTGAAAATGGCAAAAACTTTGTTAGAAAACGCAAAGCAAAATTCACGTCACTCACGCAATTAATGACTTTAAATTCCGGGAAATTCAAATGAAAGACGAAAGGAAGATGGACACTAGGAAAAAATCAAATTCGGTATTTTAGTAGTTACGTAAAGAGTTCACACGAAAACGACCACTCAATATTATTATTTAAAGAAGTCAAAGTTGCCAAACTATGTGACTGAACTCTTAAAAGTGTACAACGACGCTAATTTCTTTTCAAAATTTGCGTGGCACGTTGCCTGGTAGTAGATCAAAATAACATACTGAACAAAAGTTTTGGAAAAAGCTTTATGCTTAGTCAACTTTCATCCTTAAACATATTCATCAAACAATAAATCAGAAATTGGAAATTAAACTTACAACACTAATTGTAGTCTACTTTATTCTACTGTACCGGCCAGCTGATAACGGTCTCTTGGTGCTTTATTAGACGAAAACCATTCAACCGAAACAGCAGAGAAAAATAGTAAAATGACCTCGTCTTCATACGTGGTAAGAGATTAGATTTGGCTTTGTTTGGTTTGAAAACCTCACGAGTCTATATAATTTAAACGTCACGAGGACACGAGTGCAATCATTATGATGTCAGTATCTGTTCATTGTGTTGTTGTTTTTTTTTCAGGTACAACTGGGCACATTTCAACAGTGGGTTTATAAGAAAACATCTATGTTCTGCGCCCTTCATCGCTTTTGCTACAACTTCACTTCCAGAATAGCATTTCAGCTGAAATAGTGGTGCAAGTTAATAACTTTAACATAAGTTTCTTTTGTCCAACACACGTGCCAGATGTGTGACCGGATTGAAACCGAGTGAACAACAAAAGATCATACTTCCCAGGATGAAATAATAAAATTAGGAACAGAAAAAACTTCACCAGTCAAAAGCAGAAATGTTTTGACGAACTAAAAAGGTTAAAAACTGTTGTTTCCCAAGTATTCACATGTTGAAACGCTTTACTTTGACCATGAACAACAAGTCTGTTTGCCAAATGTTCCTACAAGCAATGCCTTTTCTTTAAGATAGCTTTTAGACTTATCATCAGCCAATCGCGCAGCTAAAAGTAAAACAGTTTATTCCAATATCATCCTTCTTCTTCTCTTGAATTTTTGCACCAAAGTTATTGTTGATTCGTCTCACAGGATATTGGTCAAAGTTTTAGTTTTTGTGAAGGTTAAATTTTGTTACATGTTTTTTTGTTGTGGGAAAAAAGGAGGTATCTGCAACTTGTTTGCATCATAATGAACTTTTTTAGGCACATATTACACAATAGTAAATTATTTCAATAATAATAATGTTTTTACAAACGCTTATTTGAGGGGGACGCCTTACTATATGTATAATATTATCTGCTACCTAAGGTATGGCACACCTGTTTTTTTGGCATTTTACGTTATGGATGGTCAAAATTACGTATTCTATTCAGTGTCACTAAATTATCGCAATGTATTTCCTTCAGCAGAGCCCCCACTCGGGGTTAAAAATATTCTTTTTAGTTAATATGCAGATTATTGCTTTTTCTGCATTTTAAATCTTTAATAATTAGAGTAAATTGATTTTTCAACTTTTAACGGTTTCCCTTACGCCTGCATTTTGTATTTTAAATTACCCTTCCCAGTTGTACATTTAGAAAAACCATTTTTCGTAGAAATAACGTCTACCTTTTTCTTACGTAATGACATGGCACCCTATATATTTTTGCATCTACCTTTCAATAAATGAACTTGCAGTTACAACATAATTGCATATAATATTACATATGTAATAAATTCCTACACTTTTTTATAGTCGATAAATATTACGAAATTGCTAATTGCAGTAACCTGATTTGAGTAAATATATCTGCATAAAAGGTAAATATAGTAAAGTAACTTTCACTTTTGTCTTTACGTAACTTTGTTTATTTTTCTTATGCACTTACGTTTTTCAGTGTACAAAGGACCATCGGCAGGTAGTCTTCTCGAAATTTTAGCTAACACTGCACCACATATTAATAAAAACGTAACGAACTTTAAAAAATAAAAGGAACACATTTTTTTTTAATTCTAGAAATTTTATCACAGCTTTCAAAGCCTTTTATGTTTGTCTATTTACGTCAATTTTCTTTCAAATCTTCGTTTATACTAAATCGCCAGCCCCAATTAAACAACATAACTTGGCACCTCTTTGTTGAATCGCCACCTTCCACAAACGATACCTCAATTTACCCATGCCTTTAAGTGAAAGTGCCAGATTCAGATATGTAAAATTATTTTCATTGATGATGTTTTTCTCGTGTAACAGCTATGCATTATTAGTAGAAAGTTAAAAAAAAAAATTAATTAGTCGAAAACTTCTGACGTAATAACTGCATGTGTACTAATTTACGTAACCTTTAAGTCTTTTAGGCACCGAGGAAGAAATTGTTTGAATATTTGAAAGAAATGAAAGTGGAATTTGAAGATAAAAACAATTCCACGAATTTGACTAACTAAATAAAAACTTTCACTAAAAATGAGATTTTAATTATGATAACTTCTATTGCTAAAAAAGTGTGCTAAATAAATAGAAAATATGTGCAGAAAAAGGGTGTTAATACGCACATTGCGTTAATGTAAATTGGTCAGTATTGAAAAATGTAACACTTTTTGCAAAAAGTAGTAGGTATTGTTATTAGATGCGGTGCGTAAAAGTAGGTCTTGGAACTACTAGTGAAATTTTTACAAAACGCTTATTACGTGCAAAATTACTATTTTGTTTAAAAAGTAGGTATGTACATCAAATTTCCCTTTCATTCTGGGTAGTACCTACAAAATTTCACAAGCTTTTACGTTTTGAAAATTTCCAGTTCAGTGAAACTTCATTTTAATAATACATCATTATACACATTCGTTTCATAAATTTCCCAATAACACGCTCATTTATAAAGGTGAAATACACTTTAAACGTGTAATTGTTTACAGATATAGCTGAAATAATGTTGCACAATGATGATATTGATGTACTCATTCGAATATTAAACTGTAATCATTATGTAAAATAATTGGGCCAAACGTTTTCGCTTTTGTATAGTTCTGTTTACACCTCCGTGAAGTTGGCAGCCCCAATTGCGAAATTTATTAAAATGTACGTAGAATTCGTTTGTGCACGATTTGCTTACGTTTGTCCAACACAAATTTTGATAGAAATGCCGTCGGAAATAATCCTCACGACGCCGACGGATAATATACGTTTTTCTCAGTTTTGTTTGTTAATCACTCGATTCTGCGGGGTGGGCAAACGACATTAATGCATGGGCAAACGATTCGACTCATCAATGTGCGGGAAATCCTCAGGACGGATAATCTCAATTTTTTGTTTCGTACAGAACTCCATTTCCTTACTTCTGATCATTATCATGGCTTTGAGGCATTTTGAAGTGGCTTGTTGGGTTAGTCCCAATTACTTGTGATTTTGATACGAGTATTCAACATCTCCGGCGTCAATATTATCCATCATGAAACGGTGAAATCACTCGCAGGCCGTAATAATGGGGTAGGTACATAATAAACTATCAAGTAACTTCAGAGGAGAATATTCCAGACCATAAGCTCATGTAAACGGAGGAAAACTAAGATTGTCTTGGTGACCAGGAATTGAATTTCTAAGACGTCCATAACCATCAATGCTTGTGCAACATGCTCGAAAAATAAAACATTCAGTAGAGAAAATCGAGAGGAAAACTATTCGACAAGACAAGAACGCGCAGAACCGCAGCCGGCTGGGCTAATTAAAGGTAATATAATAAAAGAGTCAAAGAGAGGGCATTTAAAAGGTTTCGCTAACCTATCATTATCCGTACATACCACCTTACCGTCTTTTTCTTCTCAATACATTTTCTTACACGAGAACTTGATTTTTAACCATGCAATTCACAATATTCTTACTTACACAAGCCTCATTTAACAGTCATAGATACAAATATATGCCTACGTCAATTGCGCAATGTGCAGCCCCACAGGTTTAAAACTAAACGAACCGAATACATTTCTTTCCTATATGTTGGTACAACATCTTAAATATTTTCGAATGCAATACAAAAATTTAAAACCCATAAAGTAGCCTCCAACATATCGAAACATCTCTTTTATGCTGTGCATAAAGAGAAGAATTGTAAAATCGAGAATTGATAAATTAACTGTATCGGGTGTTTCAAATTGCGCGATTTTTTTAAGAATAAATAAAACACATAATTTGCATTCATTTTCAAAAACATTTATTGGTAATTGAAGTAACAGTTATGACATTTATATGCGAAAAATAATATCTGCCAAATGGCCTCCTCTTGCAGCTCCACAGACGTCCACTCTTTTGTTAAAATTTTCAATGATTTTGACATAATGAGGCTCTATCTCACCAATGACACGAATAACTTCATTGAGTTTAGGATGCATAGGTTTCTCATGAATAACCCGTGGATTTTCCTCACCCCAAATACGGCAATTTTGTTTATTAATATAGCCGTCAAGTTCAAAACGTGCCTCATCGGAAAACATGATTTTTTGAGAAAAATCAGCTGGTTGTTCATTGATGAAATTGACAAATGAACGACGTTTTAAATGATCTAATGACTTTAGTTCCTGTGTTATTTGAACCTTATATGCCTTCAGAGCTCAAATCCTTGTGTAAAATATGCCATGTTGTTGATCCACGAAGTCCAACTTGTTGTGAACGTCGTCTAATGGACATTTCAGGATCTTCAGCAACACTTTCACGAACCAAATCACTATTTTCTTGTGAACGACCGCTACGACTGTATTTTTCTTTTTTTTGATCTTGCACCGAACCGGTCTCTTGAAATTTTTTAATAATTTGACCAATAGTGCTTTCAGTTGGACGATTATGTAAACCATAAAATGCACGTAATTTTCTAAAAACACTTTTCACAGAATGCTCATTTTCATAAAATAATTCAACAATTTGAACGCATTGTTGTATCGTGTACGAAGCCATTTTTATAAATGTCATACATCACACTTCTTAAATGTCAAAATACAATACTCAGACGAATTCACTGCACCATCTATATTTTATTTATTCTTAAAAAAACCGCGCAATTTGAAACACCCGATACATTTTGCATTTCGGTATGTATATTGATTAACTGTACTGGTATTACACTGTGATATGGCTATTTATGAGGTGCCGCAACGTAACTGTTTATAAGTGCTCTATGTTTCGTTTTTGGAAGTGGTCTACAAGAATTTACAAAATTATGACAAACAAAAGAAACCAAGGCTTAACCGTAGTAGCCTTCGTTAAGTACAGTTTACAATGGAATTACACCAAGGCCTCGTTACACCCCGTTTTTCCACACAATGCCGATTTCATTAAATTTTGTGTTGGACCAGTTAAAGTCTGTCTCTGTACACTACTGGTATTATTTCCCCTTTGCATAGACGTAGTGGCGTTTTCTCTGTTGGTTAAATCCTTTCAAATGAGACAAATATTAAAAAAATATGTTAACTTCCTATCCTTCCTAAAATGTTCCTTTTATTACGGTTTTGCCATTCCCTTATTTTTGTGGGGAAACTTCTTCCGGTAAGGTTAAAAATTAAAAAGGATTGCAATAGTGTCATGCATATGGTCGTTCTTAGCTTATTTTCTATATTTGGAAACGTGCAGAAAGATAGATCTTCTCCTCTTAAATCTACTCATTCCTATTACATATTCTTTACAAGTTTCCGATTTGTTCACAGAAGTAGAATGTATATTTCAACTATGTGTTTATTCTGGCTTAGAGGAGAGTGTGAGCTGATCCAAGAGACACCAACTATGGACAACGATCTAATGTTAACCAAACTTTATTACTGAAGGCTGTATGTAGACGGTAAGAATGATTCAACTGAGGTAGAGAACGAGATACTCAATCAACGGTTTCAAAACTGCAGTAGAGAAAGACAAACCTCTAGCGTTACGTCAACAAAGCGGACACCGCTTATAGATACTCAAGAACTTCCTCCAGGGCCTTCTCGAAAAATCTTCCCCAAAAATGAAATTGCTAATAACGTCTTGACTGGTAACCAGACGCAAGTGATTCTTCATTAATCCAATCATTTCCTGTCCCCAGCAACCCGACAAAGCTTCCTACGCAGAATTAGTCCCTTCCACCTTTTTCTTCAGTAAATCGACGTTACAATATCTCAAAATGAATTTCATTTGAATAACATGACATAATCGTGTCATATACGACTTCCCACTGGAAAAAATGTTACTTTGTGCCGAAAGATACCCTTTTCAACTTGAAAATTACTTCAAACTTTAGTCTGTTTCTATTTTCTTCTAACAGTACTTTTTCCTATTGCAAACATTGCCAAAATTTCTAACTTCATTTCGTCACACTCTTCATCTTTTTTGTTCTCGTTGTTAATTTTTATTTCTTTACCTTGTGAATCCTGTTGTTACCCAACCACCACGCGTATCTAATAATTATTTCATTCTACCCTCTCCCAAGGTAAGTGCCGAAATTTCGTCCAAAATTGCCAAACTTCACCAACCCAAATGAAATATTTGCATAACAAAGCTTTTTTTCTTTAAAAAATATACATAATTATAGCTTGATCGTTGTTACAAGAACCTTTCTTCAAATTTTTGTTTTTGCTGGTGTTTGATAATTGTATCGAGCCCATACGTGATGTATCACCATTTTAGCCATTCTATTTGTTGAATTACATCATGAATATAAGTACATTTAGTTATGGAGCGAAGTTCTGTATGATACGTTACGTGTGTTTTGTTTTTCGTTTAATGTATCTATATTTTGCTATATGTAACTACAATACTCCTCAATTTGTTGAATTTGTGTTCCTGTTAATCTCTTGTTCGTAATACTCGTTGGGAGATGTTTCAGAGTTGTGAATATTACCATAGGAGCATTTCCACGGATAGAATCAACGCAATCAACTCTGAAAGGCATAAAATGAAATACAATAATACGCTCATGCACTAAAATAATCAAAAACTAGATAAAATAAAATGCGATATGGTGACAAGTATCATGGATGTCCAACTATGGGATGCGTATTATAAGTATTAGACCGGTTCTAACAAAAACAAAATTACAAGGATCAAAGTACAATAATTACTAAAAAGAACACATATACCTACACATACCCACATTCATAATACAGAAGTGAAAAACCTATGTAAATATTTCCATATCAAGCATCTCTACAAGCGAGCATACAATATACGCCCTTGAACCCACGAAAACTATGGAAAACATCATGAAAAAATAACGAGAAAGTATCACCGATACAGGTCAGTGTAGCATCATTTAAATTACAGGGACCACAACATCTTAAGAAGGTATCTTCCACACGTTCACAGAAATATTCAAAAGCTGTACAGATCTCTCATTAAGTTATATTATAAGTTATAAGTCATTGGCAATAATTGAGAGAAAAATATAAGAATGATAAATCTTTATTCATTAAATTACATGCATTTACAATTAAGTGGCATGTCAAGTATAATATAAAAAAGAACAAAACAAAAAACAACAAATAAGATAAGAAGTAAAAAATTAATTAGCTGTTTTGATACGGTATGAAACACATTTTTATGATATAATTTTAATTATTTTGATTACATTTTAATTCAAATGAAATATTTTGATTGGCATTTCATAAGAATTCTACCTACACTGTTGTGTATTTCAAATCACACGTAATGCAATCCGTTCTAATGACTTCCTTTTAAACGAAATCATAGTAATTGTTCATATGGCACATAATTACATAAACGTAATAAGGATATATGTATTCAGGATATAAGAAATTTATTGGTTAATTATTACAGTTTTTAAGAGTCAGTTTTGCATATAAACGGCTAATTGTGTTTCTAATATGTATAATAATTAATTCAGCATTGTCATATTTTTTAGATTGCAAAGGGAAACATGCAAGTCTTCAATAGAAAGTTGTTGACAAATAGTGCCTAGCATTCAAAGTGGCAATTACTTCCTTTTACCTTTGAGTAAGTATACGAAAGTTTGCGAAATTCCTCGTTCAAGGGATGGCCACTAATAATATACTATACTGCACAATGCACATTCTGAAGAGGTTTTTAAATATGTGCAATAAGCTTTCATAATATTTGCGTACTATTTAAATTCGGCGTTGAAGCTTATTACATGCTTCATCTGAAATTGGTTCATTTTTCTCTCATTTCAATTTTGGAAAACTGTCGTCTATTTTACGTAAAAAGCTAACAATCGTAGAGAGTGTATTTATGTTTTATTATTAATTGAATGTAATTTTTTAGCTCTGCCAAAATTGCTTAATCCACTTTGAACTTTGTCAAATCTATTGTGAGACAATTTTCGAGGTAGCAATAACAACGTAATAAAGCGAAAGGTATTATACATTTAATGACCTTTAAACATCATCAGTTTGTTGTTGTTTACAGCACTTTTATAAATAATATTAATCTTTGTTGCGTTAGATTGTTTACTCGAAGGACCACAATTCTTCATAGTCGAGGAAATAAAGCACTGAACCTACCAAATTTTTGTAGTAAGACGGATTGAGATGAGGTTTTTTGCATTCGCTTCCTAAATTTAATAGGAAACTTTGTACCTACTTTTCATTATGTTTTTTTTCGAAATTGCATTTGTGCAGTCGAAAATGCATCCTGAAAAATGCATTTTCATAGATTAATACACTCCAGAAAAATAAACCAATGACATTAATGAATTTCGTTTAAAACGACCAATCGCATAGCATTTTCTCTGAAAAAATACTACTTGAATTACCAATAATCGATAAAAAGCTAGGTACATTTTTAATAAGTGATAAAAATTTTCACCTTGTTTCATCATCTCTCTCTTACGTATATTTTAGAACATACTTTCATTGCTTTTTATTTAACTATAAACTCGAAATTTAGCATGCTTTGGCGCAATACGTCAAACATCAAAATTTTTTTTGAAATACTACAAGTCGTGCATTAATCTCCCTAAAATACATTCGATGTTAATTTTTTTCTTTCGATAAAAAATTGCTTTTTAAGGAACTCAAATTTGATTACGATTTGGTAAAAACTCTCGAATCAACACCTTAGATAAATTCACTCGCGCTGCGCGCTCGTCAATTTATCTAAGGTGTTGATTCTCGAGTTTATAACCATGGTGTGATGCACCAGGTGTCCGTTAGCAAGTATATGGTGCCACATTCGACCTAAGCTACCCAAAAAACCCCGGAAACAATTTTCGGTTCCCTATAGTCTTGAAACTTCAGTGAAACTTCAGAGCATGACGTTGATGCCCGGATGTGGGGCAACAGGTACGCGGGGGACGGTTTCCGATGCCTGATTTGGAATCAGAAACTCAAACAAACTTCGTATGAGATGTCTAGAATCATTTGAGAGTGAATTTCAGAAAAAGTTTCGGAGATGACGTTGCTCAGCCATCCTGAGCTCCAGGTGGGCGGTGAGGCAATTTGGAGGTCATATTCGGGATCAGCGACCTCGAAAACCCCCCTTGAACCCGAATTGAGTCGATTCTAGAAGTTTATAACGAAGTTATGAATTTTTTCTATAAAATTGCATTTTTCAGGATGCATTTTCGACTGCACAAATGCAATTTCGAAAAAAACATGATGAAAAGTAGGTACAAAGTTTCCTATTAAATTTAGGAAGCGAATGCAAAAAACCCCATCTCAATCCGTCTTACTACAAAAATTTGGTAGGTTTGGCTTATTTTAGTGCTTTATTTCCTCGACTATCACTAATTTATTGACGTTTATTTTTCGTGTCGATCGAATATGTTTTTTTCGTTTTATTTTTGTTGCTAGAATAACAATACTAACAAGCTATTTATTAACATTTCTATAGTAACAATATACTTTAACAATCTTCGTAGTTAGAAAATTTCAATTATAAGAAAGCAAGAGGCAGTCTTGACTGACTACCATCGGAGTAGCTGTAGAAAGTGTAGTCCCCTTGTTAATTTGTTGTTATGTTATAAGCCACACAATTTCATATTTTTACTGTTTGGAATGGTATGGAGTTTTTTTTACAAAAAAGTACTATAAAACGCGTGATTTTTCGCAAAGCTCAACTTTTCAGTTCCATAAGTAGTTTATTCTTCAAGCCTTTTTTCCAACTATCACGATTTTGCATTAACTTAGCTCAATTTGTAAAAGAACTAAAATTAAAATAAAGCTACTGTTATACGTTCAACTTGGCAACTTTACCCTCCCCCCCCTTTATTATCTATACAAAAAGTTCGATTTTCTAATTAATATTACGTTTCTACCCCTTTTCTTTTTTTACACTAACAGAATTCTCCACGTTGTTATTTACAGATAACACGATGATTCTAGAAGAAATTACAAATATCAATTGCCGCACGAGTATAGGATTTTTTCATACCTGAGGACTCTTTACTTTAATCTTAGGTAATCAGTTCACCCTCTTGCTAGTAGCACAAAAAATATAACAATACGCTCTAAACATTGTATGTACATACATTTGACATTTTTGATACTTCAATTTCATTTTCTAAATTACACTTTGTTACTATAATATTATTATTATACTGACCAAAACTTCAACCAAAGTTGAAATGTACCTACGTTTTAAATATAAAAAAGACTTAAATTAACGTGAAAACCAATAAATAAAGTATTATATGTATAAGTTAGTATACCAACACGTTTTACACGAGTGGATTTTAGTATAAAACCTTCGGACCTTTATTTACCATTTAAGGAATGATATAGAAAATAATAAAATATAAGAGGTCTATGAAGTTGGCACAGCACAATATGGTTATCTAGGTATCTTATTTGTGCCAGTTTATGCTTATAAAAAAATACAACACCCCCTACTTCTGCAACCCCTACATATGTTGCTCTAAACAGGTCCGCTCATGTAAACAGATCTGTAGAAATAGTTTGACCTCTATTTAGTTCTCAAGGTCACTACAAGGGAGTAAATGACCTCATTGTGAGTTAGGCTCTACTTATTACCTATCTCCATAACATTAAGGGATACCGACAAACGCGTGGAGGTTTAACTATGTACTAATGGGCAACTAATGTGTCCTTCTGAGCTTTTACCAGATTATGAGGTCCTCGAAAATTTCATGTGTTCTTCATTTTACATACATGCCTGTTTATTTGCTGTTTTAGCATCCAATGTTGCTATATGTATATAGGTAACAGTTGCGCATTTTTTTGTTTTTTCTATGCGTACAACGTAAAATGTCACACCAGGTTTTCACGCTTCATTTATTTATTTCTTCTAATATGTGTTGACCTTAGATGGCCTTGTACGATTTCTCTTGGGGTAGTTCCTGATCCAATAGGTTGGTATAGGTGCGTTTGCTTACCTTTGTTCTCCCATTTTCTTGGGATGTAACATCAACTTAGACTCAACAATGGTAAAGTAAGACAGACGTTTTTTAGGAATATGTGTTTTGTTGGATTCCTAATAATTAAGCAATAAATTTGACAGAGAATGATTAATCTTGGCTATATTTACATCTCGTTGTAAATTGTCCAAATATACTCTTCTCTTAATGAGATCGCTGAAATTACCGAATTAAATTTAGGAGTTTAAGTTTAGCAGTTGGTAAGGTTGGTAAGATCTTTTTTGTTTTGGTTGTGGTTATGCAAATAACAATTGGACTGACAATGTTTTTAATCATGAGTGCCCTCAAATATTCCAATAATCATCTACAAATACATGAAAACAAAATCGTCCAATAATTTTAGTATCTTCTCCTCAATATAAGTTATCAAAGGCATATTCTTTGCTTTTTAAATTATTATCAATCCAAAAAAATTAGAACTTTGTACTTTTGAGTACCCAGTTGTATTTGTTATGAATTTTTAGGAGAAGTTCCTCTATGGAGAAATCAACTTACAATGGCCATTTTTTTATTATCATTTTTAGAAGGTTGTGGGAATTAACAATTGAATTAAAATCAACATGGAAACTCATAATTTATAAGGAGGTTAGTAGCTAATTGGGAAACGTAAAAATGAATGTCTTAATTGTAGTGGTGTCTGTTCTTCTAATTACCCTACACGCCCAAAAGGTTTTTATACTCATATCACCTCATCTTAAGTTAACCTTTCGATTTTAGTTACGGGATGAAGTGAGAGAAGCCTGGGAAAATAACAATGAACCATTTGTCGACATATGCGTGAAGGAGACAAACATTGATCCCGAGATTCCAAAAATTATGTTTAAACAATTGCATCTTCCAAATGAATCGGACTTTCATTGTTATATGGAATGTATATTTCGAAATCTAAAATTGGTAAATGCAGATGGGCAATTTGATTATGATGAGCTTATGAAAGCGCCTCATATATCAGATGACTTAGCGACGAAATGTATAGAATTGAGTGAAAGTGTAAATGACATTTGTGAAAAGGTATACTCAATTACAAAATGTTTTACTGAAGATCATTATGAATGATGGATACTCAAAAAAAGTACTTTGCTACTACAGCCATATAATAACATACTTATATGTTCCACTGAAAACGTCCCATTGATCATTGATCAAT
Source organism: Pyrocoelia pectoralis (assembly GCA_036250285.1). Classification (NCBI taxonomy): domain Eukaryota; kingdom Metazoa; phylum Arthropoda; class Insecta; order Coleoptera; family Lampyridae; genus Pyrocoelia; species Pyrocoelia pectoralis. The sequence continues at coordinate 8,030,970 of CM070076.1, read as the reverse complement.
AACTCATCAACGGTGGACACAAAACATCAGTGTACAGTACGATAGTTTAGAAGTTTATGTAAAATAAAACATTACCTTATCTTTTGGCTACAGATTGTATTTGTTTCAACATTTTCTGTATAAACAAACAGTAACAAACATGTGTATAAAGTAGATTATACCACGAATCAATAATAATAATAATAAAAATAATAATGGAAAATAATGAAAATAATTCCAGAGGAATAGTTACGAATCGAGAAGTTGATGGTTTCTCGAAGACGAAAAGTCGAATAAAAAATTTGAAAACACCATCTAATAGAATTCAAAAAGTGACAATGAAGAAGTATCTTTGGTTTTTAAAAATATTTTAAAATAAACGAAGGAATTACGAAAAAAGAAAAACCCAAAAATCACATTTTGTTTTAAATCTCGGAAACCATAAACAATAATGACGTTTTGCAAACTACATGTGAACATGCCCTAAATTATACAACTTTTCTTTAATTTAACCACCTTCGTATCTCTTACCGTTTTCAAGATCCCCGTCCCCGTGCTGTTCATCATTATCTTGGACACGTTGTATACAGAGTGGTAACGTATTAAAGAAATTTCAATACAAAATTCTTAATATGCGGTTTTTGGTACTCCAAAATATTTTAATGAACAAATACAGAAGAGAAACAATTTCTGCGCCAAAAGTCGGAACATTTGAATACTAAATTTCGTATTTTCACAAACAAAAATTCCATTAAAAGAACAAGAACAAAATTTGACATTGACAGTTTCTTTCAGGATAAAAAGTAAGCGTGCATTAGTCATACTTTATCACCTGCCGAAAAGTATCAAACTGGAATGTTTGAATGTAACTGGTGAATTCCAAATAGAGCTTAATCAAGTGAATCCCGGTATCCCGGTATTGACTTTTTTACTACTAAAACTATAAAATATAAATAAAAAACGCATAACTTAAAAATTCAAAGTTCAAAATTCCAAATTCAAAGATGTAAATATAAAATGTAAATTTAATAAATCCACATACAATTCAAAAATTTCGTATTCAAAATAGAAATATGAAATAAAAAATTGAAACTGAAAATATTAATGCTAATGAATTCTAAATTATAATTTGAAAATTCAAATTTCAAAATTTGAAATGCAAAATATTACTGCTAAAAGTTAAAAAGTTTAAATTAAATTCGAAATAATGAACTCGCAATTATAATTTTGTAAATTCATAGTTCAAAAATTAAAACGTAATAATGAAAAATTGGTAGTGTCATTTGAAAAATCAAGGTATCACCGTCTGGTTTACGATAGTACGTTTCATGTTTTAGTAATATCGCATCGTCACGACCTTCTAAGCTTTGTGATCCCTGCTATATTCAATTTTTTGGACACATTCGGCCAAACGATTCGTTTTAAGTACTATGTGTGACACCTAAAGTAGGACTAGAATTGAACAAGGAATATACAGGGGGTTCCATTAAATGCAACTTTGATATAAATCATCCTGTATAAACTTTGCGATTCAAGTGAAAATATTTTAGATTTGTAGCCTTACCATATCCCATGAACGAATTTCGAAATGTTCGCTAATAAACTCACAGTCTTCCATTCACACACTATTGGTCCACCCTGTATACACACAATATTTTGCACTAGTTCGAAATATCATTAATCCAAAATATTTTCTACTAAAATAAAATAAAATTAATACAGAAATACCGGTATTTACATATGAATACCGGTTTTAAATACTGCATCAATTTTGTCCGGAATCTCGGTTTTTGAAATACCGGAATTCTGGTATTGTAAGCTCTAATTCCAAACTTAGAGGTTCACTGATGATTTTGTTACAATCATTAGCAAGCATCGTAGTTTGCTGCTATATAAAAGATATGAGACTTAAAGCAATTTGATTTTAAAGATTTATATACCGGGTGTAGTATTAGTTTACGTACCATAGGGATTTCAATGTTAAATTTTTAATATGCTTGTATTATCTCCCCGAATTATTTTAGAGCAAAAGTGTAAATATAGTTCTTGTAGAGAAAAAAATAGTTTACAACCATATCATTACTTATTGTTTTATTTTTCATACAAGCGTGAAAATTAAGGAAACTGAAACAAGCACTTCAACATAAATTGTAGTGCCTTGGAATCGTCGTACAAAAAACAATCGTTAGTTAGCTGTCGTGTTTTATTGTAGAAATATTTAAGCAAAAGCGTATGAAATAGTCAGTCTCTATTAATTGGTTACTACTACAAGCAGTTTAAATAAATAAATCCGGTGAAGGAAGAAATTTGGATTCAATATGTCTTGCCACCAGAGATCCAGCCAGTTCGGTTGAACTAGTGTCAAAGATGTCTCCAGTTAAGGAAAGCACATTGCGTTCGATGTACGTGTTTTCCCAAAGATATCTCATCATTTTTACACATTCCAATCCTAGCTTCCATTTTTAGCATCAAAGGGCGTATAAATCTGGTTTGGTCTCCTATATCCGTATCCTATGTGTAGGCTAAACAATTGCAAGGCTGAACAGATTCTTTGGAAATAAAATGATGCTATACAGCCTCCTATGAGATCATCCTAAATGCGCCATTTCAAACCGTATGAGCGGATGCGCCCCTACCATGTCTTGGCATGATTACGGTTTTGTTGATAAGCGGAGTAAAAGGAAACGTCCTTGTTACCAAACACCAATGGAAGGCTGGCTGTTATAAAGGACCATCAAGGTGGTTTCTTTTTCGGAATGACCAAAAATAGGGTTGGTACTGGACGAAGGAACGGATAAGCCGGTAGTTCATCTTCTGTCGAAGGGAGGCTGTGTGGTGTGGATACGGGATTAAATAAAATTAAAATTTCTATAATTTTTATTTTAGCAGCATAATTTTCTTTAAGTAAATAAAATTTTATTTTACAAAAAATCTAATTTTCATATACATTGATCAAAAATACTAAAAATAATAAAAATATTTTTATACAATTTTTAGAGCTTATTAAAATTCAGGTCCTCTATGACCCCACGATAGTAGTTATGTGAGTGTAAATATACGATAGTAGTTGAGGATTAGTATTATAATTTACAAACCACTGACGATAGGCCTGTGGGCGTTCATAGGGTGGAAGAGATGGGGGAACGAAAGGAGAGATAAAGTCTCTGTGTTACAAGGTTACAAAATAGATAGATATAATCAACCCATTCAATATATTTATATACTATGTGCATACGATAAAATGACATTCGCTTCTATAAATAGTAATTGCTTATAAGTCACCCAAATCAAAATAGCAGCATTCTTTCTATTTCCCACCATTTTCTTCAATAACACACTTCGCTACTAAATAGCCCTTAGCACACAAGTTTTTTGCTACTTTACCTTTCGCAATGCATCGTTCTGCAATTTCCCAACCAATGTGCGCAAGATCTGATAACTTTGCGACATCAAAATCGCTTTTATCGCTTGTACCTAAATCTAGACTTTGAAATATGCAGTTCAGATAACATTGAAATTTTGGGTCATCAGACATTGGTGATTGCCGATGCATCATCCTAGGAATTATGGGATCCACTTGAGACTCTTTGACGCACTTATCGAAGTAAGGAATGTGCAAATCTTCGAAGTTAACAATAACTTCATGTGACAACTATTTACCAAGAAATACAAAGTTACATAACAAATATATTTACAGTTTTACATACTTCCTGAGATTGTACAATAATAACAGAGCACAACACAATAAACAACTTCATTTTTCATTACCTTTTCTATATACAACAGTTGAACTCGTCTCTTTTATAACGTTGTCTAATATCTCTAATTTACATTACTAAACTTTTTTTATAATTCAAATTACAGCACTTCACATTAAAAATAATTGAGTATCAAAAATTATTGCATTTTCCCATCTAAACTATTTCACAAGAATTTATAAATACCTACATTATACATATCTATAATTAACAAACGTCCGTTAATAAAATCATAGAAATAATCAGTACATCAGGAAAAGAAATATTTTCCTTTATATTTTGTCTTATTATAAAAGCAACGCAAGTGGACGTATTGCAAAAACTACCAAAAAAGTTAATGTTCGAGAGGATTCGACGATAAACGATTTTTACCATTTAAAATTATTGTTTTACATAATATATTTCCTTGGAGCTTCTTAAATGCATAATATTGTTAATGGATATAAAGTCTCATCGTAAAAATGTTAATGATTATTATTTACCACAGTAATTTACTTATGAATTTAGTACAATAGGTACATACTGTGCTCTGCTAACAAAGATCAAGGATATAGTTAATAGCCAATGAAAACAATTCTTCCTCGTGTAAAAGAACTCGAAAACAAGCTCTCTAACCGTTTCCACAATCTCCATGTTGAGTTGATATAGAATTTCTGTCAGTACTCCAATGTTGCCTGCCTCATTTCGGGGAATGCTCTCTTGGTTTTATCATTATTACATCACTTCCTTTCCTTTAATTCGCTTCACCAGATAACTGTAGAATGTAGCATAAAAAGTGGTTATACAGGGTGTTACAAAAAGATGCAGCGGGCTATGCATATCCGGATTTTACATATTATGAAAATAAGTCCAAAATGTTCAATAACATTTTGTATTTTCTGGAAAGTAATTATTATTTCAAAAACCCTTCAACATATTTTTATGAAATTTGGCATACGTCTTCATTTCTTAGTAGTCTATAGGTAATTTCCAAAAATATTTTTTTTCAAAATTATCAAATTTCACAACATTCAAACATTTAAAGTAAAATTCCATGAAAAGTATTAAATAAAATTAAATTGTGCAAGAAACAAAATTTTTAATACTTTTATTGTTAATACTTAATTTTATTTAGTAGTTTTCATTTAATTTTACTTTAAAATGTTTGAATGTCCGTTATTTTGAAAATTGATCATTTTGAAAAAAAAAATAGTTTTGGAAATTGTAGACGTCTGAGAAATGAAGACATGCCAAATTTCATAAAAATATGTTGAAGGGTATTTGAAATAATAATTATTTTCAAGAAAATTCAAAATTGCGGATTACGGCTACACTAAGCCAAAATCATAAAAATGTTACTGAACGTCTTAGACTTATTTTCATATATAGAATACGGATATGTAACCAAAAGTTTATTTTAAATAAATATCTATTAACACATAATACAAACTGAAACGCGTTAATGTAATGACATTTACAATACCACAGATAAAAGTGTATTTTATCTGTGACAATACTAAGTTACAGCAATGTAGCGCTAACCGGTACCCATGATGTTTCTATTCCAACGATAACCAAATAAGTTTGTTAGGCTTAACAAAACTATCAAGATAACTAGTTTTCGGATTATACCGCGTCGTTATATTTGTTCCACAGCCCGCTTTAAAAGACTTGCCTTGCTTTTTTCCTTGTGAGCCAAAACAAAGCTTTTTGGGATGATTATCCATCCCGACGATGGTAATCTATTAAGTTTAGCTGTGCCAGTCCTGATTGCTGAATGTGAAACCAAAAATTCTGACGTTTCGCAAGACATTAGAGCTTGCATCTTCAGAATGATATGAATGAAGGCTTTGGTTACGTTTCGGAATTTATATGATTCTTTTTCGCTAATCTCGTTGACCGTCTCAATCCTGTTTGGTTGTCACTTCTACTAGAAATCAGAAAGGGTGATTTGTTCTTGAACTTTCACTTTCTCTCAATTCTTCAGTCTATGAATCAGTAGCGTCCATGCGCTACTAAATCTGAACCCATCCTCCCTGTTCGTGTTTAGTTCATGCTTCTCGATCTCCATCGCCTTTCTAAATTATTCGAGGAAGGTAGTTCGGAACTCGTGCCAGTATTTTCATGTCCTCCTCCTCCTTCCTCAAACGCAATCCTTCCTTCGATTCGTGCGCCGCAACAGTTGACTTTAGAATACGCACGTTCTTACAGTCTCCTTGGTGTTCCTTAACCGTTTGTTCTATGGAACGTACTATTTGTCCTGTGTAACTAATTCCAAAGAACATGGTATTTGATAGATACTTGGAGTTTTTGTCAGTGGTATGCAGTGCCGGTTTTACATGTCATTTAGTAGTACGCACTAAGTAACATTGGGCCCCCCACCATCCCCCCCCCCCCCCCACAACAATTTGCATACATAGCAAAACTTCGAATTTGATACAAGCCAATCTATTTTTTTCTCCACCTCCATTGCTTTTGAGACGATAAAAATGAGTCTGAATTCTCAAGAAGCTTACAATACAATAAATACGGCGCATCTGTCTTTACTTATGGTTGGTACGAGTACAAACAATACCGCACGTAAACGAAGTGTAGGCCGGAAATTATGTCAATAAGAATTTTGTTCCATAAATGGAATGTTTCACATTATTGTTAACTTGCTGGAAAATAAAATTTACATTTTGCAATTTTTTTAAATACGTTTTCAGCAATTTAAGAGGAATGTTTACGAAAATACAAATATTAGTGCCGTAACATCCGGGTCCCATAGATCACAGGCCCGGGTTCCGCAGGGCTGATAGTTACGCCCCTGATTCACAAACCCCTCTTGTGTCGGCATAATTAAATACAAAGGTTATTTACTTAGAAAGGGACGAGGAAATGTTCAATCTGCAATAAACTCTTTTAAAATATATGACCAATAAATTTTAGTCTCAAACGTGTTAAAGGGTGTCTTCTTATTATTATACCTTCTTTTGAGATTTTAACTTCCCTGTTATTTAAGATTGTTCTATCTTACAGTATTTATTCTGAAGGGAAGTCGTGAGTGAAATAAATACATCTTAATTCCTTAATAATATTAAATGCATTGATTGATACTTATAATTAATAAACTTTAGATTTGTCCGGGCCCTACGCACGTCCGGGCCCTACGCACGTGCGTAGTGTGCATAATGTATAAACCGGCACTGGTGGTATGACGTCTTTTACCGATCAGAATCATTGTCTAAGGGTATTCACTATCGAAAAGACTGTTTTGATGTTATACTTAATCAAAACTTTGCCAATTTTGTGCGTTAATCCATAACTATAAGGAAGGATTATAGTTATGGACTAACGGACAAAATCTGTTACTGTATTGAACGCCAATCATACACAAACCACTGACGGTAGCGTTGCAGACGGTCATAGGGTGAAAGAGATCTGCGGAAGGGGAGATGATAGATTTTTACAAGTTACATAATCAAGACATTCAATATATTTATTACTATGTGCATAGGATAAAATGAAATTCGCTTCCATTAATGATAATTTCTTAAAAGTCGTACAAATCAAAATAGCACCATTTTTTCTATTTCCCACCACTTTCTTCAATAACACATTTCGCTACTATATATCCCTTGGCACACAAATTTTTTTCTAATTTCCCTTTAGCAACGCATCGTTCTGCAACTTCCCAACTCAAATTCAGTAGCTTGGATACCTTCGCGACATCAAGTTCGCTTTTATCACTGGTACGTGCATCTAGACTTTCTAATATGCACTTCAGATAACATTGAAATTTTGGATCATCGGACATTGGTGATTGCCTATGCATCGTCCTAGGAATGATGGGGTCCACTTGAGACTCATTAACGCACCTATCGAAATGGGGAAAGTGTAAATCTTCCCAGTTAACAATGACTTCATGTGACAACTATTCAAAAAGAATTACAAAATTAAAGGAAATTTACATAATAAATATATTTACAGCTTTACATACTTTCTGAGATTGTACAAAAATAACAGAACACAACACAACAAACAACTTCATTTTTCATTTGCTTGTGCATACAACAATTGAACTGGTATCCTTTTTATAACGCTGTGAGAATGTCCTAAATTTACACTACTAAACTATTTTTACGTTCAAATTACAGCACTTTAAATTAATGATTATTCAATGTCAAGTAATCTTCCCACGTAAACTATTTCACAACAATTTTATAAATATGTACCTATACTTATTACCTATTATAACAAACGTACATTAATTAAAATTAATAATCAGTATCTACATTATAGTGAAAGGAATATTTTCCTTTATTTGTTTATTTTATAAAAGCAACGCAAGAACTACCAGAAAAGTGGATATTAGAGAAAAGTTTAAACAAATTCGACGGTAAACGATTTCTACTAAACTTGTATGCGACATAATAATATTCTGCGATATTGTATTTATTCTATTTGTTTGTTTGTTATTAACAGTGCTGCTATGTGTGCTAGTTGAATTTATTTACAATGTTATAATGTATTAATGTATAATTTGACACATCCTAATCAAGCTACATTGTCTAAAAGGACATAAAGTTGTTATTATTATTATTATTATTAAGTATTATTATTATTATTATTATTTAAAATGATCGCTTCACATATTTTTTTGGAATTTCTTAAATGCGTAATATTTTTAATGGATATAAAGTCTCAACGTAAAAATTTTAATTAATATTTATCACAGTAATTTACATATGAATTTAGTACAATAGGTACTGTGTTCTGCTGGCAAAGATCAAGGATACAGTTAACAGCCAGTGAAAACAATTTATTCTCCTTCAAGTAGATGTAAACATTGATTGTAAAGTCAATTATATAAATGAACACGAAAACAAACATCTCGTAGAATAAGAATCCAAACCTAAGAGGGAATATTCTGGCAGTTAAGAAATGTTTATACATGAAAGAGATGACATAATATAATAACATAATGATAATATTTATTTAGTATCCCTGACAGATGGTATAAGCACAGAATGATGTATTATATCTGTGATATAAGTCAATGCTTAAAAATACTACATCAATTACACTACACTAGTATCAAAATTAAAATTAGGGCCCAAAACGGATCCTGGAGGAACTCCGACATTTACAAACAAAGGCGGAGGCCATGTTCAATTTGTGTAATAATAAAGAGTGATCGACGGTATCGAAGGCTCTACCAAGTTCACAAAAAATTGCAAGGACACTGCTTTTTATCAAGAAATGAAATGATATCGTTAATAAACGAGTTAATTGCAGTCAACGTTGATTTGCAATTACGAAAGTCGTGCTGTTAAGTTGCTTATAATGCCGTGTCTGAAGAGATCCCTAAACATGGAATACTTTTTTTGAATATGGTAGAGATCGCTCAGATCCTAGCTGACCTTTGAATGGTACTGTTAACGTTAACCCACCCTTTTCTGTATATGGGCTCTTGCTGTATGTTGTTTTAGTGTCCGGGAAGCATGAATTAAAGTATTGCAAAAATGGAAAAAGGTATTTTCAAATCTACTGATGGAGTTGAAACTCTCCTTAAGTAAGGCATGAAATCGAAAGATCGAGGCTTGACTAAAATTTCTTCCCTTTGTATAAAGTAAGATCGCTGGAGTGTGAAGACATGTTACTGGTTATGACAACGTATCTATGATCAGAAAACAGAAATGGCGATACGTTATAAGATACATCCACACATTAGTTTGCAAAGATATTTTTTAAAATGGCGTTTTCTCGTGTAAATGTTTTTACTATGGCATTCATGTTGTAAGATATTCCATAAGGCTATTCAGTTGTTTAGTATGGTTGCTAATGGAGCACATTAAAATCACCCACAAGTATATAGTTATACCAAAGACCATATAATAATTTGCTTATACTTACATTTATATATCATCTGAAATAATTCACCTGGTTTATTCATCAACACGTTAAAATCACCGAACGGTGACACATTAATGCATTTCGATAATATACAGGGTGTTTTTTTGGGAGCTTTAGTTAGACGTTTTTGGGAAAGTTTTATAGGTAGGATTTAAAAATTTGTATTTAGTGTTTACTCTGAAATCCGAATCGATGTAAAAAATTTTCAAAATGGCAGCACTTCCGAAAATGTCGGAACTAGCTAGTAACTTCTATATTTTAAACGGTAACCCCAATTTTTTATTGCATTTTTGGATTCTACGCAAAATTTGAGTTCTTTTGATACCTACAATTTACGGTTTTTCACTTTCAAATTTTCACTTAAAAAAATGGCGGATGCAGACTTTAGAATTCATTACTTGAAAATCGTTATAGTTATGGCAACCGAATTTCCACCAGAGCGTAGAGGCTTCAAATTTAAGAATATTCTTTTTTTTTTGCAAAATGACCATTTTCTTACTACGGCATTTCATAGAGAATCAAAATGGGCATATTTTGGTATTACATGTTCCTATACCTTTCTTTAATAGTTTCTGTCTTATTCCCAGTTCATTGCGTTAATCATTTCTTTTGGATATTTTAATGTGCAATCGATGCAACCAAGGATCCTCCCAAGACGAATTGAGTTTTGCGAATGATAAATGTTAAGCGACCTGGAGATGGTAATTTTTGGGGAACATTATTTGGTCAGACGAGGCCAAACTCAGTAAAAATTCCATGTATAATCGCCATAACTCGCATTATTGGTTCGATCAAAATCCTTGGTAACTGCCGCTGAACCATTTGTGCACCACTATGGTGTACGTAGAGCAAAAACGGTAGTGGGAAAAATGGTATTGTTATAGTTTCAATTTCCAAATAGTTCCATATGCTGGAAATGTACAACAACGATTTTTTGGGATTATAAAGGAATCTTGTGTGTGGAACCCCCTTCCATTTAGACAAGAAACATCCGCTGTTTCCATAGGGCACGCGTTTGAGAGATCAAAGTTTGTCTCTTTCTTTTTTCCAAAATAGTCGAATAGATTCATGGATCGTGTCCGTTTACACGTATTTACCATATTGGTTGACACCATGTTGATATTTGATATTTCTAGCCGCTTCCACTATGAATTGCCGTCATCACTGCTCCTATATCGTCTCATTTCGGGGAATGTTCTCTAGGGTGTATCATTATTACATCAGTCCCTTTTCTTTAATTCGCTTCTCGGAATAACCCATTTTTGAATAAAAAGTACTTCATACTGTAACTTTAGCCTTGCAAGTTATTAGATTAATGAAGACTGCAAAATAAGTTCAAATTATTTGTAGAAATGGATGCATTCTGTTCCCATACCGATTTAAAATGTAGTTCCTCAATAGGCAGGATCAAGTTCAAAGAGAACCTTGCCAATATCTCAATTAGGTATCTGTTACTGTATTGTAACGCCATTAGTATCATTATTTAAAAATCACTGACGTTAGTGTTGGTGGCGTTCATAGGGTGGAAGAACTAAACTATACCTACTTGTACTGGAATGCTCGCTCCGTCCGTCAGCCCGATTCGAGAGAGACGGTCGTAAGGGTCATCTCTGTCTTACTCTCGAGGATACATTTTGTTTAGTATGTTTTAGTGTAACGCTGTCTGCGCTCTTGCACAGCGCATGCACAAAGCGTTACGATAAGGACAAGAATGACCATTGCGCACTCTCTCTCTCGCAGAGACCGCCAATGCGCGTTCAAGTATAAGTATAGTTCAGTGGGTGGAAGTGATAGGCGGGGAGGGGGTGCGGGGGGGGGGGGGGGGGGTTGACTGGTTGACTGGTTGACAAAAGGGTACAAAATTGATCGATTTTTCCAAATTACATAATCAACCCATTCAATATATTTATATACTCTGTGCACACGATACAATGAAATTCGCTTCTATAAATGGCATTGGCATAATTGCTTAAAAGTTACACAAATCAAAAAAAGCAGCATTCTTTCTATTTCCCACTGTTTTTTTCAATAATACACTTCGCTAGTAAATAGCTCCTAGCACACAAGTTTTTTCCCTCTTTTGCTTTAGCAACGCATTGTTCTGCAACTTCCCAAGTTACGTGCACTATATCTGATAATTTCGCGACATCAATATCGCCTTTATCGCTGGTACCTAATTCTAGACTTTCAAATATGCACTTCAGATAACATTGAAATTTTGGATCATCAGACATTGGTGATTGCCTATGCATCGTCCTAGGAATGATGGGGTCCACTTGAGACTCTTTAACGCATTTATCGAAGTAGGGAAAGTGTAAATCTTCCCAGTTAACAATGAATTCATGTGACAACTATTCAAAAATAAATACAAAATTAAAGGAACTTTACATAACAAATATTTCTTTACATACTTTCTGAGATTGCACAATAATAACAGAGCACAACACAACAAACAACTTCATTTTTCATTACCTTTTGTACCTATGCAACAGTTGAACTCGTCCGCGTCCCTTTTATAACTCTGCGTCTAATTTACATTACTAAACTTTTTTTATAGTTCAAATTAATGCGCTTGACATTAAGGATCATGTAGTCTCAAGTGCAGTATTTTCCCACATAAACTATTTAACAAAAATGTATAAGTATACAGGGTGTCTCACGGTGACCGTCGGTTAGAAGTATATCAAGAACTGTAAAAGCTAGAAATTTGAAATTTTGCATATGCGACATGGAGTGTTTAATCTATTAAATAAAAATATTTTCCAAATGGCAGCACTTCCGGAAATACCGGAAGTGACCATCAACTTCTTTATTTTAAATACAAACCAGGCAATTTTTTTTCACATTCTGATGTGTCATAAAATGTTTAGTAAGTATGCTTAAAATAATCGGCGTATCAATTTTCGTCACGTGAGGTCAGAACTAACCTAAGTCCAAATTCTTAACTTTTCAGGAGAGCCTATAGAAAGTTTATAGGTTCAAACCACTAATTATCCTAACTCCACTTAATTAAACAAAAAAAATAAAAGATTATTGTGTGCATATGCATATCCTGAATACTAAGTATCCTATGTCACACATAGGATAATTCTGCATTTACTAAAATATTCCTTTGAAACTTAAGCTAATACCGCTTCAACTACATAATTTTCTGTATGACTCACGTGGACTTAGGATGTTTTGTCACAACATAGCAAGCCCTTATATGAATGTACAGGTGACATAAGCTCATTTTTCACCAAAATGGACATAGGCTAGTTCTGACCTCACGTGACGTTTTGATTGTTGAGAAAAAAAATTTTTTTCACTGAAAAATGTCAAAATCTTGTTTAGGAAATAAAATTGAAAGTCGAAAGTGGTAAAAGTTAGGGAAATGGGATTTTAGGTTCTCAATGTCAAAAGATTGAGACACAATTGTCTGTCATGGATTATAAAAAATTACCCGCGGTTACGTATCTATTTGACGTTATTTCCACACTTAAGAAAAACTTTAAAAAGTTTCTTTTTTTTAATGGAATGCCTATTTAATTATCGGCCCATTCGATGCAGAAATAAATTTCCTTTAAATTGATATACCATGTTCCTATACCTAAAATCAATGATTACAGAGTTATTTACATTTTTCTAATTAAATTTATAATTACATACTTGACAAAACATGGTTGGCTTTGAAAATTTTCAAAAACTTTTTATTCAAATGTTTCTTATGCTTTTATGATTATTTAAAATTCTATCTATGCAACTGCTTGACTATCCAAGGTCTCTTTCCGCCGAACGAACAGAACTTTCAGGGAAAACATTAAAATATCCCAATACATTGGTTTCTGCAGCGTCATTGGGGACAATTGGCTTTGTTAAATTTCGTGGCGCATTTACTTCGCCCAAATTTAGAATATTCTTTTCAATCATCCTGATTTTTTGTTCTGTCATTGTAGGTAAATGCGGATATCTTTCGTTAAAGTGTTGAGTGATTCTTTATTCAATGGTTAAAGGTTCTGCAGGTCCGAAAAGTAATACGAGCAGACTCGCCATGAATGTAAAACAAATTTAGAATATCAGCGTTTTTGTATTCCATATTTCCCAATTAATAACAAATATTAAGGGCAAAAATCAAAATTCAAACAGATAACACTGATAACAAACGTAAATGTAGCGTAAACTTTCAAACTGATAGCTAACTGACAACTGTCATCATAAGAAACAATTGAATAAAAATTTTTTGAAAATTTTCAAAGCCAACCATGTTTTGTAAAGTATGTAATTATAAATTTAATTAGAAAAATGTAAATAACTCTGTAATCATTGATTTTAGGTATAGGAACATGGTATATCAATTTAAAGGAAATTTATTTTTGCATCGAAGGGGCTGATAATTAAATAGGCATTCCATTTAAAAAAAGAGACTTTTTAAAGTTTTTCTGAAGTGTGAAAATATCGTCAAATAGATACGTAACCGCGGGCAATTTTTTATAATCCATGACAGACAATTGTGTCTCAATCTTTTGACATTGAGAACCTAAAATCCCATTTCCCTAACTTTTACCACTTTCGACTTTCAATTTTATTTCCTAAACAAGATTTTGACATTTTTCAGTGGAAAAATTTTTTTTTCTCAACAATCAAAATTGATACGCCGATTATTTTAAGCATACTTACTAAACATTTTATGACACATCAGAATGTGAATAAAAATTGCCTGGTTTGTATTTAAAATAAAGAAGTTGATGGTCACTTCCGGTATTTCCGGAAGTGCTGCCATTTGGAAAATATTTTTATTTAATAGATTAAACACTCCATGTCGCATGTGCAAAATTTCAAATTTCTAGCTTTTACAGTTCTTGATATACTTCTAACCGACGGTCACCGTGAGACACCCTGTACATAACAAACGTGCGGTATCAAGGGTCTTAATTACCGAGGGTAAAGTTTGTGTCTCGAGGGCGTTTGTATCCCAAGGGAGTATGGCACTCTTTATTGATATCGTAGACGATATAAGCTTATAATATCACGGTCAGAAATAAAATTTTATTAACCATTATGTAGAGTAGTTTCAAAATCTCTTGGCACTCGAGATGTGCGGCGGGATTTATTTAAACGCGATACTACGATACTATAATATGAAGTTCTATAAATAATTACACCTATATTTCTTCACTCTACATGTTTAGGATGGCATTTTACCTACCGCTGTTTCTCGACGTATAACGTCGTGCCTACTTTTTGAAATTGTTTTAAATCCCGCCGTGCATCTCGAGTGCCACGAGATTTTGAAACTACTCTACATTAGCGAAAGGAACATTTTAGTTGATTTTGTTTTTTTTATAAAAGCAACACAAGTGGACGTATTGTTAAAAACTACGAGAAAAGTCTCGACAAATTCAAGGATAAACGATTACAACAATTTAAAATTATCGTTTTACATATTTCCTTGGAATATCTTAAATGTCTATTTTTAATTGTAATCAAGTCTCATCGTAAAAATGGTAATTAGTATTTATCAGAGTAATTTACTTATGAATTTAGTACAATAGGTACTGTGCTCTCCCAGCAATGGTCAAGGATATAGTTAATAGCCAATGAAAACAATTCTCCTTCAAGTAGATGTAAAGAACTCGAAAGCAAGAATCCAAAACTCAGAGGGAATATTCTCGCAGTTCTGGGGAATTCAATTCGCCACAAAAGTAACACACAAAGATAAGTGAAATATAGTGGTTACAAAATCTGTGTGAGATGAAAAAAAAAAGCTTTGTTCCCTGAATGCATTCAGTTTTGAACAAACACACAACAACCTCTGACTTGCTTCCAAGCAGATTCTGACAATTATTGACCTCCATCAGTAAATGTGGCGGAACCATGGGTACACCACTATGGTGCAGAGTAAAAACGGCATTGTCATAGTTTCAATTTTCAAATATTATAGTTCCATGTGCTGGAAATATTGCAGCAGCAGTTTTCTGGGATTATAAGGGAGTCTTATGTGTGGGACTCCCTTTCTATTCAGGCTGCTTTTAGATTTCCCCCCACACTGCGTCCTCGTGTTTGCAAGCTCAGCGTCCACCACACCATCAATTTCCTAACACATTCTGTTTTAGCATCTACAGATGTCGTGATGTCATCCACAAACCCTACAACACAACTAGTACTCCGGCAGCGACTGGTAACTCACACATCATCGTACATAACATTCCAGTTGGTTAGGCTACGAATTCTAAAGACCATCTCGTACATTTAAAATAACAAAACTTTTCCTATTCGAAATTTACAAAACCTTACGAATTATTACAAACGCTCTGTATAATTAAATCGATAAACATTTGTATATTCACTAAAGAACGACCTTTACTAATTTGTGTACCAAAAATTGACTCAAAATTTTAAAACTGAACGTAAGCTTTTTTTAATCAGACCATGTCTTTCACGAAAAAAAAATTGAAATATGACATCAAATATATGATTTTGCATTAAAAAAAAACAGGCCGGAGCGGAACCACGATTATTCGAAGCACCCTGTATGTTTATAAATATTTTACAAATATGCAATGGTTCGCGTCCTACAACTCTTATTTGAAACATTTTTTAAGTCGTATGATATAGAATGAAATATTGCACTTCCTCGCACTAATGGGCTACCCTGTATCAAACTCTTGCCAAATGAACCAACGGGAACAACACAAACTACTACACAAAACTGCACACGCTGTAACACTGGCAAGATCTGTCCCTTTTTCCTTATGGAATAGGTGTAAATAGCCAGGGTTAGCTTTCTCTTATTTACTACTGGTAACACTAACAGATCTATGGGATAATTCAAGTCGCTCGGCAACTTTCCATCACACAAACTCTGGTTTACCACCAACACCAACTTGTACGTTTTGCTCCTTTGTTGGGTGAATTCCACCAACCCTTCCACACTATTTACTATATCTAGCTTATTGGCTATAGCTAGGTTATCCGTTTCTACTTTCCCTTCAAAGTCAATCGTCTCGTCCACCACTCTCTCTGGACCTCTTTCCTCTTCAATAGCTTTGTTGTCCTGGCCCATCCATGTATTATAACTACTACACACTTCTGTCCCCTCACCACTGGAGGATTGATTCATTCCTTCTTCATTGTTTCACAATCTACTTTACCCCTAACTATATCTTCTTTCTGCTTTTCTGTTCTATCCTTCAGGGATGAGTACAATTCCATGGTCAGAGATCTTGGCTTCAGTACCCCTACACTCCTTACGACTACTGCTGAAAACTAGATCTATCATAGTTTTCGATCTATCGTTTACCCTGGTATAGTCGTGGACAAACTGTTTCAAACCACCCATTGAGGATGCCGTTTCCTTTAGTCGGGTTTTCTCCAGTTCATGTTAAAATCCCCCACTATTGCCATACTCGTATCTTCCAACCAATTTGTAAACACTATCATGAAAACCACTTTATTACTTGCGGTTGCAGGTGACCAATTATAGCAACATGTGATGAGTTGCTCACCGTCCTACTAATCAATGTTTCTTTTACATAAATCAATCTGTGTGTGCGATAAATGTCGTGGTCTTTATCATGCAGGCTGTTCAGGAATTTCCAGACACGAAGTTCAATTGTTGACTTCAACAGATAAACCGCGTCCAGCATTTCATTGTGATCAATGCGCAGCCGAAAAAACACAGGTATTGAAATTAATTGATACTATAGCCACATTAAAAAATGAACTAAACGAGTTAAAACAAAAAATAGCTACTATGAATGTTGAGCAACTATCATCATCAGCAACCGAGCAATTGCTTAGTGAATTATCGGAACGTAACAAGAGAGCCTCTAATATAATAATATTTAACTTAAATGAATCTCAAGACACCTCTAATCAATTAAATACGGATCAACACAAGATATCGCAAATCTTTAGGTCTATCCCATCCATCGATATTAATTCCATAAAAATGTTTCGCATAGGCAAATTTATACCAAATGCTTCTAAAAAACGTCCAGTGAAAGTAATATTCAAAACCGCTGGCGAAGCAAAAACTGTACTGAAGATGAAGGATTCATTACAAATCAACGCCAACGGAATTCGCATAATCTCTGATCAAACCCCGGCACAACGTAAATACATTGAAGATTTACGTCTGAAGTTAAAAGATCGACAAAAATCCGGCGAAAATAATATTACAATTAAATACATTCAAGGTATTCCACAAATTATCTCTACTAGCGATGATTCAAAAAACTAAGTGCTTCTGATAAGTGCAAAAATACAATTAGTGTATACTACCAAAATGTAAGGGGGTTAAATTCAAAATTGCAAACTTTTTTGAAGAAGTAAGTTTATGTTCATATGACCTTATCTGTTTATCTGAAACGTGGATTCATCAAGATGTTTGTAATGCAGAACTATTTCCTTCCGAATATACAGTTTTTCGTTGCGACCGCAACTTTGGAGAATTATGTGTATCTAGGGGCGGCGGTGTGTTAGTAGCAGCGAGGTCTACCATTAATGCACTCCCCATCGATCTGTCTTGTATCACCAATATTTTTAAATCTATTGAGATCGTAGGATGTAAAATTGAATTATATAAATCTATATTGTATGTTATTGTTGTTTATGTGCCGCCTAATACGCGTGCCGACGTATTATCTGACTTTTTAGAATCTCTTGCTACGTTTAATAACATGTATTTAAAACAAGTTGTTATCATAGGTGATTTTAACATTCCTCACTATGTTAACAGCGATATGATGGACAACAAAAGTGTTTGTATGAATTACTTTATAGAATTTACAAATTGCACGCAAAACAATCATATTATCAACGTCAAAGACAGATTATTAGATTTAGTCATAAGTAATATAAAATTTGATGTCTATAAGAGTATTAGCAGTTTAGTAAATGAGGATTCTTATCATCCATCACTAGAATTTTGTATTCCTGTTACTTTGCCTACACTAAATAACTTTAAATCTATTAATGAACCTCATATACGAGCATATAATTTTAAGCGAGCTAATTATCTAAAATTATATAATGATATCTTATCTGTAAATTGGGATGATCTTAGGATCACAAGCAATGTAAATATAGTCATTGATAAATTCTATTCTGTCCTAGAATCGTTATTTGAGAAGAGTGTACCAACATATACTTCTACATCTAATAGACATAAACGTTTTCCTCCCTGGTATTCTAAATCTTTAATTAAAAATATTAATAAAAAATTGTCGATTCATAAGAAGTTCAAAAAAACCAATCGAGATTGCTATCGTGATGAATTCAAACGAATTCGGGCGCTAACGAAAATACAAATTAATCAGTGCTATCAACAATATGTTGCACAGGCAGAAAACTCAATTCGTTGCAACCCTTCTTACTTCTGGTCATTTATACGGTCTAAAAAAGGTCTTTCTCGTATTCCAGGTAATGTGTGTTCAGATACAAATACATTCGATACCCCGCAAACAATTGTTGACGCTTTCGCTAATTATTTTGCAAGCGTGTATAAAGTTTCTGAACCACTCGATTATCACCAGCCATATTCTGTTTGTACCAATGTTGTGGTGGACGGTATTAGCGATCAGGATATTCTAAATGCTATAAAAAAACTAAAAAACAAATATACTGCTGGAATCGATCAAATTCCAGCGTTTCTGATTAAAGACTG
The DNA here is from genome assembly GCA_036250285.1 of Pyrocoelia pectoralis. Taxonomy (NCBI): domain Eukaryota; kingdom Metazoa; phylum Arthropoda; class Insecta; order Coleoptera; family Lampyridae; genus Pyrocoelia; species Pyrocoelia pectoralis. The sequence continues at coordinate 8,011,710 of CM070076.1, read as the reverse complement.
TGCTGGCGTTCTTGTTGTTCCTTTAAAAATAATCTACAACCTTATACAGGGTGGGGCACCACATACGGCACGGAAGTTGGTGCCTAAACTATAACAATTTTTTTTAATGTTTTTATATGCATACATGTAGGTCAATAAGAGCTACATTTTAAAAATATTTATAAATATACAGGGTGGTTCAAAAAAATGTGGCGTATCAAAGTTATATTTTTTTAATGGAACACCCTATATATCATCACATTTTCGTATTTTACGTTAAAAAATAATGTCTCTTTCTTAACAATTCCCTATACCTATCTTTTATGGTTTTCGAGATATCTCGGTTTTTCTCGAAATACAGTAGGTCACAGAAAAAAGAATAACGGGAAAATGGGTAGGCGTAAAAGAAATTGCTTTGGATCAGTTGATTTGAAGCCTTTTGGCAACTATTTGCAATATTTACTATTATGTAGAAATGTACAGGGTGTTCCAGAACGTGCGAAATATCATTGACTCCTGCTAACTTAAATAACTTCCTTATTTTAAATAGAACACCCTGTATTTTTTTACCCTATTCGATAGAATAAAATATTGTCTTTCAAACGATATTAGGGTTCCCTATAGCTAAGTATAGTATTTTTCACGTAACCAATGGATAACGTGTTTAAAGTCAGCTCGATGTCTTTCTCTTAGGAGTATACCTGAACGATACCTCAAATTCTTACAATTACTGGCAATGTTATGTTTAGTTGTTGATATTTTTTATAAGCTTCGCTAATTATTAAATATTACAATAAATTATTTACAGCGTTGAGTGATTATTCAATGTTTACAGTTAATTCATTGTAATTTTTTTGGTTTCAACTATTTTAATATTGAACTGACTGAAGTAATGTAGGTAAAGCACAAATCAACAACTTGGCTGTAGGAAACGTCTAATAAAAGTAAATTTAATAATTTCAGGTATTGTTTACAATAATACCCAGCCTACTACTCCTAAGAGAATGACATAGAGCTGACCTTCAAACACGTTATCCATTGGTTACGTGAAAAATACTATACTTAGCTATAGGGAACCCTAATATCGTTTGAAAGACAATATTTTACTCTATCGAATAGGGTAAAAAAATACAGGGTGTTCTATTTAAAATAAGCAAGTTATTTAAGTTAGCAGGAGTCAATGATATTTCGCACGTTCTGGAACACCCTGTACATTTCTACATAATAGTAAATATTGCAAATAGTTGCCAAAAGGCTTCAAATCAACTGATCCAAAGCAATTTCTTTTACGCCTACCCATTCTGCCGTTATTCTTTTTTCTGTGACCTACTGTATTTCGAGAAAAAGCGAGATATCTCGAAAACCATGAAAGATAGGTATAGGGAATTGTTAAGAAAGAGACATTATTTTTTAACGTAAAATACGAAAATGTGATGATATATAGGGTGTTCCATTAAAAAAAATATAACTTTGATACGCCACATTTTTTTGAACCACCCTGTATATTTATAAATATTTTTAAAATGTAGCTCTTATTGACCTACATGTATGCATATAAAAATATTTTTAAAAATTGTTATAGTTTAGGCACCAACTTCCGTGCCGTATGTGGTGCCCCACCCTGTATTAAAAACCAATTACTTTCCAAATTTTTGGAAAATAGCGAGGGTTTGTCCAGTTCTGAAATCTGGTTCCCCTATAAATATACATAATTATCGACCTATTTCTATCATATCAAATTTTGCCAAAGTATTTGAAATAATAATTTATTCTAAAATATCTTTTCAAATACATACGACCTTTTATGTGTAATGAACTAATGAGCAACACGGTTTCTTTGAAAAACGCTCCACCATATCTAATCTTGCTACCTTTTCTCAATACTGTGCGGAAATTTTGGATAATCATGGACAAGTTGATGTCGTGTACACTGATTTTCAAAAAGCATTCGACCAGGTTAATCACTACATTATCCTAAATAAATTACATAAGTTTGGCTTTAGCCAGCCATTAGTGAATCTTTTTGAATCTTATTTAATAGGGCGTTCTCATTTTGTATATTATAATGGTTTTCGATCAAAGGCATTTAATCCTAATTCAGGCATACCACAAGGGTCTAACTTAGGTCCTTTGCTTTTTTTGATATTCATTAACGATATCGCCGATGTCTTTTCATGTCACAAGCTCTTATTTGCTGACGACCTAAAAATTTTTAACCAAATATCATCAATGGACGATTGCTTACAACTTCAAAAGGATTTGGATAATCTCTCTAAATGGTGCCAAATCAATAAGCTTTACCTCAACATCTCAAAATGTAAAGTGGTAACCTATACAAGAAAAACCACAAACACAATTCACTTTAATTATCACATCATGGACGACCTTCTTACTAGAGAAGCGCTAATCAAAGATCTTGGTATTTACTTTGATAATAAATTTCAATTTTCGCACCACATTAACGCTATAATAAAACAATCATTCAAAATTCTTGGTTTTGTTACTCGTATTAGTAAAGATTTTAGTAACACTTTTGTATCTATGTCGCTATATGTCTCAATGGTTAGATCTAAACTCGAGTATGGGGCACTCATTTGGTACCCTATGTATAAAAAACATGAACAACAGTTGGAGTCGGTCCAACGAAGATTTTTGAAATTTCTGTGCTATATGTGTGATGGTTTCTACCCTGAGCGTGGCACATCACAAGAACTAATGCTTAATCGATTCCATCTTTCATCCTTGCATATTAGAAGAAAGCAGATGAGCATAAAATTTTTATATAACTTGTTACATTATAATGTAGATTGTAATTTCCTACTTGGTCGAGTTAAGTTTCATGTTCCTCGTACAAGTACTAGAACAGTGTCGACTTTTTATTGTTCGACATGTAAAACAAATTTATTAAAGACATGTCCGATATTTGTCATGTGCAATAACTTTAATGCAATTTCAGCACAAACTGATATATTTTTGCATAGCATTAGACATATCTTGAGTTTATTAGAGTAATTATTTTTTGTTTATATTATGTATTATGTAAGTCATTATTCAAGTCAATTTCTGTTGAGTACAATGTTAACATAGAGTTATTTTGTTGTTTGTTCTATTGTTTTTTTTTTTTTTTTTTTTTTTTTGTGCGGCTCACAGAATACTCATTACATTATGTACGTTTGTCCGGTTTGGTATTTTACTGTTTGGGCAATAAAGTATTATTATTATAAATAACAACGCAATGTTTGCAGTTGGAATCACACCTATAATAACTGCATCCCTGCAGTTTTTGTAGGTAACCATCATCCTCCTGGAGTGCATGACTTTCGGTAATACCAAACACAGCAACTTTAAAATTTCTAGCTATATATAATATATTACTCTGCCCATTCTGTTGATTAAGCCAGATACATTTAAAATTAGTAACGGTCCATGTACTCGATCGATTCTTGGTCATGCAGATTTTACAATTCTTTAGATATTCTTCGTACCGCTCAATATATGTAGGGCAGTTTGTGTCATACACCTGATGCTGTGTATGCAGCTTAAGTTTAAACTCTTAAATAAACTCACGAACCGCTTCTTTGCAACTGTCACATGCCACTTGCCCTGGAAATTTTTAGCTTCGTGCTCCTCCTCTCCGCAGCACCAACATACCTTTTTATCAACATTCTAACAGTTACCGATTCTGTGAGAAACGCTGGAGCAAACAAAACATCTCTGTACAGGTACAAAATCTTTCACTCTAACCCCTTTCTAACAACTCCGGGTCCACTTCTACCACCAAAGTTATATCGTTATGTCTTTTACTTACAGTCATCAAATATGGTCATTCGTTAATGGATGTACTCGTACCGATCGCTCAGACTCAAAATTAATTCAATTTGTCAGAAGAAAAATGTCAATAATTCATTTTTTGTCAATTTAAATGGCAAATGACAAAGAGATATGTGCTAAAAGACAAAAAATTATATTAGATTGAATACTTTTTGCTTCACATTGCAAGGTTTCCAAATCATTGTTTGTACTGTAAAAACACAAATTTTAATGAATCTGAAATTTTCTCAGCCTTAAAAAAGATCTGGATTGTTTTATAAAGTGCAAAATATAACTAACATACGTACGTAAAACCCGTGCACATTTACATAGTCATGGAATACGAAATGTTTCATTATCTAAAATTTCCTCAAGGTATTGCAAAATTGTCTAGGAAAAATTTATTACCTTTTTCATTTATTTGCCAAACAGATTTTTGTTTATTTAGTGGAAATAGTTATTTTTGTATCTAATGCGCGAAATGCCACTTTGGTGATCGAGAACTGATTTTTTTGTACGTACAATTTGTATAGTAAACATAATATAATAATGAAAACAAACAAAAAATGCAAGAAACAAAGAGTAAATACTGATCTATGTACTATTAACAACAAATAAAGTAATAGGTATATCTGACATATTGAGGAATTGAATTTTTGTTACGAAAATGGTGCATATTTCAAGATTTATGTTACAAGTTAGTGCACCTCAAGAATCCATTCTCGGACCTTTATTATTTCTGATGTACATCAACGATATACCATATATATTACCATCAAATGTCAATAAATTGTATGTTATACGCTGATCATGTCACATTGACTACCAGTAGTGATGACTTTCACACAGCGTACGCCAGTATTACAGAAAACGTTAAAGTAATACACGGGTGGTGTTTCCATTATACACTGTGGAAATGTCAAATTAGTAAATATACAAATATTTTTGTTGCAAAGATTAAAACTTATTGCATCTGTTAGGGTCATAAACAATGCTTACTTTAGTCTGGTACATAATACACTCAGCTACGCTGTTCTCGTCTGCGATCATTGCTCATCTTGGAAGCATGTTTTTAAGCTGCAATGTAAGTGCATTAGGCTTAGGATGCCGTGTTGATTGCCGCAAAGCCTTCCTTGACTAAAACTGCTACCACTAAATTTCCAGTGACAGCAGGGCTGCCCTGTAGGCATTTGGTCATTGTAAAATTACCTCTATGTTGGTTTCCTTGGTCAAGCAAGTAGCAACATCCTCGAGCTCGAAAGGCAACAAAGAAGTCGATGGGTTAGCCCGAATAGCCTCAAAACAGGTGTTTTATGTATCTCCTGTGAGCATGCTTTCTGGACACTGTAAACTAAACAGGTACACGATCGCACGGGCTTGGTAGAATCACCATCTTGTAGAGAATCTTACATAGACGACGCATTGAATGAAAAAAATTTCGCCCACTGGTTTTAAAATTATGCCAATTAACTAAACTACATGGCGCTATTATAGTTTATCAAAAATACAATTTAAGAATATCGTCTGGTACAAATAATATACCATGTTCTAGCTCGATATTTTCTAATTAGTGCGGAATTAAATTAAACGTGTTGACCGATAAATTATTATTGTTGTACGAAAATTGTCATGACGACGGAAACTGCTCCTACGTTATTTTTGTCAAAATTGCGAAATTTAAAAAGCAGATTTTTGAAATTCTAGTAGCAGGATTGAACAAAACGTTATACAGCACGCGTCAACAATTTCGCATATGCGTGAGCGAAATTCTTAGTTTTTTCACTTCTTCACTCAGGCCGGTGCAAAATATCGGGGGTAGGGCCCCTGGCCCATACGTCACTGACACTTGCACTAGCAATAGATAGGTACGTAATACAAAAAACATGTAGGTATGTTTTTTCAAATAAAAATACCTAAAAAAATTATACCTGTAGCGAAGTTTTTTAACGACGTTTGGGTCAAAATTTGGGCGTGACAGTCGTGACACCCAAAAATTGTTGGGGCCTCCCTTTAACGGGGCCCGTCAGGATGGCTGTACTGGGGCCCGCGCACGTTTGGCACGGCCCTGCGCGCGGCCACATTATCAATTCTGTACGAAGGCGCAGAAGGGCCACATGTAGTTATTTTTATTAAATTCCGACTTTAAACTCGGAATTTAATTAAATTCCGACTTTAAACTCGGAATTTAACTAAATTCCGACTTTAAACTCGGAATTTAACTAAATTCCGACTTTAAACTCGGAATTTAACTAAATTCCGACTTTAAACTCGGAAATTAACAATTGCCTTATATAGGGTGGGCCATTGAAAAGGAAACACGCAGGTTTTGGTACACTTAGACCAGTTTCTTAAAAAAACGCTCGGGCACGTCGACTTTTTATTTTTGGGGGATAACTTTCGATGTCAAACTTAACATTGACACATCAACCCCTTAGCCCCAGCAACCCCTAACTGAAGAATTTAAATAGGGAAAGGGAGTCGAGCGACCCGTCATTTGAAGCGTCTTTTAATTCTCTATTCGACAGTATGACCGAAATTAGTTTTATTCAATTTTTTTTTCGTGTGTGTTGCATAAAAGAGCACTATGAGTAATAATACTTGAAGCTTTAGAAGCTATAGTTTATAACTATTTTGAAAGCAGCTGGTTTAAGTGATCTAAGCGTTGCACGTACTCAGCGTACCCTTTAATAAAAAATACATTAAAATGAAAAGACTTCGGATTTTAGGATTTTAGGCAGTAAAAAAATCAAAATAGTCGCCTAAATAGGCGTTTATAACCTTCACAATTCAGCCCATGCCAAACGTTTTAACTTCATGTCTGGAGTCAGTTTTGGTTTCTTCGTTGGCTTGCTACATTTGAGTCCCATTTCTACAAGACTCCAGCAGAAAGTAACGCCCCTTTCATGTATGATTCTCGTCAACTTTTTCGTATACATACATTTTTTCCTGTTTTTCAGGCAAATGTTATGAATTTTTCGTTCATCTCGAGGTGTGGTGATTTTTTTTTGGCCACATTTTGCGATTTTCTTATTTCCTAAAGGTATTTTTCTATCAAGTTGAGCCGTTATTTGATTCACTGTCATCACATTAAAATTTGTAATTAAAGCAATCTTTATTTGGGAATGATTTGAATGCCTCAATAATGCAGAAATTTCTGAAATCTTTTCTGGGGAAATATCTTTAGCTTTTAAAATAACATGACCTCAAAATGTAATGTTTGACATTTCACAGCAGAGTGACATACAACTTCACTCTAAAGTCATCAAACAGTGTTGTCACCTTAAAAAAAATCTTTTGTGTAACTAATCATTTGTCCACCCACTGTATGTAATAAAAAATTATATTGATCCATTGAACAACGATACTGAAAACAATATATAGGTACATTTTAACTATACAGTGCGAATTAACAAAATTCGTTGAGGGGTAGGTATCCAATTGAGAATAAAGAAGCGGAAACGATTGCAAGAGCATTTGCTAATAATTTTATACTATATAAGATACCGTATACCAGGGCAAATAGTAACAGATCACGGTACCGAATTTCTAGCAAAATTTTTTAAATAAAAAGCAAAATTACTAGGTATTGTTTCAATAAGATGCGATGAGAAATTAAATTTCAAACATATTTCCATAAAATTGATATTTACCGCGATGTATACGATATTCCATACTTTTCGGACACCCTGTATATTCCCACCGCTGAAGTCTTTAGTGACTTAGGTACTAAAATCCTGGACTTTGTGAAAGATACAGGTATTCTTGAAGAGTAGACAACACCGGGGAGCACAATAGACCAAAAGGTCGCAGTGCGGGAACCTATTGGGACCATAAATAATAATAATACAGCACATCAATCGTTGTAACGACTTGTGTGATAAGCCAAAATGCAACTGCGGAATGTGCCACACCAAAGAATCTTGGAAAGTAATCTCCGTTTCATGATCAAAAAGTGTCTTGATTAGATTAAAGTACCAAATACGTACACTATGGGGGTGGAAAAGTTTGGAAAAAAAATTCACTCTCATTTAAGAAAATGGCTGCCATGATGAAATCTCTAAAGTGGCGCCATCTACAATTAAATTGATAAGTCATCATCTTTCCCCCTCGCAGCCATAAAACATTTGTCTGAAACACTTGTTGAAAAAAATTCTCCTTATAATAACCCGATAATCACTGATACCTTTGCGCAATAATCACAATATTGTTTTATCGTACGCGAGTGGCTCCTAAGAGTATTTACATTCACCTAACGTCGTCATATGGCGACGCCTGAACTAACCCTTTTGGGAATGTTTGGCTGAAGTAGTGACGGAAAAGAATTATAAAATTGAAAATAGTCATGTTTTACGACAATAATAGTTATTTACATATGAGTACGGTAAATCAATGTTTACGTTAACGAGTGAGATGTTTATTGCCGAAGCGTAGCTGAGGCAAGAATTTCGAAACGAGTAACGTAATCTGATTTAACGTACAAAAATAATGTAAAACATTTTATTTCATACTGGCCATAGATTCATTTCTTAAGAGTTTTTCTATTAACTTTATATAAAATTTGACGTTTCCAAAGTCATGTCACTTTATGTTGCTATGGCAACCTTTGTATTCGGGTACAAAATTTCTAGTACGGTAAAGTTTCATTTACCAGACTCGTATGAGTCTGGTAAAACACAGATTACTAGTCAGTATGAAATAATAGTTATTTATGTATCAAGTACGCAAAATGATGTTTTAGTGGATGAGTCGAGTTTGTCGGACGAGGCGAAGCCGAGTCCGAAAACTTAGACGAATCCACTAAAACGTTTTGCGTACGTGATGCATACAACATTTTTTTTGCATGAATTCTCTAAATTATCAAATTAATTATAAAAATTTAATTTGGTACGTACAGAACAGTTGTAAACGTCATATTTAGCTTTGACATAGTTGTTATAGCAACAACAAGTAAATTCGTAAAAAGTCAAAATAAAGATATCGTAAATACGTCAAAACGAATGAAAATTCAGCATTAAGGTTGTCATAGCGACTTTAGCGTACTTGTCCTTTAAAGATGTATTTTGCGGATTGTTTTCAGTCCGCAAAATGGTTACTTTGGACAGAATACAAAAAATGTATTTTTTCAGAAACTTACACCTAATCATATCAGTGTAATGACCATAAAAGTGATTTTTTGGAAAATGGAAGTTTGAGGAATTTCTTTACTACTCCTTAACAATAAAATTAATTTGTTCAAAATGTTTACCGGTTTTGGATATTTCATAGATCAAGCGGATGTTGAGAAAAAAATAATAATTTCACATGTCGTTTGATGATAGTAGGCGTTAATGAACGTACTCGTATCGATTTTAATAGATGTTGACACTCCAAAATTAATTGAATTTGTCAGAAAAAAATTCAGTACTCAGTGAAGTACTAACATTTTATCAATTTAAATGGCAAATGACTACTGCTACAAGACAAAAAATTATATTGAACTGAATACTTTTTGCTCCACATTGCAAGGTTTGTTGCATTGTCTGTACTGTAAAAACACAAATTTTAATGAATCTGAAATGTTCTCAGCCTTAAAAAAGATCTAGATTGTTTTGTGAAGTGCAAAATATACTTACGTAAAACCCATGCTCATTTACATTGTCTTGGAATACGAAATGTTTCATTATTTAAAATTTTCGCAAGGTTTTGCAAAATTGTCTAGGAATAACTTATAATCTTTTTAATTTATTTTAATTTAACTAGCGAGGAAAGTTCATTTCTATAGCAACGTTGGAATACAAAATCAGCAATTAGATTCTTGAAAAAATAAAATGGGAGAGTAAAATAATTATAAAGAAATATAAAGTTGAGGCTCATTTTTACGATGTTGGAAAAAATAGTATACACAATTCGTGATGAAAGTGCGATTTTTCAACTCATCTCACTCGCTGTCGCTCGTGAATATACAGGGTTGCCCACTTGCCCTTCGTTCTTCGATAGTACCTTTAATATTAATTTTAGGACAAAAGGCCAAGAGACATTTCTTATTCAGATGTTCCTTGTTTACAACCTAAAAATATTTTCAGGCCCGCACTGCTCTCGGTTTCGTTTGTACAGGATCGTACTCGATTATTTTAAATAGAACACCCTATAGATTTTTATATTTTTGACGTACTGAATTTTTTCTAATGACCACAGAAGAACTGCCAAAAGTAGACTATTCTAAATAGAACACCCTGTATATTTTTTCATGGATAAACTGCTTTTTAAGTTAGCTTTAATTTTTGTTAAATATGTCCTATATCTAAAGGTAATAGTTTCCGAGATAATAACCTTAGTTTGAATTATTTTGTTTTATCTCCCAATTTTGAAAATAAAATTAAAGGAAGCAACAAACAATAACACTATTTGTATCAGATATTTACTTAGGTGAAAGGCTAAACAAACTTGGTCTAGAATCGAATATGCATTTCAAAAATATAAAAATCTATAGGGTGTTCTATTTAAAATAATCGAGTACGATCCTGTACAAACGAAACCGAGAGCAGTGCGGGCCTGAAAATATTGTTAGGTTGTAAACAAGGAATGAGAAATGTCTCTTGACCTTTTTCCTAAAATTAATATTAAAGGTACTATCGAAGAACGAAGGGTAAGTGGGCAACCCTGTAATAATGTATTGCTCGTTGAGAAATCAGTCGCTTGTATTGTAGTAATATACTATTTGTCTATTTAGTGGAGAAAATTATTATCTACTTATGTACAATTTATACAGTAAACATATAGATAATGAATTGAGGGTTTATAAGGAGAGTTTTACTGGCAAATACATATGTTATTTTATACAATTCTTATTGAAAGTATAATATTGTCATACATTTATCTACAAATTAGACGACGTTTCACCAAATATTTGGCTTTATCGAGTCGAAGAAACACATTATAAATAGATAATATAAAGAGTAATCAAAACTTGCATTGTATGAGTAATTAGGTTAAGTAAAAATTACTCTTTATGTTATCTATTTTCAACTTGATAAAGTCAAATATTTGGCGAAACGTCGTCTAATTTGTACATAAATGTATGCAATAAGAATTTTATAAAATCACAAATTTGGCAGTAAAACTCACCTTATAAACCCTCAATTAATACGTTCTTTCTGCAGTTATACTAAAATAATTTTAATCAAATATAATAAATATGTATTAGGTATGAAATCAAACAAAAAATGCAAGAAACAAAGAGTAGATAGTAACGGTCATCTATGTACTGTTAAAAACAAATAAAGTAATATACCTGACGAGGGATTGAAATATTGTTACGAGAATGGTGTATAGTTTCAAGTTTATTTTACAAGTGTACCTCAAGGATCCATTCTCGGACCATTATTATGTACATCAAAGATTTGCCATGTATATTACCACCAAATTATAAATTGTACCTTATACGCTGATGGTACTATTGCCACGGTAACCTGAAAGAACTAACGTTTACCGTTTACCGTAGCTTCACTTATTTGATTGTTAAGAAGTCAGAAGAAACTGAATTATATCGGTCGCTACTGCAATGAGATCATGTCCATCTCAGACAATAGATCACGAGTCACATTACCTATTCTGAGCATGAATTAGATTTTATTTAAGGCCCGTTAGGATCTACAATTATATCGTGGTAAATGGGTACTGCTAAATGTAGAGAGAAATGAGAATGTGAAAGGTAAATAAAAATGCAGAAATTTTTATTGCTCCTCAAACTTGACATTCGTATGTGAAAAACGTAGCAAACAAAACAAAAACGTGTACGGAAGGTCAACACTGTTGTAGCTATGGGCTCATTAATGGTGGGAAAATGTAGATAAATTAATATAATATAAAAATTAATATAAATGCACGTAAAGCATTTCTCTCAATAGTTTCGAAAATGAGGTCGTTATTGGTACTATGTCTTGCGGTTAGCTTCTCATGTTCCCAAAAGGTCTTTATTAAGACTAGGTACCTGAAAACGTTCTAATTTCTTTTTTATTTTAGTTGAAAAGTGAAGTGGCACTAGCGTGGGAAGAAATGGACGCCCCCTTCGTTGATATCTGTGTAAATGAAACAAATATTGATCCCATGATACCAAAGGTGATGTATAGACAGTTACACCTTCCTGATGAAGAAAAGTTCCATTGTTATATGAAATGCATATTTGAGCGCCTAGACATGCTTACAGATGATCACCAAATTGATGGTAAAAAGCTTTATGGCGAACCTTTTCTCCCGAACGAGCTAGTAGATAGGTGTTTACTAGAATCTATACCCGAAACGGATTTATGCAGAAAGACATATTTATTTAGTGTGTGTTGTATAGAAGAGCACTATGAGTAGATAATACTTGTAATATAAGGTTTTTGAGGTTACCATTTGGAAACAACTTTAATTACGTTAAATGCTAGTTTATAGATAGGTATTTAGAAAGCAATTGGTTTTACTGATTTATACGTTGCACATACGGGTGTCCATTTAGTAGCCCGTTCTTCAAGTACAGCTTTATTGTTAAATTTACTAAAAAATAAACATACGGGAGCGCAATTAGGTTGGATGAAGCACATTTGCAAATTATTTAGACACATACAGGGTGTCTCCAAAAAGTATGGCGCATAAAACGTATATTTTTTTAAATTAAATGACCCACTTGTTTTAGGCGCAAATGTAGGGGCCTTAGGTGAACTTTTCAGTCGTACATTATTTTTGTATTAATACACGGCGTTGCCAAGTTATTAATTAATACATTTTTTTTGCTAAATATCAACCCTTCCATTATACGCTTGTATTTTTTAACGTCTTGTTTTTGTTTTTACGTAAGTTCTGTGGTGGACTTGGGTTGAATCAGAGTATTCAACCGTGACGAAACATTAAATTATTTCATACAGGATGTTCACTTTTTCTTGCTCCAAACATCGACATTTTCAAACTAATTTTTCTTCATTTTTTTAAATGGCACACCCTATTTATTATTGCATATTTGGAATCCCCGGTAAATTTTAGTGCAACTTTATTAAGCTTACCCTATACCTAAGTGCGATAGTTTTTTTGTAAATTGAGATTCTCTATTCCTTACGGCAGTAAATAGTGGCGCGATGGTTAAGGCGCGTGGACGAGGCAACGCATAGGCTGGACACTCGAATCAAGGATGCGATGAAATAAGGTTCTATTTATTTTTTAAATATGTTCTGTTTACGGACGAATGCACGTTCCATGGAAATGGTTTTGTAAACAGACACAACTTTCACTTTTATGACACGCAAAACCCGCACATTATCCGCGTCAACCATTTCCAACATAAGTAGAGTCTCAACGTTTGGGGAGGAATCGTGCATAACTACCTATGTACTTGGTCCTTATTTTTTTGAAAATCCACTAACAGGACAAATCTTTTTAAATTTCTTGACAGAAGACTTTCAAAATTTAACTTAGCATCTTCCTAACTACATTACGGAGATAATGTGGTTGCAACTGAACGGAACTCCGACTTTCTTTTCCCTACAAGTCAGACAACAAATTAGTGAATACGTTTATGGTAATGGTGCCACTACTAGATAGAACATGATGGAGAGGATTCAACAGTCTTTTCACCACATTACTCCAGCTATGTTGAATGAAGTGATGAAATCGTTCTCCAAAAGAGTAGACTCGTGCTTAGTACAAGACGGCAGACATTTTGAACGGTATCCTCGATTCGAGTGTCCGGCCTATACGTTGCCTCGTCCATCGCGCCACCATCTACTGCCGTAAGGAATAGAAAATCTCAATTTACGAAAAAACTATCGCACTTAGGTATAGGGTAAGCTTAATAAAGTTGCACTAAAATTTACCGGGGATCCCAAATATGCAATAATAAATAGGGTGTGCTATTTAAAAAATGAAGAAAAATTAGTTTGAAAATGTCGATGTTTGGAGCAAAAAAAAGTGAACGTCCTGTATAAAATAATTTAATGTTTCATCACGGTTGAGTACTCTGATTCAACCCAACTCCACCACCGATCTTATACGTAGAAACAAAAACAAGATGTTAAAAAAATACAAGCGTATAATGGAAGGGTTGATATTTAGCAAAAAAATATGTATTAATTAATAACTTGACAACGCCGTGTATTAATACAAAAATAATGTACGACTGAAAAGCTCACCCAAGGCCTCTACATTTGCGCTTAAAAAAAGTGGGTCATTCCATATAAAAAAATATACTTTTTATGCGCCATACTTTTTGGAGACACCCAATATTTCGAGGTAAATTGAGTAAATATATCTGATACAAATAGTGTAATTGTTTGTTGCTTCCTTTAATTTTATTTTCAGAATTGGGCGAAAAAACAAAATAATTCAAAAAGGTTATTATCTCGGAAACTACAGATTTATGATTGTTTATTGTTTATGATAATCTCTAATTTTGTTGCTCTGGTACCAATGATTGAATAGTTGTGATTTTTTACTGATTGTTGATTTCGGCGACAATTGTTAAAAAAACATTTATTTTCTCCTAAATAAGTTGACTTAGGTAGATCAAACGCCAAACAAACTTGGTCTAGAATCGAATGTGGATTTCAAAAATATAAAAATCTATAGGGTGTTCCATTTAAAATAATAGAGTACGATTCTGTACAGACGAAACCGAGAGCAGTGCGGGCCTCAAAATATTTTTAGGTTGTAATCAAGGAACATCTGAATAAGAAATTGACCTTTTGTCCTAAAATTAATATTAAAGGTACTATCGAAGAACGGAGGGCAAGTGGGCAACCCTGTATAGGTACAGCGTTTCAGATCGTTAAACCATAGCGGTGCTCTGAATCGCAGTCTGGTATATTCTATTGTAAAATCATGCGTAACGTGAAACCCCGCAGTATCCTGCGAATCAGAGAACAGCTGCTTTGAATAATAGTACAAAATGCCAATACGCGTAAGAGTAATGGTTTCGTAAACCTAGACATTTTTAGGGGAGCATGAATGTCTAATAAGTAATAACCCAAGAATATTATCGTTTAAAAATCGTATCTTTTCTTCTATGCTAGTCATGTGAAATATGACATCACAATTTATACTCTTAAGATCATTTCCAAGTGAGTTGATATCAAAAAACTTATAAATTTCCGTATGTTTTATAAGGGGTCGATCTAATAGGCTTTTAAATGGGGATTTTACATGAGACCAAGTTATGATCAAAGAGTGAATGAATGCATGTCGACCACCTCACTATCCACTATCCAGTACGCTGCAATCATCTCTTGTTATTATAAGGTGAATAAGTATCGCCGTACTGGCAGTTACGCGGATAGGTTCAGAGACCATTTGGTTCAAATCTAGCGATCTTAAAATTGAGCAAAGAAACTACCATAGTTTTATTATTTACATATATCCTTACCCATAGTTGTTCAATATAATGCACAATTTCCATTTTAAGTATAAATAAAGAACATACATAGATATGAGTTACAATGTCTACTGTGAGAAAAGGAAACGATGTTTATTATCATTAAACACAAAAATTGGCATTCAAATCACATATATAAAGCTTTACTGTTTCTATAATTCTACTACATGTTCATTGCTAATGTACTTTCCACACCATGAAGTCAATCATACCGCTCTGCATATTGATCGCTCTTACACATTCGCAACAGGTTAGTTTTTCTTTTCTTACGCTTATTTGACGATATTGCGTTAATTTGTTTAAGGTGCATGAAATTATGGAAATTTGGGAAGAACTTAATGCTCCATTTGTTGATATATGTATTAATGAGACAAACGCTAATCCAGAAATACCCAAAGTAATGTTTCGAAATAATCATCTTCCAGATGAAGGGACATTTCATTGTTACTTAAAATGCATGTTTCGACATTTAGGTTTCTTTACACCAAATAATGAAATAGATGTGAATGCATTGGCCGAAGTCCCACATTTACCATACGAACTGGCAGAGCGGTGTGTTAAAGAAGCTGAAAGTGAAACAGACCTATGTATTAAGTCGTATTTAATTACAAAGTGTTGCATTGGAGACAAACATGCATGAGCTTGCTGGTTTTGGTTTTTATTTTGTTTATTATGTAATCGATATAATTAATCCTTAATAGTGGACCACTTTTTAGAGCATTAATTTTAAGAGGTGATAGGAAAATTGAAAAATAAGTGACCTTTTATTAATAAACATAATTATAATCTTTAAATGCTTAATAACTAAGATATAGCACCTCAAAGTTGAAGAAAAATTTCGGTTTCTATTTAATAATTTAATTACTTTTTTTTTAAAGGTAGGTACAGTTATAATTTTTTGTAAATATTTTGTTAGGTCTTTAAACTGTGTAAATTTGATGTGTGATAGACTTTAAGAACATGGTCATCGGAGGTCATCCTGATGTTAAATCTTTTGTATCTCTTTTCTTTTTTATGTAAATGTACACTTAAAAATTGTAAATAGATGCAAAATTTTGTTTAGAAAGTTTTTTTTTGTCTCGTGGTAAATTTTGATTAGTGTACCTACTCCTTTTCGAAAAAAAATAAAAACTAATAATGTTGATCGTGACGTATTAAGGATATTTGTCGATAATCCGCGCCTAAGTTCTCGAAGAGCAGCTCTGCAATAAAATTAGGAACGTCCAAATCAAAAGTACTGCGTACACTCCATAAGGATGGTCGAAAACACATCACTTGCAGCCGGTTCAACAATTATTGCCCGGTGATGAAAGTGGCCGTTTATCATTTTGTACTTGGGTATTATATTCCATCCAGGTTAATCCTGAGTTTTTGCACCAAATTTTGTGGACGAATGAGGCAACTTTCACAAAAACTGGGCTATTTAATAACCACAATTGTCACATTTGGAGCCAAGAAAATCCAAGAGTAACTCGTGTTCGCTCCTTTCAACATGAATTTAGCGTAAATGTCTGACTATTTTTTGATTTTTTAACAAACAATTTGTTCGAACTATTCGATGAAATTCCACATCATATACGGATTAATAGTTGGTTGCAAATGGATGGCGCCCCTGCACGTTTTGGAAGACAGGTGAGAAAGTGGATGGACCAACAATATCCAGAAAGATGGATAGGTCGTATGACCAACAATAATAATGAACAACCAACCAGAGACCAACTAGAGGACCAGCAGCTTGGCCTCCTAGGTCACCAGACCTTAGGAGCTATTTAAAGGACATAGTTTACGAAGTGCCAGTTGCCACGAAGGAAGACCTTATTGTCAGAATTCAGCAAGCTTGTCATCAATTACTAGAAAATCCCCATCAAATTTTAGCGGCTATTAATTCTATTTGGAGAAGATGTCAGATGTGCATTAAGGCAGAGGGCCTTCACTTTGAAAATTTACTGAAACTTCCTCGACCTATGGATTAGTATTTTTTTTGTTTAACTTTAGAATTGTAAATAACAAAATGTTTTAAAATAATTTTCGAGCACTTATTCTAAAAGTGTTCAAGTATACACAGGATAACTGTTTCACAAACAATTTTGAAGCATGCATTTACATAAAAAACAAAAAAGTTCCAAAGGTTTAACATTAGGATGACCTCGGATGAGCATGTTCTTAAAGTCTATCATACATCAAATTTACATAGTTTAAAGATCTAACAAAATAACAACTATTTATGAAAACTGTAACTGTACCCTTAAAAGCAAAGTAATTATTAAATAAAAACCGAAATTTTTCTTCAACTTTGAGGTGCTATATCTCAGTTATAAAGCGTTTAATGTTTATTAATAAAAGTTCGCTTATTTTTCAATTTTCTATCACCTCTTAAAATTAATGCTCTAAAAATTGGACCACCCTGTATACAGATTTTTATTAAATTCCTTATTATATGTAAATATCTTCTAATAATATTAGTTGTTCTGACAGTAGTGGAGAGATACCAATACCATAATCCCCAAGGTGGTCCAATTATACGTTCTTCATAGAGACAGTCCCGCAACAAATTCACTGTGAGCGCATGAAGTCAAAGGAAAAATGGTTACCTTTGAGGGACCGAGCATTGCGCAAGCTACCAACGATGCCTTACATTCCTAAAATGTCAGTGAGATGAGCCGGACACGTCAGCCTCCCAGCTGTCGGCACAAGCAATACCAGGGAAACGAACTCTCCCAGCAATAGTACTTCGCAGATTGGATCAAAATCTTTAAACGAGATGCTGGTAATATTCGCCAACGGTGTTGAGACATCGGCGACTCTCTCGGTCTATTCATTTAATTATGGGTAGAATCAGACCCTGTTTAGTCTCTCTGCAGATATGTCTTTGGTCCACCAACGACCGGATGAGCAAGTTTCAAGGAGTGAGGGAACATTGATGCTTTGCTGGTACTGAAGATCTTCCTTAGTGCGGCTTACAGCAGAGCAACAGAAAATTAGAGATTCTATGGGAACGATCAACTGAATGGGAGGAGTAGCAGCACTACCGGCATTGTTCCTAGTGCACAATGCTATCGACACGCCGCCTCTTTGGGGCATAGAGAGAACCATTGTGGAGGTATATAGCAACTGAATACGAGGGATTCGAGATGATATCGTCCCAGGCTACCCTAATCATACCTACCATAATAATCCAATTATGAGAGATGTGCCACTAAATAATCGTCTTTTCATCTGTGGGTTGGTAATACCACAAACGGGGATGAGACTCAGGAGTTCATCTGGAGGAAATGATAACACACCGATAATCGAAACCGATTAGGATCACGATGATGTAACTGACAAAGGCTTTCGCTCAGAACTCAGGACCTGATCAGGAAGAAGAACGGATCCAAAGCGCACTTTTAGCTATTGTTAAATTAATTAGACTGAGCTTCATTTCAAGGCCGAAATCGAATACCCTTGAAACAAGTCTTGGCAAAACCGATTACGATACTCATTTAAGAAGGATGGTTTCTTGCAGAAGATAATTCGTGGCAGGCGAGAGCGCCAGGTTAGTCCCAACTAGATCGATGCGGACTTGGGGTGGATCGACAGCCTTAACCGAAGAGTCAGGGGATCCCTAAAAACGAGCGGAGGAGAAAGATACTGTCGACGACTTCGAAGAATTAAAGGTATCATGATGGCAAAAGGAACAGGACACTTAAGGTGCTCCCTTAGTAAACTGTAAGAGCCACATTACTAATTCCACACTAAGACTCCGGCACTTTCCATCTGATGGAAAAGTGACGACGGTATTATGTTACAGAACCAAGTTTAAATGACACGATTATTCAAGAGGAGCAGTTTGATTTCAATCGACACTCTACAGCTGGGATTTACTATTGATAATCTACTTCAGAATGATTTGAGACACCCCTTGAATATTTATTTGATAAGATTTTCAAAGTTATTAATTATCACTTATTCTGGTAGGATCATTTTTAAAGGATATTTATTAAATATTTTGTTGGCCATCCTTTTAAATATCTTCGCAATGGTATCTTCCAAAACCGGTTTTATCTCTTTGGTCACATTTTGCCAATTATCGTTTAAGAATGAGTTCATGGCGTCGCCTAAAACTTAGAAATTAAGGGTGGGGCCAAAACAACAACAAAATAATTACCAAGGTGCTTGTCTCCATTAAAAAGGTTTTCTAACTTGATGGTGGCGTGGCCAAGAACGAAATCGACGTAGAAATCTTTAATATTAAAGTAAACGCTTCCATTCTTTGTGATCCTTTGTCCTTGCATTGTTACGGTTACATCTATGTTGCCTAAAAATGCACGAGGGTGTAATTACCAGCAAATCGGCTATAATTTTTCTTACTGTAATTTCCACAACTCTCCCCTTTTCCAGAAATGGGCATCATCAGCATACGCCCATTCATCGTGTACTGACTTATGACACGGAGGTACGGTAGCCATAACTTGATACGTACACGATCCTTTTTAAGGTCAATTCTAAAACAAAAGGCGTTTAGGGTTACGATATGAGTTAAATCTAGATCCTTTACTTCACATTCTTAAGGGCGAACTGTGAGGGACCATACACCTTTATATCTGTATAAGTAGATTTTAAAGCAACTGCTCCAGCACCATGATCTATTAGTATTTCAGATATATGCAGCGGCTCCAAGCTTGGTATATCAAATTCTGGAACACCATTAGCGAGCAATGGCTTGATTTTCTCAACAGATTCTTTAATGCAATCGTTTAATTTTGGATCACTTTGATGACATATCTTTAAGAAGGGAGCTAAAAGCTTAAAATCAGATCAATCCATTATAATTTGTTTTACTTACGTAAAGTTATGCTTTCGTCCTCTGCATTTGCAAATGACAAATATAAAATCGAGGCTATTAAAGCAACGCTTTTCATTGCGGTACTTGATTTGCATTAAATCACGTTAATAAATTAACGAAGATTGCATGTAATGCACGCGTGTGAATATTTTGACGAATCATCGCTCTATTAACCTATTTTGTTTGCAATATTGTTATGCAAGCCTGCAACAATACTTTAGTACAAGTTTTCCAAACTTTTTTTGTATCCGAATTAAAAGTAACACTTAACAGATATTTTTCTAAAGTGAGAAAAACTGAAACACCTTTTCAAATAGGAAGTGAAATCGCAAATTCGTCGACGAGGCAATGTTTGGCACGATCTTTTGTAGGGACGGAATTCCCTTAACTACGTCAACATTTTGGTGCGGTTGTGGCAATATTTATTATTATTATTATTATTTCTCCTGTAGGGGTGGTCCCGAGTGGCTCCCGCACTGCGATCAATTGCGTTATTGTGCTCTCCGCTGTTGTTACAAAGTTCAGTGGGGCGAATCATTGCTTCCTCTTGTGTAATTTCCAAGTTAGCATTCCTTTGCCTCTTTCATCTTCCTCACCACAACCCCTGCATATCTCTTGGTCTTGTGCAGGTGTTTATTCAGACGGCAGTGACCTGTGACCATTTTCGTCATAAGCTGCTGTTAAATTCCCGTCCGTAGCGAGGTTCCAGAATTGTTGGTTCACCGTCGGCTGTTTCAGTGAAGGTCATCAGTTTTCTTCAAAGAACCGATTCTACCATCCGTTCTTCCCTGTAAGACTCTTTGGAGTCTCGTACGTTCTGTAATTTGTTCAATTTTTCCAATATTTACTCCGTGAGTTGATTTTCTTATGACCTTACTGTATGCGGCGAGTGAGCAATACCCAGAAAGTATGTACCTACTCCATTTTAATCTTATCTATCAAAATCAATTACACTAACTGTATACGCTTTGTTCACATGAACGGCTCAAAGCATAATAACTTTTATGAGTATTCCAAAAGCATATAAATAACACACAACCACAGTGCTCTCATTATTCAAATTTGATTACATCATTTTGAGTTTCCAAACACTATTGACTAAAGATAAATAAGCCGGAAGCGACCTGTGTTGCTCGCTAATGATTTGCTGTCGGAACTGATGTAATAACTTGTTATTGTGGTTTTTTGTATCAAAATTACTGAATCAAAACCATATTGAGCAGGAACGTAAAGGCATTGACGATTGTATAGTAGTTAATAAATCTTGACAATTTTCTAACAAAGATGAAATAGATTTCTTAAATAAAAAACCTTCAATTTAACAAACCTCCTATGGAACACTAGTGGGCACTGAAACTGCTATTAGAACAATGGATGATAAAACAAAAAGATATATTGGAGGAGCCTTCATAACTCAAATTTCGTAAAATGTCCATAGAGAGTCAACATTACAATCGAAGAAAAGAGATCTACAGATTGTTTGATATTTGAGAAAGAAGGATGCTTATTATCTCAAAAAGCACATAAAGGCCAGAAAGTGGTCATTTTAGACAAGGAGAGGATTATTTTGATAGAGTTAAAAACATTAAAAAAAATCCTCTAACAATCCATACACAAACTATGAAGAATTTATTAGAATTTACAAGTGTAATCAATGATGCTCTCAGGCTACAATTAACGGTATGCAAGTCCGTTTAACCCCAAATGCATTGCCTTCCCAAGATCTATAAACCGAGAAAAGCTGTGTAACCTATTGTAAGGTAAAATTCTTCAACTTACGGAATTTTAAAATTGGTGAGCGAGAAATTCTACAATTTCTCATATCAACAACCAAAATTTAGTGTTTTCACCCAGTGGATATGAACAATAAATCGGGAATATACAAAATCTACTGTAAAGGCTGTAACCGACAATATATTGGGCAAACTAAAAGATCACTCAAAATTTGTTTTAAGGAGCACTTGCCTCACCTCAAATACAATCGTTGCGATAAATCTATGTTTGAGAGTAATCACAAAAGTAGATCATATTTTTCTGGGTTAAGCAAATAAAATATGATAAGGACGAACTTTGACTGTTATGAAAGTTATGAGGTCATTATAAATAGCTTAGTTTTTAAAATGTGCCTTTAGTGGTTCACTGATGAAGATAGCCTTGTTGTCGGATCGCGTCCTATTTAACAAATTTTTAATGTGGTTTTTTGGTATTTGCAGTGTCATATAATTTTATACAGTTCGGAAGAGAGGAAATGTCTAGGTGACCTTTGGTGTCGATGAGACCTGTTTTTGTTGTTGTTGTTGTTTGGATTCATAAGAAAGAGGCACAAAGACAAAAACGTAATCGATTCGGCGTTTTAGTAATAGAAAAAGTAATTTAGGTACGGTATGTAGTTGACATCCTTTTGGCTGTACAAGCATCTCCAAAATACAATATTAAAGCTGTGTGATTCTTATTTTACTAATTTTGGATTACATATTCGTCAAATTCGAAATTGTCATACTTTTCGATTGTTAGGAATGTCATTTCTCTAACGGTTGCAGATATTATCTGGCGTTGAAAAAATCAAAAAATTCGCCATCTTGAAGAATATGAAGTTTTAAAATTGCATTGCTACACTACGTTCGCTACAAATAGTCATTTCAACATTGACGGCAGGTAACTGCCCTCTTAATGACAAAAGACATTTCGTTCTATTGCTTAGAAGGATATTACTTTTAATTAAGCTACTATAGGTTACGTATTGCACCACCATTTCTCATTTCAAATACATTCTTCGTATTTATTTATTAATCAAACTATAGTCTTTATTCTGAATACATATTACGTAACCTGCTTTATTTCTAAAACTGTAGCGAAAAGAAAATATTATACAAAATATTATCTCAAACAGGAAGACATAAATGAAAAATAAAATTCTTAATCACAATCAACTATCTATATAAAAAGACCGCATAAACCAAAGTTTTACTGTCAACCTATCGTAAAGTAACGTAAAGCTTATCATCGTGAGTAATAAATTCTAGTGCATAAACACGGAAAACTGGCACAATATAGATTACTAACCTCTTTATATTTTTTTTCAGAAGGTTTTCCTCAGTCTTTAAGTTTCCTTTCCCATTTCCGCAAATTTTATCTGCATGAAAAGTAGAACCGGAGAAAATAGATGAAATGAGCATAAAGTCATTAACTTTTTCTGGAATAGAATTTGATGAGTGACTCTTACGGTTAAATAAATTATTACATTCATTTACTTAATGGATCGGACAATTATTGTAATTACCAATTCCTATAAGATTATAGCAACTGAGAAGTGAGGACGTAACAAGAATTTTCCTGGCAGAAATACTTTAATGTTGATATAAAGGAAAGGTAACAACTCCATTACAAAATATAGAAAATCAAAGGAGGTTCCTTGAGAGCCATACTCATGCGGTCATTATCGACCGAAAAGTAGAAAAACGGTCTTCTGGTAAGCTGAACATTCGAAAAAGCTGAATGCTGGTTTTATTAGCTCCTATGAACATCATGTATTATTACCAAGCGTTTGAGTAGTGATGTGTTCCACCCAAAGGTTACAAATAGAAGAACTAAAGAACTGAAGAAAGGGGATTTATCATAAATACAAACTTTCACCCTCGTACTATATCCACAGGAGTAGTCCTTGTCCGCCGAACTGTACGTACCAAGCCTGTGAACTAATAAGGTCACACGATCAGCCATTCAATCAGGTTCCATTTTTCTAACACACCTTCAGTTGCAAGCAAAGCTTCACGTTTTCAAACTAACCTCTCCGTGGGGTCCTTCATCACACCATCGTGAAATGTGGTTGTAAATCCCACCCATATTACCCATATCGCCTCCTACCGCTTCAACTCCCTGTATCACCTTCTCACACCCCTCAACGCCGTCGCTATCACAACCGCCCCCTGCCCTCGCCATCGTTTCTTTAACTCCTCCATAAAATACTGCCGCCCAAAACCATTTTCCACCATTGCTTGCAAATTTTTCTGGTTGCCACACATTTTATTAAAAACCGCCCTAATTTCCTCCTTCCCTCAACTTACAACGTTTGAAGCCTCCGATGAATTAGATTTTCCGGACATGCAAAACCCCTTTGAAAATAACAATAGGTCGATCTCTCTTATTTCAATGTCGCGTTTGTACCTGAAACGGTCAATTTTCCCGTCTTCTATTAAACCACCCGCTTTAGTTATTTTTTCGCACTTCCCATATATTATGGGATTTGTGGTAATCTTTGTACTGACTCAAAAGGAGGGGGCCTCCAAACCAACAATGTTTAGATTCTGGCAATCCTGGCCGAAGGAAGCCTTCAATTTCCAGCTCACTCCTTCCTTTACTCTTAATTGAGAGATTGTGGCTCTTTTTCCGATCATATCTCTGGCGTTTTTTCCAACCCTCAGCTAATTCTGTCACAAAAGATAGACTTCGCCGCTGCCCTCCCTCTCATTTATTTCTGACGTCGCCAATTCCGCGCCGTTCCAGCGAAAGACCTTCCTTCCCTGCCGTTTCGCTTCACATCTGACATTCTGGCGATCTCATTCCATGCATCAAATATAATGCCCTACTTCGACGGGTAACTAATTCGTGGTTGCGAATAAGAATAGGTACAAGTCACCCTCCAACTTAACTTCCGCAATAAGAAAACCTTTTGAAATAAAATAAGCTCCCTCACCAAGTGGATGTCTTGTACACGCTTCCATCTAGTACACGTACATGGTTATACTGTTTTCAACTGCGTAGAGGAGACAAATATTGATGGCAAGTAATTATATTTGATTGAGATACTTTAGAGGTTAGATTTTCGCGAAACTCCTTACTCGTTATTCTTCTTCTTAATAACGTTCATACTTTTGATCCTCTTCGTTTAGTCCGAATATTCAATAGATGTTTGGCACAAATTATACGCTCTTTAATTTTGTTGTTCAACCTCTAACGCCTAATGTTGAGCACTAAAATCGGAGAATGAGTTATCCAAGCCCCCTTTCTTGCGGTCTTACATTGGTATTCACTACGTACAGCGAAGCTTTTAAATTTTTTTTTGTTTTGTGCTAATTATCCCCTAGCTCTTCTTTTTATCCTAATGAGCTAATTGTTGGTTCGCCAAAACTTATACAACCTTGTTACGTGCAGCCTTGTTTACTTGAAAATGAATCAAGTGACTTCGTTCACGTAGGACTATCATTCTTACAGACACAATTACTTTTCTAGCCGCATGCTTAACTTTAAATAAAATTTATCTCTAATTGTTAAGAAAATCCGTAGTCGTGTCTATACTCCTACGACGCATCAAGGGATGCCACCTCAAAAAGATTCAGAGCTTACAACACCTTCCCTTTATCCCTTACTTGACTGTTGCGCTGCCACAACACACCAACTTTACAAGTCGATTGCACAAAAGTTCGCTGATTCTCACATCGAACCCTTGATCAATCCTAAATTACCATACAAGCAATTTTACACCGATTGTAGCCACGGAAATTTTACCAAGCCGGTTAATCCCTTTGCATTTACGAAAAAGCCTCAATATAAGCTACCTGAAGGTTTCGCCCAAATGCTGGACTCAATCTCACATGTCTTAAAATATCCAATAGGTAACGCCTATAGTCTAACAGTTCCACTTCAGATGCCACAAGAAGCATCTAGAAGAACTCGCTCATTACTCGCTTCCAACCCCTATCGAAATTAATGACCGCTATCCTAACCTCTACCCCTCAAATCCAATTGTTAGATCATTTTCTTGGCTTTGTGCTCAAATGAAATGACTTTATTGTCCCTTATAAGATTAATAAACCTGAGAAATGATTTTGATACCATGGACAGCTTCTTATCGATTAAATATGGTATACTAGATTGACTTGATTTGTTTTTGGACATGGTTCTTTTATGGTTTCTTCAGAGTGGTAAGTCAAAATTACAACGTGTTTAATGTTGTCTTCTTTGACCAAAGTAATATGAACCTCAATTACAGGTCAATATTCGTATCCTAGCGTCACTTTTTGTGGTTTTTCTAAAACTCTTAATTGCTCATCTTCCTTTCTGTTTGTCTGTTGTGAAAAAGCGCACCTGGAAGAAACTTGTTTAACTACCTGGTTTACACATTTCAATTTCTTTGAATCTCGTAGCTCTGTTTCTTGAATACCTGTGTGTACTTATTATATGTGCTACATGTTGTATGTGCTTTATATCACCTTTCTTTTATTAAAAAAAGAGGCAAAAACATTGAAACATTGCAAGAGAATGAGGGATTGGTGTTTTGGATACGTGGTCATGTTTATAATATGAAAAACATCAAATGACATTACTTTTCAGGCAACCATCTTGACTAAGAAGAAGTAGGCAGTAATTCGTTATACGGTACACTATTTGATACCGATGCTATCAAATTCATGGCAATTCCTTCGGCTACCTTGTTAATTGCGGGCATCACTTCTTGCAATAGTTCTTTGGAATTATCATTTAGAACCTTAGTAAAAATTTCTTCTGTAATAAAAAACAATATTACAGTGGCTCTGATTTTACTAACAAAAGGACCTACTAAGTTGTTTGTTGTCATCAAACATTCCAGTAAAGTTTGAGGTGTACTCAGAGATTTTTATATCTACTGTTGCATTTGTTGGCTTATAGTATTCTTTCCCTTGTTTCATAACCAGGGCACCGGTAATGTTCAGCGAACCAGAGCTCGGACCTTTACAATATTATTAACGAGATCATAAAGGTTATCGGGTAATTAGACCTTGCCAGAACAATTAAATGTATTTATTATTCAATATTTCGCTAATAACATATCAGCTTCATCAGGAAAATAAACGTAATTCATTGACAGTAGGCTTATGGATAACACTGACCGTACCTAATATTACGACGGTCTTTAATTATATTAGTTTAATAAATTAACAAGATGTTAACCTATCACTAGCTGAACGAACAATGTTCTGGCAAGGTCTAATTACCCAATAACCTTTATGATCATATGCTCAAAGACCAATTTACTCGCATCAACTTATTAACGAGATATATTAAGCTATTTTCTTACCTAAAACGGTAGTATAATCACCCTTCCCACGAATAGGAATCCCCATCAATTTCCCTTCTACATCAAATTGTGTACTCATATTCATGTTACTAAATAATGCGGTACTTCTGAACACCAATTCTTTGGGAAAATAGCTGCAAATAATCTTAGACTAATTGTTTTAGATTTCGCATTATACGTACCGAAACTCTGAAAATTTGTAGTCGGCCAATCCGTAAATTGTCATATTGCTTAAAGTCACCTTGTAATTGACCGCATCGCTGCCCTGGTCCATTTCAATTTTGGGAACATAAAACGGATTAAATGGAGGCATACCTAATTCAGGTACACCGTCTTTAATGAGCGGTCTTAATTCATCAGTTGCCCGTACCAGACACTCATTCAGATTTGCATCATTTATGTGACATCGTGGAAAATATGAAGCTAAAAAGGAAAAAGTTGCCCGTACAAGGCAAATTCATTCAAATAACTTCAATACTGTTATTTGCCAAAGGTTTTACAATGCCTTTTTAGAAAATATTGTTTTCCAATGTTTAGAAAAATAATAAAAGTGACTATCAAAGTTATACTATCACCAAAGAGAATATACTCTTTGCTATCACGAAGCAACCATTGATTAACTGCCCTTCTGCCCTCAATTATTAACACATAATAAAATGCAGCGTGTCATTTAAAAGCCAGTTTATTAAGTAAATGGCATTGATAATGCAAATTTCGATCAGCTTCGTCCGTTGCGTAGATTAAATACCTACAGTAGTAAATGTCAATAACAAATAACCATAATTGACAATTATTTACACTCAATGACAATTACAATTATCTATTTTTTTATTTCCAGCTGTATTTAAATATCCGTCAAAATTAATCGCGCATTGGAAGTAAATTCAAAATTGTCCAACATTTCGTTACAAACTGAAAAAGGTATGAGTACCTTAATTTAGGCGTTCGAAAAAATTTCTAATTGAACAATGTGGGGATTGTCTGTTTGCAAAATTCCTATGGAAATAGAACCATTGAGTCAAATTTCAACTTACGTAAGCCTCCAAATGAAGCATGTATCAGAACCGCCCACCACACAAAACACTTAAGCATTATTTCGCCCAGTTGCGTCTTGATGTATTACACAAATGCAAACTACAAGGAGCGATGTAATTTATAATGTAGTTGTGACAACCTTGAATTATTGCACTTTTGTGGAGGAATATAACTACATATTGACGTTGCAACTTGATTAATTGGATGAAGTGCAACAAAAAATGAGTATTAAAAACAAAATAATATTACTTTATAGTTTGATTAAATAGAAATAAAAATTCTTCTTCTTTCTACGACTTCTTCCATCCACGTAACCCTTCTCCTTCCTTCCCTAATACCTTCTTCCAACTACTGCGCTTCTCTCTCAACTCAGCACACTCCCCTAACATGTGTGCCAAATTTTCCCACCCCACACCTCACAATCTACACCTTCTGTTTTCGTCTTCTCCCAATAAATATTGCCTCTCTCTTCATTTCCACATCTGAACCTCGTTATCAACTTTTTTCTTCTTTTCTATCCCTCAACCCCCCTCTCCCTCCCTCAAGTATACCGGCACATCCTCCTCCATAATTTCCTTGTACCTCTTATGATACCTCCCTTTTCTGATTTTATCCTTTCCTTCCTCTATCTGAACATCCCTATCCCTTTATATTATATCTTCTCTTATGTTGTCTCTCCACCCACTCTCCCTGCTCCTCTGTAGCTCTGCCCTCGCATATCCTCTTTCATAATATTTCCTTCTGCTCTCTTGTCCGTGCTTTATCCTTTCTTTACTTCTCTCCTAATGTTAAGTATAAATGTGCATATGCAGTAATAAGAATTATTCTATACAGTTTTAATAAATTAATACACAACAACTAGGAGACTTACAAGAAACACAATTTTGAATTTTCAACAGAACAGGCAAGGCCGTAGATAGGGGGAGGTTTTGCAGGCCGAATCCTTCCACGAAGTCATGCTGAGATGTTTTTCTACAACTTTAAATGCTTTTCAGTAACCTGAGCTGTAAGATAATAAACAAACGTTTACTTTAAACACTTTATTTTTACATTCTGAAAAATTGTAAATACCTTCGCTTACCTAATACCTATTCGTTTAACCTTAACGGGACCAAATATTCAGTATTATATCGATTTACTAAAAATCACGTAGAAAGTTTATCCATTAATTTTCCGTCCAAGAGATATAGAAAAAAAAATGAATTTTCCAATTTTCTTCAATTACTTGTAACTGTTACCGGTGTGAAAAGAGCGGTCTGTTTCAGCAGCTTAAATTTCTGAAAATGACCGAACTAAACTACAATAATTCTATTACATCAGCATTAAAATCACATGACAGGTCAATAAAAATGCTATAAAGAGTATGCTAAAAGCATTCCAGTGCACGATCGTCCGAGGGGTTGAAATAGTAACCCCCAATTATCATCTCTGGAACTACACGTGGTATCGCAATGAAATTTACGAAAAAGCCAATTATATACAAAAGGGAAGCTGCAAAGATTAGGAAACATTTGCAGTTGTCACCAAAAATATAAAATACATTAAATCTGACTCAAGATCTGAAAGATTGGCACAATTTGATAAAGATAAACGTGATATTTTAGACATAATAGTAAAATTTCAGGCCTCTCTTTCACGCCAATGCAACTTTTTTATTTGAAGAGATAACTGGGAAATTTATCAGACTCCTAATGTTTAGTTTTACCGATATACCGTGTCGTTATTATATAATGTTGCTAATTTCTTTTCCAGTAATACCATATTTTTATATAACTATGTGCCAAATAAAAGAAAGTTAACAAACAAAATTAATATATAGATGCAATTTAAATCTCAAAACAAAATCGAACCTATATCGCTTAGGAAAACTATCAGTTGCATTACGATTACCATAATTACCCACTATCTGTGATGATCGCAAAATAATTCTGTCTCCACCGAAATCTTAGCAGCCTAAGCGAATCTATCACGCCCTTTGTGCCATGAACGCACATCAATATTCATCCAATGTAACTATTAAATTTTCAGAGCAGTAAAAAAACACCTTGAACCAAATAAGAAATAAAACTTGCTGAATGTACAATTGAATACGTTGCCTTATATTCATATTCATATTCATATATTTAGTAAAAGCAATTGTATGGACAATTATTTACACGTCACAGTCTGATATACTCGTACATTGTATTTATTACAAACAAAACAAAGTAACAGCATCGATAAATTCCCCCTCATTGTATAGAGGTGTCGACAGGAGAAACGCTTTAATTTTACGTTTAAATTTGGCGAAGTTCTTGGTACTTCTGAGTTCTGACACGGCCGGGCAAGCTGTTGTAGAACGCCAAAGACTTGTATTCTGGAGATTTCTTGAAGAACGAATGACGCGGTTTGTCCAAGCGTAGTTTGTCCTTGTTGCGGGTATTGTGAGAGTGTACATCTTTGCTGGTAATAAAGTTATGTTTACATTTGTGTATATAGTTGACGCAATTGTACACGTAAATGGAGAAGAGGGTCAAAATGTTGTAATCACGAAAGACGTTACGGCAAGTTTGATGAGGTTTTAGGTTAAAAATAAGTCGCAGCACTCTTTTTTGCAGTACAAAAACACGATCAATATGCGCACTACAACCCCAAACTCCAATGTTATAGTTCATAGCCGAGAATACAAGCGCGTAATACACACTCATCAATGCACTTCGACCAAGGGAGTTATTCAAATTGAGAATGAGATAATATGCTTTATTAATCCTTTTGCAGACGTCCATCACGTGGTCTGACCACGATAGTGCCCAGTCAATGTTCATGCCTAAGAATTTGGTGGTAAATACACTAGGGATATCATGATTGTTAATTGAAAAATGGAAGGCATTGCCCGTTGAATATCTGGAATGAATTTCAATAAAGACCGACTTATTATAATTTATCGTTAGTCCGTTGTTTGCGCACCATGAGTCAAATTTGAGTAAAACATTCTGGACATCATCACGCACATCTCGGAATAATATTACCAAGCATTAAGTAATTTTTTAAATGGTCACCAACGATAATAGGACTAATCAAGAAAATTCTCTACGTACCATGAGATTTCTTAGCTACCACTATCATGTGCGTTAATGGTTCTTTTAATTATTAATTCAAAGTGAAACAAGAAGAAGGGTAGAAAAAAGAAAACAACTCAAAAAATAACTGTAATGAAGTTCAAACACGGACAAAGGGGATTCTCAAGCTAATGTGAATGTGAACATTAAAAATGGAACAAAGTTGTTTATCTACAAACAACATCAAGGGATTTTAAAAAACACTGTCCCCTACAATCATGATGTCGTATATTTTCTGTGTTTCTTCATCTGGGGTTTTCTTATAACGTTATTTTTTTACACAACAATGAAGTCACCATATTTATTAATTCAAAAGCGTTTCAGCAGCGAACAACTGTATTTTGCTGATGATGACAACTTCGCTGTTGAAACGGGTTCTATTTGGTTTTTTACTATTGTCTTTTGGTCTTTTGCACGCACGACCCCATTTTTATATCCGGGACCCCGGTAGTGCCCCCGCCAAGAAGAGCCGAGCGAAGCGCAAGGGCACTACCTATCTTTTCTCGAAGCGTTTCTTCGTTTTTTTGAGCCCTCATAGCTTGGGTTTGGATTATACCAGATAAACAAAATTTCTCGGGATATGATGTCAATAGTGGAGATTTATTAAACATATAAAGTTTCAATTGCATAGCTCTTATACGTTAGAATTTATTGATATCTAGAAAACCCCGATTTCCTCACTGATGATCATCAAAATTCTTATGGTACTTCCTGAACTCTTAGAACGCTGAAATTGCGTATGAAAGCTAGCATTAGTACACAAACAACAACAAAATTCTAAAACGTTGAACTTTTACCCCCCCCCCCCCCCCCAACCCCTTAAAATTGGGGGTGGAAGTTTGTATGAGACTTTCGCAAATTTTGATGCTAGAGGTCTGAAAGTTGAAATTGACATATTCAATGTATGAAGAAACAGACTTTTAGATGACGTCAGGACTGCTATTGTACGATATGTTGTAGACCACTGGGATGAACTGCAATTGTATACTTGTGCCGACGCGACAATGGGGACATCTATCATGATTCCGATTGTTATTCACGAAATACGTTAAATAGCAATATTTATGGCGTTACCTCCGAACTCATGGCTGTCGCAGCTATTTATCCATTCACTTTTAAGGTCTATCAAGCTAATATTTTAAGAGGAACTTTTTCTCATACCGGCGGTCCTGTGAAACGTTTGCGATTCAGTGGACGTTGTTTAATTAGCCGAATATCATCGCCTAAGAGCCAAGTATTGCCATGATCTATCACTTATTATAAACAGTAAACCAACAAATCTCATGCAGAGCCAAGCTTCTAACTCTACAAGCTCGAACTTCACAAGTTTCACCTTAGTCAAAATATGTGGCTTTTGGCCATTTCGTTACTAGGTACAAGAACTTTTTATAACAGAAAAGTCCATATGGGCAAGGTAGTGCGGCGCGTGACGGCGCCAAGGCCTTAAAGGCGCCTACGGTCGTTGAATTTTAAAAATATTAAAACTATTTTTTGAAACTTATCAAGGAATTAACATACAACTAAAAAGAAACACTTACAGTACTAAAAATTAGAGTTTTCTTCAAAAATTTCTACAATCAACCAAGGCGCCGAAAATACTTGGCGCGTCCTTGCAGAAAAGTAATGAACTGTGAATAAATTTTTCACTTTGCGCCCATGTGAATGTTACTTTATTAATTGCGGGCAGTGTAGTTCTTGCAACATTTCTCTGGAATTATCATGTACAATTTTAGTGAAAATTTCTTCTGTAATTAAAACAATATTGCACTCTCTGCTTTTACTGAAAAAAGTCCTTACGTTGTTTTTTGTTGCCATCAAATAATCCAGTAAAATTGAAAGTATGTTTAGAGACGATTGTTACATTTATTGGATTAAGTATAACATTCTTCTTCTTGTCTTATAACAAGCCCACCCGTAATGTTCATTATTAACAAGATATTAACGAAACCTATTTCCTTACGTAAGAGATAGTATAAAAACATCAATTTCCCTTCTACATCAAACTGTGAACTGATATTCATTTTACCGAACATAGCATCAGTACCCCTGAATACCAATTCTTTCGGAAAGTACCTACAAATCATATTGCTGATTGTCGTAGACATACGTACCGAAGCTCTGAAAGGTTGTAGTCGTCCGTTGAAATTGATCGCATAGGTGCTCTGGTCCATTTCAACTTTGGGAACGTATACCTAATTCGGTCTTAATTCGTGACTCATTCAAATTTGGATCATCTATCTATGTGACATCATGGAAAATACGAAGTTGAAATTAAGGAAAAAGTTGGGATGTTTGTACGTAATACAAAACAAATTAATTTAAGAAACTTTTATATGTGGCAAAGTTCTACTTCCGTCATTATGAATGAATTTCTTTAGAGTTTAGAGAAGCTATTGTTTCCGAATATTTAGAAAGAACAGTAGAAGCGTTTAAACTTTTTGCGTTCTTTTAGCGAATTTATGACTTGACAGGGGAATAAACTCCACATTATTCCACTTACGCTTTCGATAACAGAGTTCTCTGAACCCAAAGCACAAGCTTCCTTTTAGTTACGTTTAACGTTATGAAATTGCTAAATGGAGAAGCTTAATAGGCTTAAAATGAAAGACTACGATGATTTGTATTGTAAGTAACCATTGGTCTGATCGCCCTTCTCGATTCTAAATTATCTATTATTAACACATAATAAGGTTTAGTATGCGATTTAAAATGTAATTATAATCAAATGTAATTACAGTTTTTTACCTTTCGCAAAAACGCTCATTACATTAGTTCCAAGTCTTAAATGACATTAATAATGCAAATTTCGATTATCTTTGTCGGTTACGTGTATTGTAAACAAAAACAGTAGTAAATGCCAACAAATAACTATAATAATTAACAATTATTATTTACACTCTATGACAATCGTAATTATTGACTTATACAGATAAACCTGTATAGTTGCCACCCTCTTTGTATACAAAAAAAAAACATTAAGTGGCACAAACTCTTCGCAGCTCGTTTTCCAAACACTTATAGCCACAAACCTGATTGAAATTACTGCTAACGTCGGAGGAATAAAAACCGGCTTTGATGGAGTAACATGTGAGCAATGTCGCCCCAAGGACTTGGGTGAAAATATGATTGGTCGATTGGTTTTCCATTATTAGTGGAGAGTGGTACCATAAATGTACGAGACGCTATATCATCACATTTCTTTTATTGATTTCGTTAATTCACCTGTAATTTTGACGAGGTTCTCGATATAACTTGTTGGTTGTTGAAGCCCAAATGTTTCATTACTGTTTAGGTTCGCAGGGATCATGGTGACGTGAAAAACCATCTGCAAATAGCAGTACAAATTGCCTTCTTCGGGAGTGAGTCATGAAACCAGTAGGCTAACATTGCAAAACAGTCAAAGATGCCATGGAGCGATTACCATCGGCGTACTTCCGGTGGGTTTTGGTTTATTGTACTTTATGGTTGGGAAACTCTTACACGGGATTGAGTCTCCCTTCTTTTGATAATTTCCTGAATTAATCCGCCAATAGTCCTCCATTTGGACACGAACTCCAGCACCTGAGGGTACGATGTTATGTTATTCAAATACTTCTCCGCTCTTTAGTACCAGCCGTACCCCATCTGGGGCGTTCTAGTACTGCTTATTCTTTCCAAGATCTAACATTATCCCTCTTTCCTTTTTGTATAAATAGGCCCCTTTTCGACCATAGCCAGAAAGGAATGTGCTATGAAATAATTTACAAAAATGTATGTATGATCTATAACCCTTAACGATTATTATCGCCGTTATCCCGTCCAAGTCTTCCCCATATTTCACAACTGTAAGTTACTACATTTTTTCCTGCGGCCGCCAGCCACCTCAAATATTGCCACTGTTCTCCACGTGACAGATTTTGCAATTTCGATTCCTACAAGTCATCTGCAGGCGTTTAAGTTACATAAAGATGAAGTGACGATGATAAAATGAAGACAATTAATGAAATAAATTATGCTAAAAAATTTGCGATTATTATTAATGGTCGATTATCAAAATCAAACACTCATTGTATATGTTTCTATATCAATTTTCTCATACATTTTATTAATAAATATATAAAATATATAAAAAAATAAATCTCGAAGTTTAACACCATATAATTCAATTTGTAAAATAATACCAATACGTTGGTAAAAATATTTTATTTTTTGTGATCATCTGATTCAAAATTTGTTTAATTTTACGTGAATCATTTCCATCAGGTCAGTTCAAGTCGACATTCTTGTTAAAGTGTGTGAAGTAACCAGTTTTTACAAAGTTTGATAACGATAAGCGACGTTCCGTAAATTTTCGAACATATTACCGATGAGTACGTTGACGACTTTTGTGGTGATCGAAAGTGTAGTTAAATTAATTTCGAAATTTCTCTTCGGTATCGCGTTCGCGCTTTTGAGTTTAAAAATCTGTGCCTGTGCAATTACTAATTAAATAGTAAGCGTTGTTTAATTAAAGTGCTGGACCGTAAAAACAGATAAAGACGTCACTAAGGGTAAGTTACAGTTACAAAATGTTTCTAAGTTCGCTAATTTCTGTCTTTTTCCATTCCAGACGAAACAGTGGCGCGGCAAGGTAAGCGATTTCTTTGTTCTTCTCGTTTGAGCTGCGTGTGTATTGAAAAGAATACAGTGTGTTCAGTTTAAAATTACCTATTTGGGAATAGGTATTGGAATAGGTTCTACTCACAAATGTGAAAAGTAAACTAGTGCCTTTTTAACCATGCATTCATTTATTATTTGAATATTTTACGTCGAACTTTTAATTTTCTTTTGGACACCCCAGAAGATTCTCATAAAAATGCTTTTCAATGATGTATCACATGACCGTTCAAAGATTAGAAAGTACGAACGGTACGAAGAATTGCAATATTATCAATTAGTCATTGTAGGCCTTGACAAATAACAAAATTTGTATACAAAATGGCGGCAAACAATTACATTTTGTATGTGCTACAAACGAATGGTTAAAATAGGTTAAAAAATATAAGTTTGTAATTAATTATTATTATAGTTTGAATAATTGAAATGCTCGTCTCATATTCGCATTTCTCCTTACAAATAAAATAATAAATAGTTCAAAACATAATTTGAAGTTAAAAGTCTTTCTGCAATCGTCACGATACCCTAATGAATGGACACACTGTATATGAAAAATTGATACAGATTGTAGTTGAAATCATTATTGATTCGTATTTATTTCAAAGCGCAATCTCTTATTATTGCATATTAATATTATTTAAATGTATGGACATTTTGTGTACATTTTTCTATTAGGTACAGGTAACACAAGGTAGGTCATGTTGTTGTTATTTTTATATCTGTTATTGTGCTTATATACTGAATATAATTTATGAGAGGTTGATATAAGTTATTATTGGAATGATATTTGAAAATATTATCAACTTACCCTTAGTTTATTGTACATTTTGTTTGTATTGAGTATTTTAGGTTTTGATGTTTTATTTATGATACTTGTTTGATTTTTTTCTATCCGCGGACTTCTTTCTCGTTAACTATAACACAGCAAACAATGTTACGTCTTTTTGACGTCTTTTACAGGTCTCATTGGTCGTTAACGTCACTCGACCTATTACTGACGTCTTAAAGCTGGCCATTTATGTCGTCACTTATGAGATGTCATTATGAGTGTGATATGAGCAAAGTAATTTTATTTATATTGATAATTTTCTTTCTCATCAAGTTGGCAATTACACACTATAGTTCACTGAATGAACTGAGAACTCTACTGCAGTTCATTGAGTTCACTTCATAGTTGTCATTCCTTGAATTTCGGTTTTTTCCACAGCTTTTTGCGTAAAATCTATCGATTACGGATTGTTGTAAAAGTGACTCCATTTTTTGTTGTGTATCGGTTATTGTACTTATATATAAAAGTATCTGCACATTATCGTATACTTAGATATTATATATTTTAGTCGTAGCTAAACCTATTTATTAAATTGTAGATGTATGTACTTACAGTGCTACAGTCGCTGACAAGTCTAATGTCCCTCTGACACATAGGCAATCGGCGTATCACTTCACGACAGGTCACGAAGATTTATAAATAAGGAGGGCGGTTATTTGTTGCATTTATGTTAGTTGACAGATTTTAGATTTTTATTACACAACCCAAATTTACGCGGTAAAATGCAAACCTCTTGTGCAATTATAAAATTAAACAATTGAATTTTTGAGAATGGATTAAAGGGGCATTTATATTATACGGTTTCCTACAAAATAGATTCTAAATGGTTTCTAATACCTACTCGCATTACCTTTAAAATGAAAAAAATGTTGTTTTTGTAAAATTGTGTTAAATGTTTTATGCAGTAATTTGCGGCCGTAAATAGTGGCCTTTAGGCCCTAAGTACAAAATGAAAAGTAGGCATGTTTCACATCAGCGCAGCGGTACAATTTCGGACTTCGGAATTTTAAACAGCCATCCCCAAAGATTCGAATGCGGTTAAGGGAAAGTGGAAAGTTTTCAAGTTCAGGTAAAAACGAGTTGGTGCAAGAATCAAGTTAAATAATTAAACGTACAGTTGCACATAAAAATGTAGTTTTTCCCTTTTTTTGTATGGAACTGCTTAAATAATTTTCTGCATTGATAATAATTATTACATTATTCATATGCTTGGGTGACGACCCATAACGGTCGCAACTGACGTCCTAAAGGTCTTAAAGTAATGTAAAAATGATGTCATGTGTACAACGTCTCTATCATTTGACATAATGCGGGTCATTTGAGTTACGTGAAATTAACGGCAAAATAACGTGACTCTGTTTGCTAGGAAGTTTCGCGTTCGGGTGTTTTCTCCTCCCCGCCATCCGCATCGCTTTCGTCTTGCTCTCCACTAGGCTGATCTGTCTTTTTACCATCCACTCATGCACTAGCACTACTGATTCATTCATTTTTTAATGGCTCTTTCTTCCTGTCTGTGGGTAGCAATTAGCGTACCTAATGTATTCAACACACGCTATCATTTTTACTCATCGGTAACCTCATCACTGCGTCGTGTTCAGATCCTTGTGGTATCTCACCGTTGACCTGGCTACCAATTTTCTGAAATATCCTGGTGTGTTTGTTTCCCATAACGCTTCCATTATGATTTTTACGGATATGAAGTTAAATAGATTTCGTACGTCTAGTGAGACGAAGATAGCCAGTTGTCTCGTCCTTCATGTTCCCTTTAACGCCCTTTCCGCCTCTTCTAATATCCTCTCTGGCACCCATACCCTTCCTGAATCCATATTGCTTATCTGATAAAAGTATATGGGGTTCGATTCTTGCCACAATGACATGTTCAAACAGTTTTCCCAGATGACTCAGGAGGGTTATTTATAGGCGGGAAAGTATGTGGATCTCTCTTAGGGATTAGAGATATCCTCACCTTTTTCTACCTCTCCGAGTATTTCTTCTAATTAAATACCCTATTAAATGTTGCGTTATATGAATTCTTGTGGGAAAAGGTACGGCCCGGGCAATTTTTGTTTGGGCATGTTCTTTGCCACTACATTACTTCTGTTGTCTCTATTGCACTATAACTTTCTTTCTCTCCCTTCTGTACCTCTTCATGTTGTTGATTTCTATCCTCTCTTGATGAAGAAACAGCTGGTTTATTTTTTCCACTATTACTTCATCTGGCTCAACCGCTGTTTTCCTTGGCATTTTGTATGCTTGACCCCACACGTCCCGATGCAACTCAGCGCACCGCTTGCTCCAGGCCTCCTACTTTTTCCTCTCGATTATCTTTCTTAATCGTTTCCTTACCTCTAGGTACTCCATACCTGTCACCTTAGCTTACCGATAGAAAAACTGCGTAAATTTGAAAGTACAAATATTGAAATGCACGAACGACTAAGTAGTAATAACTTCATTATTTCTTCAATTTTTTCGATGTTTTCATGTCTTTATTCCTACGATCTTGTTATCTTCACTAGTCGGTAGTAAAAGAAACATAGGTAACATTATGAAATTTAGTAATACTTATTGTTAATTTAATTGTGAAATTTTGAAAGTTTTTACAAAGTACTTTACAAATTAATCTTGATTAAGTAGAAAATTCAAATAACTCTTCGACAGGAATAGTACTTGCTATCGCTTTCGTCATTTGACTCAAAACACCTTCAGCTACCTTATTAACTGAAGGTAGGAGCTCTTTCAGAATTTCCCTATTGTTATCATTTATTATTTTATTCGCCAATTGCTCTAAAAATGAATGTTATCAGATATTCTTCATGAATAAAGGTCACTTACCTAGTTCTTTGTTGCCGTCGAATGCTCCACTAATGTGTACTTTACAGCCGGGTACCTTTATGTCAACCGTAACATTCTTCGGTTCAAAATGTTCTTTTCCTTTTGTAGTAACAAGTTCACCAGTCACATATAGTGAACCAGTACTCGGTTCTATGAAATGATATTATGTCGTAACAAATACAATTTATTAACTTACCAAGTACAGTTTCCAAGTCGCCGCCTGTGTTGATAGTGACCGGCATCAGTTTGCCATTTACATGGAAATGGGTAATCATTGTGATCTGTTTAAATAATGCAGTACCACTGAAGGATAATTTTTTTGGGTTAAAACTACAAGTAATTAATTAGATCAATTAGATTTAATAGTAGGTCTGATTACTTAAAGTTCTGTAATTTTAAATCGTGTAAGCCGTACAACGTTGTATTGGTTAACGTCATTTTGAAATTTGCCTCACCACTTGCATAACCCACTTCACTTTTAGGTATCTTAAATTCTCGCAATGAGGGAATGTTCATTTCCGGTATACCTTCTTCAAGATATGATATTACCATGTCACTATTCCTCATGAGGCACTCATTTATCTTTGGATCGGCTATATGACATTTTGGAAAGTTCGAGGCTGTAATCAGTTCATAATCAAAAAGGGATACAACATTGAACACATGGTAGCGTAAAAGTCATTTCCAGTTTCTATTGGTTCAGAGCAATTCTAGGTTATTTCCCATCCCTTCTACTTTTGCGCAATTTAGTACTAAACGTCTACCAGTCAGGACAGAAAATAGCTTGGTAACAACAGTCAAAAAACTATCTTAAATTAAAATGTAGGGCAAAGTTTAACATTTTAACAATTTAAAATTTCTCATTTTAAAAATGTTGTTAATAGGAAAATCAAATAAGTACTAGAATTGTTGGAGACAATGTAAGGCAGTCCGGCACTTTCAAGGGTTCCCATTCAGGTTCCTCCCGCTCTGTTGCTCTGTGTATCTTGTGAGGTAGCTGCTCTTTCACAGTTTCTCTTGCGATAAAGCATTATATCAGCTTTGTTATGCACAGCCAAGACCTCTCCTATTTGGAGGGTGGGCTTCTCTAAATTCCAGCACTATGTAGCCTTCATCGCCACGTACCTAATCAACAATCGGGTCGCATCTTCAACAAAGGTTACTAGACGGGCCCCTTTAGGCACGACCGTGATACCAAGAATTCCATTTCTAGGTCAGGTCAGGTTATACAGCAGGAGTCCCTGGGCTACCTTTTCATGAACCTGGAAGGCGTGACCCGTTCCTGATGGCATCCTTGTGTGCAAATGGACGTACGAATTTACTATATCCTTTAAATTTCTCCGCGCGTAATTACTTCTGTTGATAGTAAATTGGATGCATTTTTAATATGTAGGAAAACCATAATCGGGTCCTTCTTTTGGTTAAAACATAGGGCGACATGTTTCGGGATAATCCAATCCCGAAACATGTCGCACTACATTTTAACCAATTAATCACGCCGATTACTGATAGTTAAACTACTGTGAAGAGGAAGGTTTTCTGTCTTATTATTACCAATTAATTTGATCCCCCTTAGAGATTCCTAGACTTCTTTTATGATACACTAAGACATAGTATTTATATCGTGCTAAGACATAGTGTAGGTAAATGAATTGAATATGTTCAAAACAAAATAAGTTAATACAGCAAATGAGGAGTGCAACGAATATTTTCAAATTATCCAAAAACCATATCTCAATATGTACGGTTAATAAATATGTACAGTGAACGGCTAAATTATGGAACAACTTCATTATTTTGCAAACAATTTATTTCAGATAAAAATCCTGAAATAGGTCGATTTTTAATTTTAAATGCGGATTTTCTAATTATATGTAATTAATTAATTTAATATTGCAGTTCGTTTATTGTAAAATTATTCTCTGATTAAATTAAATTACTTTTTATTTTCCCTGTAATAAGCATTGGTCAGTTAAGTATGATACTGCTGAATACATTATTCAAATGAAGTATTACAAGACCCATATTTCAATTAAAAAAACAATTACGTCATCACGCCAAAACCGGTGACGTCACCATGTTCGCATGTTATTTAGAAAATCGGCATTTAAAATTAAAAATCGACCATAGCCGGCGTTTATTGTGTGGCATATGTATCAAATGCTACATATGGGAGAATTCATATGTAGCAATGCTACACAGGGGAAAATTCGAAAAAACAACAGTTTTTTGATAATTTATTATTCATTATCGCGAAAATCAACTTACCTATGTTACTTAAAAATCATTAAAGTTCGATCCACAAGAGTTGGCGTTCACGTCATAGGTTTCCGAATGAATGCACGACATTCCTTTTAAACAATCATTAAAGCTTAATACATGTTTGTGATAAAGATGGCAATACAGTTTGCATGTGTTTTAAGTAAAGACGTGCGTATAGATGATCGCCAGTGAAAATGAGAGAGAAGTGAGTATGTCCGTATGTCCAACAGCTGACTTCAATCAACGCTTCATTTGACTTCTATCTGTCAACGTCAAATTTATTCATTATTTATAAATAATCTCGTATTATTTCTGTTCGTTGTTGTTTTGCCCTTTTATTTACTCGTTCTTTACAGTTATTTTGTTCTAATTATCAAATTATTAATAACAGTTCTTATTAGAACGGATTTACGAAAATTGCAATATTTTTAACCAATTAACCACAAAACAGCATCTTTTGACAATCCAATATAACATTAGTGCCAAACGTACCGCCCCCAGAGAACGAGTTCAATCGCAGCAGACGTTAATATGTTTATTGCACTTATTAGAATTCCGCATTTAGCTTTACCAAGCTCTAACTAATTTTTTAAGATACGTTTTATACGTAATGGATTAATTAAGCACGTAAACTATTACTATGACAATTTTAAAGTAGCACAGGCAATTACCTGTGGGTAATTAAAGTATTATTTGCAACACTGCCTTGTTACGATTTGGCAGATTTCATTCCCGACGTCATTATTTCTTGACTTCAAATTTTAATCTTAATACATACAATTACAAGTAATGACGTGCACGCCAACTCTCCTGGATACAATTATACTATAAATTACGAATTTATTATCTATTACGATTCAACCACTGAAATATAAGCAACCTGGAACGCTTACGCTTAACTTAAAGCCGAGCCGACAGAAAGGGAATTACTGTCGGGTACAGTCACTGTACTGTCGGGTCATTCGGTCTCTGTCTTACTCATTATGTTATCGTATCGTATAGGTAATTTTTCGACAAGCCCTAAACTAAATATGTAGGGAGTCAATCAAGCCTAATTAACACAATAACACAATTGTCTTTCAAAATGTAGGAGAAAAACTAATTAGATTAACCGTGAAACATGGAAAATTCTTCAACCGCTTAACTGTGAATGAGTGCAACAAGGACAAACTAACCCGTTGTTATTGCTATCGCACGCTCGGTTTATTTCCTACAGGTTAAATGCACCGTGCGCGTTCCAGGTTGGTTATATTTCAGTGGATTCAACATTCATAGATTAGATTTTATTAAAACTCCCGTCATTTCGTGAAGTTCGTGAAAACTGCAATAGGTTCAAGGTTGCAGCGCAGCAGTTACGTCTAGCCGATCTACGCATATACTGTTATAGTGTTATGAAAAGGAAAAAAAATCTCATCCCGGAACTATTACGGTTGGTAAAAATATTTTTAACTGTCCCAGTCTCCAATTGTACTTGTGAAAGGTATTTTTCGGCGCTTCGACGACTCCAAACTTACCTGCGTACAACATTAATCGCTGAACGCCTTAATCATCTAGCTGTAGGTATTATATGTACACCAAACTATTGACATTGATATTAAAAAAATGTTAAATGATTTTATTTCGAAAAACAATATGAGATTAGCGACTTTCAAGCTTCTTCCGTAGATAATTTTTTATATTATTTGATCAATAA
Source organism: Pyrocoelia pectoralis (assembly GCA_036250285.1). Lineage (NCBI taxonomy): Eukaryota > Metazoa > Arthropoda > Insecta > Coleoptera > Lampyridae > Pyrocoelia > Pyrocoelia pectoralis. The sequence continues at coordinate 7,968,278 of CM070076.1, read as the reverse complement.
AGTGAAAAGTGTGAAATTTGTTGTTTTTTGGGGGGGGGGGGGGGGGGGGGTTCAATATGGGATAAGAGAAGAGGCAAACGGCGACACGTTGGCAATTTTTGGTTTGCTACACACGGGAAAAATTTACTTCATCGGCTCTGAAATTGACCTATTTCAGGATTTTTATGTGAAACAAGTTGTTTGCAAAGTAATGAATTTGCTCCATAATTTAGCCGTTCACTGTATAGTTTTTTAATAATTAACTGTTAGGGGATAGTAACAATTTTTACTTACGTACAACAGCTGTTGAAACGTACATAAGGAATGTACACCATGTTGCAAACTTAATCACACCTTGGAACATTGCCTCTTGAAATATTGTGCAAATATAGATTTAAACACCCGAAATCGTAACTTATATCCGACCTATAAAATCCTTGATCATTGTACTACATTTGCTAATTTTCAAATAATTAACTTTGTACTCGTGATCCTTCAGTTGTGCTTGTTGTTCATTTTATTTACATACATTTTGCATAATTGTTAATGCTTCTATACATACACAATAATATATTAAATTGCACACGAAATATAATACAAGTTGGACAAATTAGTCTAGTACTTTACATCATATTTGGTTGCTCTGAGCTACTAATACGATTTGTTGAACCCAAAATGCCTATTGCATTTCGATTTGCACGGAAACACAAAAGTACCAAAGCGGAGGTTTCCACGGTCAGAGTCGGAGCCATTAAGCCAAGACGTTGATTTTATTTTACAAACAAAGGTACCTATGTTTCTAAAAAGGGCGATTGTTCCTGACATCATAAATGAAGTTATTATCACTACAAAACTATAAAAAAAAGAAAGTAAGAAAAGGTCATTTTTAATATAGATGTATATTAAAAATGACCTTGTTTTACCACTAGAAATTGTATTATGTACTTAATGACGTAAACTATACGTCTTTTGGCAACATTGTTTGCAATATTCACATCGATAAGGAAAATTAAGTTAGTACTTTATAAATATTTAAATACAATCTAACATTTTTTACTCCTTCCAATTAAGCTGTTCAAGGATTAGGAATTAATATATATGCCTTCTGGTTGCTATAAATGTATATAGCAAAAACGAGCTAGAAATCATTACGGGGAAGGATTTTGTATCTTCAAAAATATGGTATTTTATTATGGACATCGCATGATAGTTCGTAATGTAAGATGAGTGCTTCGAGGGTTACCTTATTATTTCCCTTATAAACATCTGCCTTACAGAAATTATGGGTTAGCAAATAGGTGGTATAGTACAGTCAATTTAAACACAAAAATATACAAACATTGCAAAAAATCCTATGTTATGGTTTGCTTTTTTCATGGTGTTAGGTTCGGTCCCAGTAGTAAATATGTACTCACTTTTGCAACTTCGAAAAACTTGTGGAAACTGGGGGGGGGCACCAAAAACCGCGATTTTTTCGGACTTTTTTCAGTTTTAGCCTCGTAGCTCAAAAACTATGAGTTATAGTGCAAAGAATATGATTATCTTTTTTAAACTAGACTAAATTTTTGAGCCTAACCGGAAGTCTGTAAGTATAATAGTTTCCGAGATACAGCTCTTCAAAAATAGACATTTTCCCTAAATCTGTTTTTAACGTATCATCCATGATTCGAGCCAGATATTGCCACAACGACGTGCCCTACGATCGTTCTCATGGAGGAAAAAATTGTAGGACATTTTATCACCTTTTATTTAAGCATAGATGCATTCCTGTAGGCCTAACAGTTCTCGAGAAAAAGACGGAAAACCGGAAAACAGTGAAATCGCTACGACTCCACATATATGTAATAGCATTAATATGATTAGAAGACATTTTCTGATTATTCTTATTTAGCCTAGCGAACGAACGCTCAAAAAGGGGTAGTAGACAGACTTTTTGATCCTAAAGATTTTATTTCTGGGATGTGTTTGGTGATGATTATACGAAAAGTAGCGTAACAAAATGTGCGGATTTGTTTGGTTTTCCGTTTACATCTTTTGAACAGGCCATCGTAGTGGGAAATTACCAATTATAAAAAAAGCTGATTAAATTTTCTACAAGTTTGCTTCTATGCGTTTTTTCTCTTTTTTTTATGAAAAATAAAAATGTGATAATAATAATGCAATTTATATAATTTGTTAGCTCGTAACTTTCAATCATTAATTTATACTTATCTTTTATCATCATCGTCACTTCGTCACCAATATTATGTAATACCTGAAGATGACTCACTGTAGTGAGCGATTTTAAATAAGAAATAAATATGGGGGAGGTTTCGAGTTTAAATTTTACCCATAATTCATATTTTAAATAGATAGGCTTAAGTAGCCCTAATTAATCTATAAATGGTGTAATTGACACTCAATCTCCCCCCGCCACTAATAAACTCCATCTATAAATTTTATTTTTTGTCCCTATTATATGGAAGTATTATAATTTTTTGTAATAATAATAATAATAATAATATATATTTCGTTCTGTTTTACATTAGATAAAAATGTGTAGAACAAGTCAGGTAGGTATAAAACATGTGTATTACATTGTCTCAGGTCTTGATTATAACTATTTATTCTATATTACTAAATCACGAACGTTGGAATCTTACACCATTTACATAATTTTTTAACATGTACTATTAATAAAATAAAATAAAATAAGATGCTACGTCACAAAGAAGTCGTCTACTCGATACAGCACCCTTTGACACAGTATGTCTTTAAGTTTTCGTCGAAACGAGTGCAAAGGTAATTCTTTGAGATTATCAGGTAGGGTGTTAAATATATTTATACAAGAGATGACTACCCCTTTTTGCACTTTTGTGAACTGAGTGAGCGGAGGGCGAATATATTTATGTGATACTCCTCTTGTACCGTGCTTGTGTTTTAATTCTTTGTTAGCAAATAACTCATAGTTCTTTCTAACAAAGCATGCACATTCTAACACAAATATGGATGGACGGTAAGTATTTTATTTAGTTTAAATACCTCTTTAATGACATCGTGAAGACATAAATCCCTGTCCAGAAGTAATCGAAGTAGACATAATACTTCAAAAATTTACTACCATTTTTAGTGCACGAACGCAACCAGCCGCGTTTAATTTATTTAGCTTCTAAATATTTATTCTTTAATAAAATTTTAAATATAAATTCTTATTTTTGTTTATTTAGAGATTTAGACTATACCTTGACTAAAATCAATACACCAAAGTTGATTATACAGTGTGGTGACTTAACTGGAATAAATTTAATAAAACAAAGATAATGTCTTATAACCTTGTAACGGATGTAAAAAGTGATCATTTTTTTTGTTTTATAATTTTTAATTGTTTCAAACATGTCCACATTATTAAATTAAATCATGAAGGAGCGTAGTTAGTCGAGGAAATAAAGCACTGAACCTACCAAATTTTTGTAGTAAGACGGATTGAGATGGGGTTTTTTGCATTCGCTTCCTAAATTTAATAGGAAACTTTGTACTTACTTTTCATCATGTTTTTTTTCGAAATTGCATTTGTGCAGTCGAAAATGCATCCTGAAAAATGCATTTTCATAGAAAAAATTCATAACTTCGTTATAAACTTCTAGAATCGACTCAATTCGGGTACAAGGGGGTTTTCGAGGTCGCTGATCCCGAATATGACCTCCAAATTACCTCACCGCCCACTTGGAGCTCAGGATGGCTGAGCAACTTCATCTCCGAAGCTTTTTCTGAAATTCACGCTCAAATGATTCTAGACATCTCATCCGAGGGTTTTTAGGGTTGCTGATTCCAAATCAGGCATTGGAAACCGTCCCCCGCGTACCTGGTGCCCCGCATCCGAGCATCAACGTCATCCTCTTGAGTTTCACTGAAGTTTCAAGCCTATAGGGAACCGAAAATTATTTCCGGGTTTTTTTGGGTCGCTCAGATCGAATCTGGTCCCGGATACTTTCTAACGGATACCTGGTGCACCACACCGCGGCGGCATCAACGTCATCCTCTGGAGTTTCACTTGAAATTTTCGCTCAAATGCTTTCATTCTAATGCTTGTTTTATCATATCAAGAAATCATGAGGTAAAAGTTATAATGGAACATTTGAATAGATGTGGACATTTTCATTTTGTGAAATAAAATTGAGATATGTATATATAAAAAAATGTAAGTTTTGTTTAATAACATTATCATCCAAATGTATGAAGTTAATATTATAAAATATTTAGTTTAAATTTAATTTAATTTAATTTGTTCCTTTTATTACAGAATAAATTTGTATGTAAAACTCCTAATATAAAGTTGGTAGGAGTTTCAAAATCTCGTGGAGAGCTTCGGAATCCGCCTCTGCAGGTGGGTTATGTACCATGCACGGCTGGTCAGGTCCGGATAGAGGTCCTGGAAGAACCCCGTCCTAGCAATTACAAATTATTTTCGGTTCACTAGGCTTGAAATTTTAGTGAAACTCCAGAGGATGACGTTGATGTCGCCGCGGTGTGATGCACCAGGTGTCCGTTAGCAAGTATCCGGTGTCACATTCGACCTAAGCTACCCAAAAAACCCCGGAAACAATTTTCGGTTCCCTATAGTCTTGAAACTTCAGTGAAGCTTCAGAGAATGACGTTGATGCCCGGATGTGGGGCAACAGGTACGCGGGGGACGGTTGCCGATGCCTGATTTGGAATAAGAAACCCAAACAAACTTCGTATGAGATGTCTAGAATCATTTGAGAGTGAATTTCAGAAAAAGCTTCGGAGATGAAGTTGCTCAACCATCCTGAGCTCCAGGTGGGCGGTGAGGCAATTTGGAGGTCATATTCGGGATCAGCGACCTCGAAAACCCCCTTGTACCCGAATTGAGTCGATTCTAGATGCTTATAACGAAGTTATGAATTTTTTCTATGAAAATGCATTTTTTTGTATTCTGTCTCCAAAGTAACCATTTTGCGGACTGAAAACAATCCGCAAAATACATCTTTAAAGGACAAGTACACTAAAGTCGCTATGACAACCTTAATGCTGGATTTTCATTCGTTTTGACGTATTTACGATATCTTTATTTTGACTTTTTACCAATTTACTTGTTGTTGCTATAACAACTATGTCAAAGCTAAATATGACGTTTACACCTGTTCTGTACGTACCAAATTAAATTTTTAGAAATTAATTTGATAATTTAGAGAATTCATGCAAAAAAATGTTGTATGCATCACGTACGCAAAACGTTTTAGTAGATTCGTCTCGACTCATCCACTAAAACATCATTTTGCGTACTTGATACATAAATAACTATTATTTTTACAGTACGATAAAGTATTTGTTTACTTCCGAAAATCGCTATGGTAATGCATGGATCTATTGCCGGTTGGCGATAAAAATAAAAATACACTTTACTTTTAAATAGAAATAGAATTGTGAAACTCTGGGTATATCAATTGCAACATATAACGTAAAAAATAAGACTAAAACACTGAAACAAGCGTTTGAACCCTTGGAAATACGCGATTCGATGGATACCACAGCATACACTCTGTGACAACTTGGTTTAACAGAATTTCAATGGTGCTTTCCACTGGTTGCAAATATTCGTCTCTTTCTATGTCTGGCTTCATCCAATTTAAGCGGTTTGTGATATGAAGGTACAGGTTACATGTGTTACAGAGTTCTTCTTATACAGTCTGAAGGGAAAGCATAAGACAACCTCGCTAAATTAATGTAACCCATAAAACAATTCATATTTATCCAGGAATTTCTTCCTAGCTGTGCAAGTTTTCGTGAGTGTCTATGGCATGACTGAAAGGTACTTACTAAATGTGCCAATGGAAGCAAAAGTGAAGAAATGATAAAGCACTTCTTGTAAAGTTGATTCTGCAGAGCTTTAAGGAAATCATCCCATATCGTCCAGGTTTCTATACGGTCGCGATATTACAGCTTACGGAATGACTCTCAAGAGACATGACAAAGAAAAGGCGTTGTTTCATTTAGGGATAAAGGCAGCGTTCTAAGACTGTCAAGAGCTTATTCGCCCAAAATAAAGAAATAGGACAGATTTTTACACAATAACATGTGAAAAGAAAACTCTCTCAAAATATCGTCAATTGTGGGTATCGAACCAACGGCACCCGCCTCAGAACCGAACAGCCTGTCTGTATAGATACGAGAATAGAAGGCAAATGATCTTCAACTGTGCAGTACTTCCGATACTTACCTATGGTCTGGATATTTGGGTAAGACCAATTTAGTCTTAGAAATTCGCACGTGGTCAGGAAACTAGCAACGCCTCAGTCCTTATTCCTTAAGACCTACCTTGGGGAGTACAGAATGGTAACCGTAGAAAGTTTGTGCGTATTCCAAGCACCTTCCGGTTCATTTTATTTCCAAAATCGCATACCGGGACGTGTGGCAGTCCGCAACCTTACTCCGCATGGTGGATTTGGGTGTCATCTGAAGCGTATTGGGGCTTCTGATGGCTTGACCAAGACAAGTCGGTGATGGGCCACTTTCTCCTCCTCCTCCTTGTCTAAAACCGTAAAGCTTCAAGATGTTAGCCTTAAATTAGGTTTGGGTTATATATCTTTTGTAGCAAGAACATGAATCCGAAAGCTGACAAAGAATACTATCAACATGTAATCATCATGCAACAACATACACAAACCGGGCATTTCCAATATTTCAATTCATCTTATTAAAAAATTAGATACATTTTGACTTTTAACAATTACGACTATAACTGAAGGTATACCTTTTTGTACTGGGACTAATACCAGTTACAGAGTTACATTAATCACTATAGTTATTATAAAAATTTCCTTTCCGCTTATATTTTCAGTCACAAATGCACTAATGCTATGGTAACCAAATCACAAAAGACCAAGAATTTACATTTTCGTGTACTCCTTACGTTATAGAAAGTATGTAAGTACTTAATAATATTTTTCTCGTGAGCAACACAGTTCTAGTTATTATAAAAATCGAATCAACATTAAGAAAATACTGCGTACACGAAAAATGAGAAACGAGAAGCGATTTTCCAGATTGTCTAATATTTACATCAACTGAAAAGTTCACTTTTCTTTACTTGTAGACCAATCAACTATTTAAAAGAATGTTTTTCTAGCGGAAAGCACCTACTCATTTAAAGTTAATTCGTAATGAAAATGTATACCGTTTCTTATGTACACAAACAAAATGAGCTTAATTTATACGAACTTATTTTTTACTAACATCAGGAATAAAACGGGTTTTCTTTTCATTTTTATTCTGGAAGTAACTCTTCAGCTGGAATTCTAGCTAATCCTTTCTCGATTATTGTTTTAAAGAAATCGGTAGCTGTTTCAACATATAATGGATTTATTAGATCCATAGTTCTTCGTGGATTTTCATTGTAAAAATTTGAAATGATGTCAACTGAAAAGTAATGATAATAATCGTTAGTGACTGAATCGACTTACCGGCAAATTGATCTTGAGGATTTTTCGAAGTCATCTTAACGTATCCGTCAGAAATCGTAGCTTTCGCCTTAAATTTATCCAAAACGAAATATTTTACTCCATCCCTAACGACTGTTTTTAAACTTCCTTTGATGTAGTCAACCGCGTCGGCTGAAAAATTTAGTTTTGAAACCAGTTCTTCTTTAACTAGGACATTACTTACTGAAGTTACCCCTGAAAAATCCTTCATTTTTTAATGGTATGGAGAAAAGTTGTCCCACAACTTTAAATTCCATTTCCAAATACGCCGACGGTATTGTGAATTTAATTTCGCCGGATAATTTTTGTAAATCCGCCCTGTAAGTTAAGGGTTACACATGATTGGGTGGGTGGTGAATTATAACTTACTTAAAATCGTTAATAGTAGTTGAAGATAATCCCATAATTTTAATATTTTTCATAACCGCCTCGACACCGAAAAACTCATTTAATGTCCTATTGACAACCATTAAAGGTATTTCAATTGGATCCAATTTTGGTACGCCATATTTTGGAATTCCTTTCAGTAGGTAAGGACCGACTTTATTCAAACCTTTAAGAACGCATCCTCTGAAATCCTTATCGGACCTCTTGCATGGTTCAGGAAAATGATCCGCTAAAAATACAAACTATTAAAATGTGTCCAACGAACCTTGACGGGATAAATATTTATAGTTTTTGTTTAATGATCCGTAATTAACAAGATTTTGTAATGTCCTTAAGTAAATGTGGGTTGGTCACCTATTCATTATGTAATAGGTATGTTTACATAATAATCGAAGAGACCGCTCAAACTTAAAGTGTGCACATAATATATGCAAATAGTTGCAAAACTTTTTCCTATATGTTCCTACAGATTATGTAAAGGACATTACTGTATTTATCGATTATATTATTTTAAATTAAAGTGTGACGATAGAGGTGGATAAATAAACGAAAGATGCATGCCCTCTTTCCATAATAGCTGAGGAATAAGTAAAAAAGTAGTATTTCTTATTAGAGTAAGGCCGAAATCAATTAAGTACATTTACGCACCAGTTCATATGTAATTTCAATTATTCAAGGTAAGAGTTTCTAGGTGAGCAACTATGACATTTTGAGTCACGACCTCTTTGTGTAATAAAGAACTCGTACAAGGGCCACAAATTGTAAAAGGAATACCTATACAAATATTTCCAAAAAATGTATTGCTAGTATACTTACGTAACGTTTTAGAATATGCAACCAGACATTGAGTAACAACACATATTACCACCACGAAGAACTTCATTTTATACAATATTGGATTAAACATTTAATGCAGCTTGTATTTATAAGTTAGCATGAGAGTGTTGTGAAAACTTGGTGGTGGTAGTTAACCTTAAGTCTAAATTTGTAATCGAAAAAACTTAAAAATCGTGAAAGCATAATCAAAACAATAAAACATTTGGTGTGTATAAGTGTTTATTCTCTTTTAATGACCTTAGTTCGATAATTAGACCCCTTTTCCCTTTTATTAACAACATTATTTTATAGTATAAGAGTTTGTTGACCTTTTATTTGCAATTGTGTGTTACTCTCACTTTCTTCCATGTATACAGCGGCTTTCTTATTTGAGCAATTAGCTATGTCTTAAAGAATTGCATATAATGCAACTGTAGTGTACTTTCTTCAATTGAAGGCCTCATTATCTATTTTACTTCATTAGTTTTCAACTCTACTTCCTTATGTGTTATGCTAACATGATCTTCATTCTTACGTCAACCGAATTTCACAGGCTTTTGTCACGCCATTTCCTGCTAAATGATTTATCATATTGATCCCCTCTGTTTTGAACTAAACTTGGTCTTGTGATTTGCGAACACTTATAGTTTAACGCTTTTTTGGAATATTTGAACGCAACTCCAACACTTCATCATTTAAATTAGAAAATACGTGCTGAACGTCTAAAGAAGTGTATTATAAGTCGACCTGGAGCCATAAATAATGAGTTTCTGGTTAGTGGGGGCGGCGCACTATAAAATTTATAAATAACTTCAAATTTTGATATTACTTTTATCATAAACTGTATGAGTGTGGGCCTTTTGTTTGTTATTTTCTTTATCAAATAAGGGGTTAGCTACAATGGTCCCTTCAAGTATATTCAGATACTCTCCCAAGCATCGGCAATGTTGACTTACGTGTTATTCGGAAACTGGAACAGTATCACAGAACTGGTGCAGTTACGGTGAGTGAAGTCGATTTTCTTATGTATCATTTTCCGTTCTGTTATCGTTCCCTTTTGACTTTCTCTAAGTATGTTCCCCTACGTACCCACGCATCCTTGCTCTTTAATATAACCTGTACAATATTTTTTTAATCCATACCGGATTCGTTTTGCTGCCGAAAAGCTCGAGTTGGATTGTCCAGCGTTCCTTATTGCACCTTCTAGGTTTTTACTTTTCCCAGTATCGTAGGTCCGTACTATGCCACATTCCACATTAACCCTAGGGTTAATTTCAGCTATTAAGGAAGGTTTCTCTCCTTCCTTTTTGGGTACCATTCACCTATTTAGGTAGCTGACAGACTCTATGCTGGTTCATTGAATATTAATCTCAATAAAGGCGACTGCATTCAAATGGGAAACATTACTAGTATTGTCGATAGTTTAGTAACGATCCAGTCATTACCCAACGTACTAACTTACGACTAAGATACTAGAAATAGAATCAAAGGGAATTTCAAAGGGTCTCTCAGTTTATTCTGCCCCGAATACTGAACACACTCAGTATGTTTTTTTGAAAGAATTGATGAAAATTAAAGGCAGGGATGCCTCTTGGTAAGGAGATAGTGAGGTTCCTGTAGAATTTGTAGATTTTTCGGATGACGAAGCAGAGTACACGTATTCAAAGCAGCACCTTAATGAAAAGGACATTTTTGATAAGAAACGTAAAAGGAATAGTGTTCAAAAGCACAAGATGTTTGAAACGGCGATGAATCTGAAAAATAAAGTCGACACAGCTCGTTACAAAATTCGAGATTCTTACGAGCCCACACCGAAGCCGGTATATGCCCCAAAGTAACCAACCCACATTTTATTTTCCACCACCGAATTATCCAATGCCACCATCAAATTTCGGATTTATGAGTATGGGACCTACAGTACTTGGCATGCAACCGTATAATACTCCAATTGGACACGGAATGGCTCCATTTCCTCCAAATTCGCAACCGTTTGTGCCAGCCGCATTTGAATTACCGATCACCACTTCTTCCAGGTGTGGCCCACGTCTTACCCCATTCTCTTGAAATGCTGGTTTCAATGCCTCAAAGGCTTCCTTGCCGATTAGCTTGTGCGGGTATGCCTGGCATCAAAGCAAGTCTTTTGTCGTCTGCTTGTGCACTTAACTACTAATATTGTAAGCGACATAATAAATCAAGTTACATAGGCTTTGCACAAGAACACATGAAGCTTGTCATGTGAGAGAGGCTATTAAGGGACCATCCCGCAATTCTGCATATTCTTTGTACAGAACCATCAAGGAGAAACCAGCGCTTACTCGTGTGCATTAGGCACTAACCTACATGCTCATATACGCCGTAGGGACTTAGTCGAACCCACATCTTGCTACATAGGCAAAGGAAGGGTATTTGGAGCGAATCCTGGTCGTTATGCCTACAATTAAGAGCCAGTTCACCCGTCGGTATCCTCAAGTGTACCTCATGTGTGCGTGGACCCAAAAGAATCAGAAAGATTCCACTTCTGATGAAGCACCAATTAATGATGAAAAAGTCATACAGACGTGAAGACACATCTGGTCACACTTACACTTACCTACAGCACAGTCTATAGACCTTTAAGTTTTTTAACTTTTAGAAAATGATATTTAGTCCACTAAATTAATAGTTTTAATTTAAAATTCCGGAGTTAAGTTTCTCAATTGTCCTAAATAGTTTTTGGCGTGCTGAATTCGAATTACAATGTTGCCGCGCCATGTGGGTGACCTTTTATCATTAAAATTGAACAAAATTAGACTCATTATCTAACAAATACCGACTTTAACAATGTTGCCACATTAAAATTTGATTGATCACTCTTTACGGTAATGTCGTAAGTCTGAGGTCAGAGGTTACAGATTTCTTCCATCTTCGAACTTTAAGTTGGAAAATTAGGGATGTTTTAAGACCAACCTCGACCTCCTAGGTAGTCTAGAAGTCGAGTTATCGTGGAGACGAACGAACATGAATCAACTCACGTTTATTAACATGCATATGGGAAATATCCATTTTCTCACCTGGTTTGTATGTTATCGGGAGTGCTGGACCCCACATTTCTACCCACGCGACTCCCACAATTGACAGAACATGGGGAAAATTGGATACATTTTACCCATACTTAGGTACGATTTTTCCAGTCAAAAACCTATTACTATGTGTCGTGACGGTTCTTCACGTTTTTTTAAGTGCAGAATATAGCAAATTTTGACGATTTTTGCCCTTAGAAATGCATAATTAAGGTTCTTTATTTTTTGGGGTGCCAAATTCGAATGTCAACTTTACAGCCTCGTGGGATCAATTGTGAAAATTTCAAAAAATTCAAAAATTTAGCTTATTTAGATGGAGCATATTAACAAATAGAAAAAATTAAAGTGATCGTGCGTATTTACAATTCATTACTTTCTGTTCTGTATTTGGGAAAAAAAGTGAAATAGGATTAGCAAAAGATCAGTACAAAAGTGTATCAGAATAAAGAGGCAGAAAATGAAAAGAAGAGACATATCGCCTGTTTTTTGTGCTCGTCGTCTTTTGGGAAGTTCGGCATGGGAGAGTTTAGGCCTTGATTGTACCATTACGTTGTCACGACAGTCCAGGTTGGGGGTCTTCGTAACCTAGAGAAAAATTATAAACACATGAGATGATGGCAACAAAGGGTAGGTGAACAACATGTTAAATTATAGGTAATACGTGAATGTACAGAAGAGCATCCAATGGAAAGGTGTTGGATGCTATTCTGTGCTGGTTGTACCAGTGTTGTTTGACGAAAGCCTTTTTTAATTTTCACCATATTCCGTTGTCATTATGAGGTTTGGACGTCGAAATTCGTATTTCAGCACCCAAAAATCCGGCGACAGACCAGTTTATGGTTGCAAAAATTATAAAAATTTTACCCATGTTCTGTCACTTTTAGGAGTCGAATGGGTTGAAATTCGGATCCAGCACTCCCAATGGTATACAAACCAGGTGAGAAACCTAATTACGCATACACAACTGTAACTTTTCTCGAAACAACCCTTCTTTGACACCATTTTACTGCACTAATTTTGTATGTCAACGAAATTGAATTGGAAATGAAAAAATCTGTAAGTAACGATCCAACAAAAAAATTCTTTTCTCTTCCAAGTATAAGAAAGTAACGACTATTTAATTATGTAATGTTTGTTTAAAAGCACATCAAATTATCTAAAAAATTAAATAAATATCACTTGACAGTTACATATCGTCCTCATTAATCTAATGTTATGTAATTCATTTTCTTTCGTGAGCTGCCTTGACAGGTTAAACTTAAACTAACTTTTTATCATAAAAACTTTGGTATGAAATTGATTTAGTTAAGGAAATAATTCCTTATAAGTAAATCTAAGCGTAATTTTATTAGCAATATTTGTGAATTTTTCGGATAACGCCTGTTGTAAATTTGGCAAAATTTCGCTAATAAATAAGTTCGAATTTTCATTAACAACATCGCTTGTCGCCTTTCCTAGCACGGGATCGCCATTAAATAAATTTTCTAGACGAATATTTGACGTTCCCACTTCGATTTTTAGCTTCATCTTCTCAAACTCGAGAAATTCTTCACCTTCCTTCATTATTTTGTTACCCTTTAACTTGCATTCGAATCTGTAGTCGGCTGAAAGTGATCGGTTATAGATACATATAAGGTTAAAGTGAGATAGGTGTTTACTTATGTTGATATAAGCAGGTCCTTCTCCTTTCAAATTAAAAAATAGGACACGAGCGTCCGCTTTGTACTGCCCAACGACATTCAGCTCGGGGAGGAGGACTTTAAATTTAAATATATTTTTGTTCAAGTTTGGCCTGAAATTAAAATTTATGCTTCGCTTGTAAAAGCGTTATAAAATTTTACTTCAGTTCCTGAATGACAAACGATGTGGGTCCCCAAATTTTCAAATTTGATATAGTTGCCTCAACACGAGTTGCGCCATTTCCACTTTTAAGGTCGACGGCGTCCAAGAGCAATGGTTCTAAGGGCGGTACATCCAGTTCGGGTATTCCTTTTTTGAGGTACGGTTTAAGAATTGTAATTGAATCGTTGATACAAGTTACCAATTTGGGATCGTCACGATGACAAACTTTGATGTATCCAGCTGTAAAGAAAGCGAAAGTAAGTAGAAAGTAGAGAAATGACCGTGAAAGCTTTAATATACTTAAGTATTGATTTCTCTCGTTAGTTACATAACGCGTTAGTCAGTAGTGCAAAAATACGCATAATTCAGTGTCTTCACCACGGTCCACTGGTTCATTATATCCCCAAACGGCCCAACAACAAACAGCTAAATCAAAAATACATTAAAATTGTTAGCCATATTGAAAATGATATAATGAACTTAGGTAATGGTTAAAACAAACAGTAGTTTGAAACGGCATAATATTTACATACAATTACCGACAAAATTATGAAATGATGTATGGGAATGAGCACTTGTGTAACATCAATTTTTCATCTCTACATCATATTATTGGTTCGAGTAGGTAACAAATAATAATTCAGTAGAGTGCACGCTTTGTTAGTTAGAAACTTAATAATGAAATTTAATTGGCGTCTACTCAAAACGTCATTAGTAAATTTCTTCATTCAACTATTAATGCTATTAACATTTTTGCGGGTGATTTGGTAACAATGACACAATTTTGCTAAAATTTCAACTAATCGCGAACGTTGATGTTGCAAAGTTTTAAAGTCTATATAATTAATTATCTAGCATTTTAGCACATAATATAATTTGACTAATTAATTAAACCTAAAACTTACGTATTGTGCAAGTAGTCCACAAGATAAATGATGTTAAATACAGAAGCACGTGTTTTAACGAAATTATTGAACTCATGTTTAATTAAAACTAATGCTTATGATGTGAACGTTGTTCGGCAAAATAATTAAATTTCTTGTTAACTTATTTATATAGGTATTGTGGTGTAGAGATGGAGGCCTTGATTGAAAACTACACTATACAATCCTTATTGGTTTTAATGTCTTTTCAAAAGTACTTTCCAAAATAAAAACCTTAGGCGCATTTAAAAACGTTTAGGGTTTCAATGCAATAAACGATTTCACTTTTTGCGTATATTGTAATTCATAACTTCCTTCAACTAAAACAACAATTTCCTGACACTAATTCGCTAATTATACGATATATTTCTGGAATGTGGAAAAATCTGCAAATGCCCTTTTTCGGATATCTCCACTTTCTATAATAACTAAACAATGGTCCAAGATATATTATTCCTGATCTCGCCATTTGCGGATTTAAATTTTTATTTTGGTTAACTCTCCGGGTATGAGCATAGTGTGAGTTGGGTCCGGCTCTCATTCGTCTTATGGTACCTACTTCCAATATGGTTCCTTCCATTTCTTGCACCAATTTTCTAATGTTGCCCCATATATAGCTCTGTCCCTAGCCGCTTTGTTCACTTTCCGTCCAAGCCTTTTGTGGTCGTGGTCACACTTAGGTCCATTGGTTTTTTGTCGTATATTTTGCTTATTAGTCTGTCTGTGTTTATTCTCTGTAGGTTATTTCTGCAAGTGATTTTTCTTATTCCACCCTTCCTTTTTAATATGTATTTCAATTATTCCTCATTTCTGTGTTTAGTATTCTGATTTTTGTCTTGACGTTATCGTCCATGATTCACTTCCGTGTATTAGTGTGGATACTGCTATTTTTTACCTCATTTGGTATTTCTTTTATCCCTAAGAATGTTGTTTTTATCGAGTAGTTATATAATATTCCAGTTTGGGTAATTCTTTAATTTTTATTTTCATTCTCGTTCCCTTGTGCATTAATTATTATTCCAAAATATTCCACTTACTCTAGCGTTGTATTATGTAGGGCAACTTTATGTTCATTCCTGTGTCTAAAGATAATCACTATCTTTGTATTAGGTCCTTTAATCCTCAGATTTATCGGTATGCATGCTTGGTTAAGTCCATTGAGGATCCGTCTTTTTTATACTAAATTACTATGCGATCTGCATAGCTCAGTTCGCAAACATTTATACTGTTCATGGTTACGTATCCTATGTTATATTATTGAAAGTTTTGTTTCGCTTGCTTTATGGCTGTCTGTGTAGTAACCAGGGCAATCATGAACTAACCTTTTTTGTGCGTACAAAATTGTCTAACCGAAAACAGCGAGACACGGCAAATTTGATATTAAAGGGGACGTGTGATGACATACATTGCGTTTCTCTCGCTTCATCCTCCTATCTTCCAAAGCAACCCCATACAATTTTTCAAACGACAAGAGGGTTCAAGTGGTACGTTTATTGAAAGGTAATTTCATTTTCTACATGACTCCGTTTTTGCTTTTGGTATTTATCAATTCGTTCTCGAGAAGTAAGGATGAACGTTGTTGAACAATTAACGTAACTTTTTTCTATAATTATTTTTATAAATGTCGTAAACTTGTAGATCTATTCATAACATTACATTTTAATAAACAAAGTAATGTATAGCATTCTAAATCTGTTTTTCTGATGAATGTTAGTTTTATTTAAATGGCGAACTGTCTATATTGGAGCGAAACAAATCCACATTTATTTCGGGAAACACATACGCAGTAACCTCAGAAAGTTAATGTATGGGCTGGTATCTTGGGAGATAATGTTGTTGAATCCTCTTTCATCAGTGGAAATTTAAATGGTGAAAATTACTTACAACTTCTGTACGACGCCGTCAATCCCAAGGTTACCTGAAATTCCTGAAAATATAGAAAATGAATTGATGTTTCAGCAAGGTTTCAGGAGTACCTTCGCATTACGCTGCTCTCGTTCGTTAGTTTTTGAACGAAGAATTTCCTGGACGATGGATTGGCCGTAGAGCTACCGTGGAATGACCTCCTCCTAGATCCCCCCCAATCTTACGCTTTTATGGGGACATCTGAGAACAAATCCTGAATCTTTTGAAGTTTTGCAAAATAGAGTGTCTATTAATAACGAGTGAACTGTTTGTACCAGTGGATGTACCAGTGAATTGTTTCGCACTATCAAAGATGATTACTTTAGGGATGCAATGTCTTGCAAAAATGGCTTTAATTTTATTGATGTTTAGTTGTAGTTAGATTTGGTATTTCTGAAAATTTTCATCATCTTTACTTGCTTCTTCGTTCAATGGAACTAAACCATGATCTGTTGTTTTCCCATTAAGAACACTTAATCTAAATTGTCCTCATTTAACTTTGCACATGATAATGTGTCTGCAGTTACTAAGTATTTTTTCACTTTATAAACTAAATCAATATCATACCTTTATAATGATAAGAACATACGTTGGGTTAAATTTAGAGGTTTTTGAATATAGAAATTAAAGGTTTGTGATCGGTTTAAACTATATAAGAACTTTGTACTTATACAGGGTGTAGAATTAGCCGAAGGACCATAGGGATTTCAATGCAAAAATCTTAATTTTCGATTACTTGCTTCCCTAATTATTAAAAAAGACTATTTAACATTTTGTAGATTTAAAAAATCTACATCCGTACATGTTGTTTGTTTTTATTTTATTTAACGTAGTATAAAGAATAATTGAAAATTAAAAGTGATACTTTTGCAAAAATAGTAGTGCCATGGAATGGTTGACGTAAAAGAATCGTTGTTTGTCTGTCAATGAGGTAGTTCTCTTCACAAGAAAAAGGAAGGTAGAGGGCCTTCGAGCTCCTCTACTCTTCCAAAAACATCTCCAGTTCTCAGCGTCAGTGAAGTATCTAAATATAAATAAATATGATATAAATATAAATAAACTGAACTGGAACACACCCAGCTTAAAGCGGGAAAAGCAAATAGGGCGTTCTGACAATGTCGCCTCGCAATCGGAAGACTTTGGGGTCAATCACTAAAGGCTATGCTGTGGTTGTACACCGCCGTGATAAGACCCATGTTCTGTTATGGAGCAATTGTCTGGTGGCCTAGAACCAGACTATCCACAACCAAAGCACTTTTCAACCATGTGCCTTGCGTCTGAGAAATAAAGGGTTGTTGAACAGAAAAGGCACTGAGGTGGACCACTCTCGAATTATAGAAAGACGATCTGACTCACTCATCCATTGATTTATACTATGGAAAAATTACCACATCTTCTTTGATGTGGAAGTGGCACCCCAACCAGACATATCCATCTTCACGGATGGATCTAAAACAATGGAAGGAACAGGTACAGGTATTTATTCCCAAGAACTGAACTTGCACATCAGCCAACCACTAGGCAAAATTTCAACTGCCTTTCAGGCAGAACTAGTAGGAATAACGCTAAGTACAAAAACCATTCTTATTCACAGCATAAAGAATAAAATCATCAGAATCTCCAGTGACAGCAGAGCCGCTCTGCAGGCACTAGATCAAATGCAAATTCACCGCTAGACTGGTTTCCGAATGTCACCAGGTACTAGAGCAAGTAACAAACAGCAATACCCTTGAGCTTGTATGGGTTAAAGCGCATGCTGGAATAATAGGCAATGAAAAAGCCGATAAGTTAGCCCGACTGGCCTCAAAACAACCGTTTTATGATCCAGAGCCGGCTCTTCCACTTACAGTACCAACTGTAAACAACTTAATAACCCAAGACACCTAAGCGCAGCACAGGGCTAGGTGTGACTTGATGTTAGACTGCCACCACGCGAGAGTGGCCTTTAGAGGACCATCTCCTAGCCTGGCGTGCTATCTAGAGGAAACCTGCAGCTACTTGTAGGTATACTTTCTGAGCACTGTAAAACAAGCACATGCACCACATGGGCTTGGTAGATTCACCATCCTGTTGAGGATGCTACACAGACGGCGAGACGGCGCAACACATACTGTGTGAATGTCCCGTACTTGTCAAATTAAGATGATACATGTTGGGAGAATCCTGGCCGTACTTGGCTGAGATTAGATCCTCTTCCCCGTCCAGCATTCTCAGGTTTATCTCACGTGTGGGATGGCTTGAGTGACGTTGCGGGGTCAAACGACTCTACTCAGGGTGGTAGCACAAAGCTCCCGAATAGGTGGCCTATGTGCGCGTGGACTTTATTCCCACCCTCCCATCGAAATCCAGAAATCCAGAATCTGTCAATGAGCATCATTATAGTGCATTTTATCTTATTTAAGCGTCGCGTCGTTGCAGCAAGATTCATCAGAATATAACAGATAAAATACTTATCTGTGGTATTATTAATTCAACGTTTTTAGTTTCATTGAGTAAAAGTTTATATTTTTATTAAATTAATACCTGTCCCACCGCTTTTTGAGAAAAATATTTACTTTCTGAAAAATTCAAAGTAAAAATAAGTAAATCAGTCGATTCAGAATTTTTTCTCTACCAAAAAGTTAGACCTTTTGTCTAAAATAATTAGGGACGCAAATAATCGAATATTAAGATATTTACATTGAAATCGCTATGGTGCATCGGTCAATTCTACACCCTGTTTACATATTGATGAAAATTGTTAATACTGACGCAGGTGGCCAAAATCTCATTTACAGTTTGAGCATAATTTTTTTGTGTTTCAGTCGTTGCATGGGTACAACGTTTCTACCATAACAGCCTCATCTGAAAATTTGAACTCTAAGTATTTAATTTTCATACATTTATTTAAATTGAATTTTACATTTCGTTCATGAGCTTTTTTTCAATATACACCAATATACCTACACCTGAACATCAATATCTGCAAATATATCTTGGAAGCGTTTCTGAAATACTTCCCTAGCCGCCTTAATACCGAAAGGCATTCTTAAGAATCTAACAATATAAATCTTGTTCAACCATTTAAGTTTATTTCGTCTATGTTTTCCAAACGATATTTCCAAGCTGTTATTGGCTCATTTAAATTTTTAGGATCTAAACAAATGCGTTACTTTTCCTAACTACCACACGAGAATTTATAATCATAATAATAATAATAATATAACTTTATTTTTTCTGGCAGAGATCAGAACTTGCATCTGTTCGCTCAATTATTTTGGAATTTAGCAAATCATTTAGATGTTGTTTGAATTCATCTTGTATCGCAAAAGGTACATTTCTGATAGGTTTTATTTATTTCTTTATGCCATAGCCAACTACGCGTTCCATATAAAAAATACAACTTTGTGGTATAACTCGAATTTAAAGAATGTTTTTAAAGAATTGACTACACCATTGCATTCTTATCAAAAAAGTGCCTGAAGAACGTGGAAATTATTTTGTTCTATTTTCATAAATAAGCGACATATGGCCATAAAATGAAAACTCGAAAATCTGAATTTTTGGCCATAACTCGAAAACAAAAGACGTTAGCCAAATTCGAAACACCATTGAGTTTTTCTCAAAAAAAGAGATCGCGGATGCAAGGTTCATTTTTTCATACGAACTATAGTTTACGAGATTCCCTATTAAAACGTCGAACCATCCTGTACACAACTATAGAAAAAAATATCATGTACAAGATGATATTTTGGAACATTTGGGAACACGACCTTTAAACATTAAAAATAAAATTCACTTACGGCGAAAGGTGGAGTTCCAACGATGGTACATCAAATCTGAGCCGAAACCCAACAGAAAAAGTGGTTGAAAGTATACTTTGAGAATTCACTGGTGCTTCCGAGGTGGAATAAGAGGACAAAGACGACAGGTACGTAGCGGCACGTTGCTGAAAAATGTAATCGTGTTCAAAATTGGAATTAGGTACTACTAGACGGTGTGTTGCCTACCTTCCGTACCGATATAAACTCGCAAAAACATTTACTAACGTGGTTTTAATTTATTAGCACCTTTCACCTATAATAAAAGATATACTTTAATTAAAAGAATCCTTTAGTCATTTTAGAAACGTTTCTTTTGTAACTTCCCGCTTTTGTACCTGCCTTGCTTTTTCTAGTGTGCCAGAATATCTTCTTTTTAGTGGATGTAGATGTACGAAGATTCATTAACCAATAATGTAAGTAATGCCTAAATTAAAGAATGTGCTGATGGTGATGTACTTAATTCTATGTGGATGTAACGTTCAAAATGAATATCAGGAAGTACAAAGAAGAACTGCAGAATTTTGTTTCAAGACTACTTCAGACTGTGCACCAATGGAATAAAGGTAAACGCACAAACAATTACAACACTTTATTTTCTGTTAACGAACAAATATAATCATTCGTTAGTCATCATATCGCTGATCATAAAATACATGACATCCATTTTGTATGGACACCGCCCTTGGAGCCACCTGTCTCCTACGTAGTGCTGTTGGAATGGTGCAGGTCTAGATCCGTACGCTAATGCAGCTGGAAATGAACTTCCCTGGTACAGTCAATCCTCCATTGATAATAATAATTGTTGAAAAGAGCTTTAGGAAACGATTGGGGGCACATTGGAATCGAATTTTATGTTTTTCAAACACTCTTTTAATCGAAAAATGTAACCATAATTATTTGCACGTTAGACATATTTAGACAGATGAAGAATACGTAAAATTCTGTGCAAGAATAGATTAAAAAAATTAGTTCGTACAATTTAAAAAAATTGTCGATGACGTCATTCCAAACGAGTGACTGAGTGTCAAAAATAATTTTTTCCTTCAAATTGTAGGAAAGACCGTCCCATTTAATAATTTATATGGTTTGTTAGAGTTATAACACCACTGGAGTCGCTATACTACTGATGGGCGCTTTTCGTCTGTACAGTTTGTATAATTGTGCAATTGCGCAAAAAAGGACTATTACGCAATTAAGGTCATAGTTCTTTTTTGCAATTGCAGCTTATGAAAATAGACCATAAAAACCATACGATAATAATAATTTTTTCAAACATTGTGAGAATCCAGGGATAGTTGTTTAACAAAAACTTGTGCAACATAATGTTGTGTACCCAGGAGATTGTCTTAACGTATTTTCTGCTTAAAATTACCTAACACGATAAAATTATTTGAATAAAAATGCCATTACTTTAAAATTCGCGCTCAACCAATATAATGACTGAAAACATCCCGTAACTACAACATGGCGGAGTGCGGGAGCCGGATAGAGTTAATTTCTATTATTTCTAACATAGGTATCCATATTCAAAAAACCACCCAAACACGATCATTACAAATGTTGTCTGAAAATAAGTTTTATTAATGGAAATGTCAATCTGCATCAGACTACTTGATTTTTGTTTTATTAGTGGAAAGGCGAATTTGCATTCCTGTGATTTTTACAAGAAAATTTTTACATTTTTAATTTGTGTCTTAAATTTGACTAGTATAAGTCTGTAAAATGAATGTTTGCGATTTTCGGATTAGCGCTTTATTTGGCGTACACATTCGTAGTTTGTATCTATTTCGTTCTAACACACAATATTTGGAAATAGAGAGAATGTGATGCTACATTATCGTCGCCACGGGTGGTGAACTAAGACAGACACTATACGTTTAAAACATCTGCATTTGTGTCAGGTGTGTTAGAAGAAGACAGTAATGTTTATTTTAGGCGTCTCTTTAAAGACGGAATTGTCTGTTGTAATCCTTTGACAGGGGTATTCAAAAGTTATTTTCGCGTGTTTGTAACAACTACTGAAAATATGTTATATTCCTTCAATTTATACAAAAAAATTAAAACGTAATTGAAAATATAATAATATAATTTATTATTATACATACAGTGTGTCCCCGGATAGGTGAAACGACTCTTATGAAAGATAAAAAATTTTCGATATAAAATTTCATTGTTTGGGGTTCAGCCCTGCTTAGTTAAAGACTAATTTCTGGCATAATTTTAGTTTTCTAAAATCATGTATGCCTTGGATATTTTCAAAAATCTGATTTTTTGTTCTAGTAAACTACCTTTATTAGTGAAGATATAACAAAATTTGATTAACAAAAGTTGTTTAGAATCATGAAAGAGTCCTACTTCTAGAATTTCAAGCACCTAGGCCAACGTTGATGTTTTGGCAAAAACGACTCTTGTGAAAAATAAAAAATTTTCGATGTGAAATTTCATTGTTTGGGGTTCAGCCCTGCTTAGTTAAAGACTAATTTCTGGAATAATTTTAGTTTTCTAAAATCATGTATGCCTTGGATATTTTCAAAAATCTGATTTTTTGTTCTAGTAAACTACCTTTATTAGTGAAGATATAACAAAATTTGATTAACAAAAGTTGTTTAGAATCATGAAAGAGTCCTACTTCTAGAATTTCAAGCGTTGATGTTTTGGCAATTTACAATAATTTAGGTGATATGACTCTTGTAAAAGCGATAAAATTCTAAATAAACAAAATAAATAAAAGAATTTCTTTAACAACAGTCATATCACCTATCTGGGGATAAACAATATTAAACTATCAGATAAAAATTATTGTAAATTGCCAAAACATCAACGTTTGCCTAGGTGCTAGAAATTCTAGAAGTAGGACTCTTTCATGATTCTAAACAACTTTTGTTAATCAAATTTTGTTATATCTTCACTAACAAAGGTAGTTTACTAGAACCAAAAATCAGATTTTTGAAAATATCCAAGGCATACATGATTTTAGAAAACTAAAATTATGCCAGAAATTAGTCTTTAACTAAGCAGGGCTGAACCCCAAACAGTGAAATTTTATATCGAAAATTTTTTATCTTTCACAAGAGTCGTTTCACCTATCCGGGGACACACAAATTGAAGGAATATAACATATTTTCAGTAGTTATTACAAACACGCGAAAATAACTTTTGAATACCACTGTCAAAGGATTACAACAGACAATTTAGTCTTTAAAGAGACGCCTAAAATAAACATTACTGCCTCCTTCTAACACACTTGACACAAATACAGATGTTTTAAACGTATAGTGTCTGTCTTAGTTCACCACCCGTTGCCACGGTCTAGTGACCCGTGGCGACGATAATGTAGCATTCCATTCTCTCTATTTCCAAATATTGTGTGTTAGAACGAAATAGATACAAACTACGAATGTGTACGCCAAATAAAACGCTAAGCCGAAAATCGCAAACATTCATTTTACAGACTATAGTGGAAAAAATTGTATACTTATACACCACGGTGGTGAAGACATTATATAGGCCTCGCACCTTATTCCGCTCCACTTGAGTTTTTTTCGTATAAATTCTATTTAAAGTTCACAAATTTTGAATTCTCATTTTAAACACTCTGTATAAAATTAATCACTTAGTATTTTTTTGTAAAGTAACGTGACATTAGCGTAATATTATTCGTTAAATAAATTTTTCCATTTTTGTAGAATAACTTAGTTATGAATATTATAGTCAGACCTTGAATTGTACAAAATTTTGACAAAATAATTAATAACTTGGCAACCGCACATCCAATATAAAAAAAATTTCAGGCGTGATATAAATATGGTTGGTCGATACATGAAGGGAAAAAAATCCAGAGTGTGCCATTTAAAAAAAGTGACATTTTCCTGCCAGGTGAAAATGCAACATACTGTAGATATAAGAATATTTTTAAAAGATGCGCAATTCAAATCAAAGCAACCTTTATTCAAAACTTTTTTTTGTATCTTCAACCCACTTTGAGTTATCGACCGATTACGGAGCAGTGGGACACCCTGTATAACTTTCCGTAGCTCAATGGAATAATGGCTGACCTTCTAACCAAGTGATCGATGGTACTTGAAACAAAAGCTGTTTTCAGCATCACCGATCTCCTCCGAATCTGTACGAAGTGAATGGGGTTCTGGGGAAGGGCCACCGGACCAGATGGAGCCCTGCAGGTGCTGCGCAATGGGAAATGGTCCTTCGCAGCAGTTAGGGCTCTGTAATGGCCCAGGTCCCACCCCCTTTCATACTATTTTGGCACACATTGTAAAACAATAATGGGCCAATATTGTATAAATATTTTCCCCAATATTGAAAGAATATTGTTTGGTAATATTTAGCCAATATGTAAAATTGTTCATATTTCAATGTTGGGAAATATTGTACATTCATATTCTACCAATATATTTACAATCAAATGTGAATATTACACATACACCAATATTAAATGCTACATGGGGACTTTCGACTCACCAAACTTAAGTAAGTATTGTGTTTTAACTGGAAGATTTAAATAAATTACCCGTGTGGGTCAAATTAGTCGTTTTCGACGAAAAATCAAGTAAAACGTTATAAAACAATTATTTATTTCCAACCATCACTAACCAATTAACAGAAAATTATATCTATCTATAAAGCAATTAAAATCGATTGTTTTATTTTGTTTTCGTAGAGTTAATAATAACCTGGAATTTTTTTGTTCAAGCACTTCTTCTTCCTGATCAAAACAGAAAATTGGTAGATTAAGTGAGGCGTAAAAATTATGTAAACCTTCAAGATGAATTATTGGAGTAATCCAATGATAAATTATGATGACCTTTGTGGATTTTAGTTTAATAAAACTCAATGTCATTTGCGTTTCAGGGCAAATATTCCGAATTTAACATTCCATATTCAAGTAATTTTACTTTTGTTGAGAATGGTCGGTGATTTTGATGTAAATGCTCAAATTTTGGTGGTACCGTTCGGCGTTCAAAGGAGAGGGGAAATTTTACGCAAATGGAAAGTTCGTATTCAATTTAAGCGTTTTATAATTTCTTTAACGTTTGCGTTTCAGCCAACTGTATTGCTACCACTGTATTAAAGGCCGAATCGAAGAAAGTTCATGGTGAAAACTATGTCCAGTTTACAGGATTGGACCTTAAATTGTAAATTGGAGATTACAATATTCGATTTTCGATTGGAGACTCCAAATCCAACTCATGCGACATTACGTAGATACGAATTTCCATCGGTTACAGAACCTTTAATCTGTGTAGATTAAGGATTTTATAATACCGCATTTTTAGTTCAAGCTGCTAACGATATTCCCAATCAAAACAGGCAAGATATTCTTGAGATTGCTACACCTTTCATTGAACGAGGGATTTCAAGTATAATTCTTGAGATTGTTAAATAAAATTACTAAGAAGTTTAGGTATGATGAAGTGTTTCCCGAAAAGTAGATTGTTGTTAGATAAATAATGTTATCCGCTGCAGTTGGTAGTTTTGTAGTTTAATTGAAGGTACGCTGTGCCGTCACGGTAACAGTCATCATCGAAACTTTATGGAAATAAAGATATTGTAATTAATTAGAATATTAATTACATACTTCAGGCGAACCGCAAAAATAATGTGTTGTCTTGTTCTCATTGTAGGTAATCATGAATAGCCTTTATGTAACCAAGGAGTGCTTAAACTGAAAAATAGTTGTTTCTCACAGCTGAAATATTTCCAGTACATTAAAGCAACCGTTCTTGTACTTTGCGAAGGTACTGGAAAAATGTGATCAATGCTTATACAATTACCCTCATTTACTCTTTAAATGAGATGAATTCCATTAGTATGGCTATCGTTTAAATACACCTACTTAGCACATGGTCCTATATAAAGCATGATTGTAAATAGGCGGCTATGCTCGATTTCAACGGTAACTCTAACTACAATAACTGGAGTTGCGTGCTTATTTTTGTATTCTCCACCCATATGGTGCATGTGCTTGTTTAGTTTGCAGTGACCAAAAAATATGCCCAAAAGTAGTTGCGGGTTCTTTTTTGTTGGTCTCTGCAAAAAGACACCAGGCTACGAGGTGGTCCTCTGAAGCCTTTTCTCGCATGACGATAATCTAACATCAATCCACCTAGCCTTGTGCTAGACTTGGGGTGTCTTGAGTTATTATGTTGTTTACAGTTGATACTTTAAAGCACCTGCTTTGAGGCCAGTGTGACTAACGCATCGGCTTTTCATGGTCTTTCGTTCCAACATGCCCGTTAACCCATACGAGCTCGATAGTGTTGCTGTTTGCCACTTGCCCTAGTACATTCGGAAACTAATCTAGAGGTAAGAAATTTTGCAGTGACCTACTGTCTATTTCATTTAAGAAGGTAGTAGATGGCGCTACCTCTGTGGGCAAGTTTACACAGCTATGTTTTTGGTTATCTTCAAAATGCGGGAAAATTTAAAAATATGTAGTGTAATTTTGTAAAGGTCATATATTTTAGAAACCTCTTTATTAACCAGTACATGATTGAAATGAGTGTGTTTCAAATATAATGTGTTATATGAGATTGTAGATTGTCACTGATATTAGGTGTTTTCTTTTTGCATCGCAACAGGGTTAAGTAAAGTCACAATTATCACGTGATTGAATTGCCTTGCGTCAAGCTTGCGTCATAAGACATTTCTGCCTCAGGTTAATACAAAACTTAAGTAAAGCTTTTAAAACGAATATATTATTGAGAACTGAGTCAAATTATTTTTATAAAACCAATGGTGTGTTATTGACAGGGCTGACTTAAGTCAACTACAACGTGCAAAAAGACATACATACATACATATAGTTCATGAAAAACTATTGGCGCTACATTTATTCCCTTATTTCCGATAGGGGAGGGGGATAAATTTTTAAAGGTGAAAATTTTAAAAATTCATAACTTTTTTGCTAACAAAGATAAAGAAGTAATATTGAACAGTGAAGTAGAGGACATACGACTCTTTTAATCGAGTATAATAAGTATACCAATTTACTTCCGGTCTATCCGGAAATTAACAACATATTTATGACATACCCTGCATATTATTTCAGGAGAAAATCAGAAATCGTTTTCTGATTAAACCTATACTATACGCTATATATTTCTTTTTTTTGAGTTATTACGCAAAAAATTTGATTTATTATTTTGAGTTATTACGCAAAAAAACTATTTTATTTAATACGTCATTATAGTGAACACGGGGAAGTTTTGTGCCAGTTTACTGGTCATTTATTGGACAGTTGATGGTTATGTTAGGCATAACCCCGATTCAGCGGCCGCCTTATTCAGCGGTCCCCGTTTCGGCGGTGCCCCGTTTCAGCGGACCCCATTTTAGCAAGAAAGTGGACCTAGTTGCGTTACCATAAAAATGAATGACTTATCAAGTACTTTGGTTGTTCAGAAAAAAGAATAATGGTTGTCACAGTTCAGTTATATTCTATATGAATAAGTTAATTTTAATTAATAGTTCACATGTTAATACTTTCAAATCAACTTTTTGATGGAGTAAACCGCGTCCTTTTTTTGCGGTGTCCTTTTGACGACCTGTTTGCCTTTTTGTCGTAGATTCGTTTTGTGCAGTGCATACCGATTCAAATGGTGCTTAAAAATCAAAAATTCCAATTCATTTTTGAATAGTTATTTGATTTATTGTAAAAGGTACAAGAATTTTTTAATCATAAAGTTACTGCTTTTTGGCAAAAAATACCTTTTGAGACAAAAGAAATATTTTTAGTAAAGTAATTGCAAACAATGTCGTAAGGGTAAAAGGATGGGAACTCATCGTTTAAAATTATTTTTTTCAACATTATGCTTTCTCGTTAATCATAAGTTACTACGAACCAGTGCAAAGGGGCTCCGAAAAAGATATACCGCCGAAACGAGGGCCGCTGAAGCGGGTGACCGCTAAAATGGGAACCATTGTAACGGGTGGCCGCTGAAACAGGGACCGCCGAATCGGGAACCGTTGAATCGGGGTGCAACCTTATATTAGTACATATAAAACGAAATCGCCATTATAAAAACCATATGAAGTAAGTAAGTATACGAGTAAAAAGAATTGAGTGGCAGAGGGGACTAAAACAACCATTTTTTCTAAATAATCCAAGGAACGGAAACGTTTCGTTTGGGAGTCACCCTCGACAGAGCGCTAAAATTTGGGTTTAGATCAAATTTTCTTTCTTCAGATTCCACTGCCAGAGTACAATTTATACCTGTTTTAGAATGAGTAGCCGAAATATTTCAATTTCAAAGAGAAGGGGGGCAAGTAGACATGTCCTCCTTGTCTCCACAGGCCAGTACTAAACACGCCCATTCGATTGTTTTGATATGTGGCATGAATTATATAAAAAGATTTCATTTGATATTTATTAGTTATTATTTACTATAAATTCATTCCTACAATTTAGTTCAGGCGAAACGAAAAAATATGCATTTTTAAAAAAGTTTTAATTAGTGTAATTACTACATTACTAACCCATTTATATAGGATGGATGCATTATTGGTTAAAATTCCATATATTTTCAGCTAAAAAGAATGAAGTTACACGACTTCAAAGTCTCCGTATGTGAAATATGTGCAAAAAACAGTCCTTTTTTCTTTATAAAGCCGAAAAGGTTCACTTACAATTTTCATATTTAATGGCGTTGGTAGTAAGGTACAAGGTACATTCATGCCAAATATCAAAACAATCTAACGCCAAATAAAAAAATTATAACATTCTAAACTCAAACGTCTTGCTTTTTGAAACCGATAGTAAGTATATTTTTTTAACAAATAGGACAATTAATGTTATTGTGTGGCCTGAGGAGCATAGTTAAAAATCATTGAATATTAGAACAAAGCAGGGACAAATACAATGAAATATTAATTTGATTGCCTAATAACCGGAAATCTTAATATAAGCGATAATTGAAATTTTTTTTAATAATTATAGTACCTGTCCAAATTAAGTATTTCTCTGTAAATAATTAAAATTAAGGATTTTCCATCGCTAAAACGTTGACATTCTCTTAAAACTGCATTTCATTGTCACGGTCGCAAATACACTTTACTCAAAATAGTAGCCTCCGACCAAAAGCTTCAACAACAACAATTTGTTTTCAATCTAAAGTGGCGCACCAGATTTTTAAACTATCATTATATAATTGTATTACCAGCAATTAAGGTCATAGTCCTTTTTTGCAATTGCATCTTATGAAAATAGGCCATAATTACCATACGGTGTAGTTTTCATTCAATGTTCTTATAAATCAATTCCATTGGTTGGATTTCTTGTTGAAAGTTCGTAAGATTACTGAAGGACGTTTAAAAAATCTTACCTACTATATAAATAACTTTTATCGTTTTTACCAACTACTTTGTAACGACTAATTATCCTACACATTACTGTTTTGATAGTCTTTCATTATCGAAAAGATACCTATATAAGAGAACCGCACTTAGCTATCGCCATTAAGAAAATGTATCGTGTGTTTAGCTTAGTTTTAGTGTTTTTGAGCGTTAGTGCCGAAATACGTAAGGGTTTACGCTTCCAGCTCTCTTTTTACTTAATAAATTTTCAGCGGATTACATTCACATATGTAAAAGAAGTGATCCGGAGGTATCCAAATGTATTCAGCAGTCCGTTGAGTTTATAAGACCACGTTTAAGGAATGGAATAGCGGAATTAGATGTTCCTGGTTTGGAACCGTTAAGGGTAGCAGATTTTGATCTTGGAAGAGGGTCGCCCACCTTTAAGGCCTTTCTGAAAAATATTGACGTATATGGAGCATCCGACTTTCGACTCGCCAAACTTAAGTAAGTATTGTATTTTAACTGGAAGATTTAAATAAATTACCCGTGTGGGTCAAATTAGTCGTTTTCGACGAAAAATCAAGTAAAACGTTATAAAACAATTATTTATTTTCAACAATCACTAACCAATTAACAGACGATTATATCTATAAAGCAATTAGAATCGATTGTTTTATTTTGTTTTCGTAGAGTTAATAATAAACTGGAATTTTTTTGTTGCAACACTTTTTCTTCCTGATCAAAACAGACAATTGATTGATTAAGTGAGGCGTAAAAAATTATGCAAACCTTCAAGATGAATTATTGGAGTAATCCAATGATAAATTATGATGACCTTTGTGGTTTTTAGTTTAATAAAACTCAATGTCATTTTCGTTTCAGGGCAAATATTCCGAATTTAACATTCCGTATTCAAGTAATTTTTTCTTTATTGAGATTGGCCGGTGATTTTGATATAAATGCTCGAATTTTGGTGGTACCGTTCAAAGGAGAGGGGAAATTTTACGCAAATGCCAGTTCGTATTTAATTTAAGGGTTTTATAGTTTGTCTAACGTTTGCGTTTCAGCCAATTGTCTTGCTACCACTGTATTAAAGGCCGAATCGAAGAAAGTTGATGGTGAAAACTATTTCCAGTTTACAGGATTGGACCTTAAATTGCAAATTGGAGATTACAATATTCGATTGGAGACACCAAATCCAAGTGATGCGACATTAAGTACGTATTACCATCGGTTACATAACTTTAATCTTCGTAGGTTAAGGATTTTATAATACCTACCGCATTTTTAGTTCAAGCTGCTAACGATATTCTCAATCAAAACAGACAAGATTTCCTTGAGATTGCTACACCTTTCATTGAACGAAGGGTTTCAAGTATAATTCTTGAGATTGCTAATAAAATTACGAAGAAGTTTAAATATGATGAAGTATTTCCCGAAAAGTAGAATAGATTGTTGTTTATTAATGTTATGCGCCGCAGTTGGTAATTTTTGTAGTTTAATTGAATAAATATAGGTACGCTATACCGTCACGGTAACAGTCATCATGGAAACTTTATGGAAATAAAGATATTGTAATTAGAACATTAATTACTTCAGGAGAACAGCAAAAACAATGTGTTATCTTGTTCTCATGGTAATTATTAATAGCCTTCATGTATACTTAAATTTAAAAACGGTTGTTTCTCACAGTTGCCATATTTCAAGTAGGTACATACATTAAAGCAACAGTTCTTTTACTTTGCGAAGGTAACTAGAAAAATGTGATCAATCCTTATACAATTACCCTCATTTACTCTTTAAATAGGTAAATTTAGTAAGTCCTCGGAATACTTTAGTTTTGGCATTATGCAAATTTTCACCTTTTCTAATTAAAAAAACCTTTTCCACTTTAGGCTTTAATTCAGTGAAAATACTAATAAACAAAATTAACAATCTTGTAACGAAGAAGATAAGCTACGGTAACAACATAATAGGTGTTTTCTTTTTGCACCGCCACAGGGTTAGGTAAAGTTACAATCATGACGTGATTAAAGTGCCTTGCGTCATGTAGACATTTCTGCGTCAGGTTAATATAAAACTTAAATAAAGCTTTTAAAACGAATAGGGTTATTGAGAACTGAGTCAAATTATTTTTATAAAACAAATGGTGTGTTATTGACAGAGCTAACTTAAGTCGACCACAACGTGCAAAAAGAAAACGCCTAATGTTGCAATTATTTGGACTAACATACAGCCTGAAGGTTATCTAAATCGTAAACTTCGTCGAACACTATCCTCTGGTGTTTATGTAAGCTCACTATTACTGCCCTCTACAGTATTTTCGTTACATTCTTCATTTTCTCCTGTAAGCGTGTCTATTTCATCGTTTTTTACCTAATGTAATGATAAATCACCTCTTGGGGCGACATATTTCTGAGGCACAGTGAATTCTTTTCCCTCATGATTCGGGACAATTGCTTATTCTGGATTTTATTCTATTATCTGCACTTCTTCTACCAATGAATCGTATTTACTTTTTCGGAGGGCTTCTTCAAAAGAACAGTATTATTAGGAAAAATCCGTGTGGATACAGCTAATCTCCATTCTCTTCGGCGTTGATGATGGCCGTAAGTTCATGAGGAGTACACAAAACAAAGATCGAATAGAATGAAGTGCTTCAGGTAAAACGATTTCCTCACTTTTCAACGTTCAGTTTCCGTGCTTTATAGATTTCCAAATTATTCCATTATACCGTTCCGCCTGATCATTAGATCATTACCTTCAAGATTATATGCAGTTACCACTCCACGAGAATGCCAATAGTAGCTGATTGGTTCTTGCGATAAAAATCAAGTTCCACGATCGCAATGTACAAATTAAGCAGGAAAACAAAGGATTAAAAATAGCAAGCACTCCATTACTGTAGAAGAACTCGTGCCCGCATATGGAAAAGCGAATGGAAATCTTGAAAATTCAATTATTACGATTTTTATTTTTAGGAATGCTAGGGCTTGGTCCTTTAAAATTCATTTCAGTCGTTCAAAAACTGATGTTACGTTGATTAAATGGGAATTTTCTTTTCTATGAAATCTAGATTTAATTTCTGCACAAATGGGACATTTTACGAATTTGCTGGAATATAAAAGTAGATAACTTTAAAAGACTTTATTGTTTTTCGAACTATCCTCCACGAAGATTAATGCACTTTTGCATGCGATCAAACCAATTCCACTCGTTTGTTGGTACAGTGAAAATGACGTTTTTGAAGGCCTCTACTGCTACTTCTGGCGACTGAAACCTGTGAGCACACTGTCCGTTCTTGATTTTCGGAAAGGTAAAGAAATCGTTGGGACTTAGGTCGGAACTGTACGGAGGATGGTCTAACAATTCCACGTTTCGTTACGTTAAAAATGCAATTGCCTAACGAACCGTCTGCGAACTTGCATTGTCTTAGTGGAGGATGATTCGTCGATCCGGGTTGGTTTTCGAAGCTCAGTGATAACTTCCGGCAAACAAATGGTTGCATATGCATACCAATCGGCAGTAACAGTTCTTTGATCTTGCAGAGGAATTGTTGCCACATGATCTGCTTTTGAGACAAGTGTCGCGACCATCTTTTTGGATACACTTTGAGAACAGATTATTTTTGTTGGTTTTTCTTCACCTTGGAAGACCCAAACAGACGACTGGCCTTTATTTTGGGTTTATATGAGCAAATCCACGATTCATCACTACATACTGAGAATGCTATAAGTACACGATTTTAGAGTTGATAGACTTGTTTTCTGGTTTTGCAAAGATTGCCAACTTTACAGCGTGAATATAAAGTAAGGAACCGCTATTATTTTGTCGTTATTAGAAATTTTACAAACAAAAGTTGTTCAGGATATTCTGGTCGACATAACTGACACAAAATTTGGTTCAACTGTTTATTAGCTATGACGTCATCCGACTTTTTTTTTTACATACGAGCCCTAACTTGTTTTTCATCTCCATAAACGTCATTTTTGTACAATTTTATTGCTGTATGTTGAAGTAAAGGTACAAGTTTGTCCAGCGAATCTTTGCAGATATGGCCGCCGTCCAAAGTGTATGAATCAAGATAAAATATTAAATCAGCAACTACTTTCATGACCTGTCACAAAATATGTTAGTTTGTCAACAACAAATTTAACCCAAAAATCAAGGAACAAATATAAACAAATCAAACGTCAAAGAATGATAATGTTAATGACAAATGTCAATTTATTCGGCGGAAGTGGTGTGGTAACACTACTGAAGTCAAAATAGAAATGGTATCCATACAGCGTAAGCTCAGACAAACTAATTAACTTATGCTTCTACACACAAACTAAACTGGTATCAACGTATTTTGACGTTTGAACACACGCATATAACAAATTCTGTAGCATCTATCTTTGTTTTTGGTGCGTAATAAGAACCTAAATTGTGAGGACGTACATTGTTGTATATTTCATACATCGGCAAACATTCGCTGGACAAACTATGTAAAAACAATTGTTTGATTACAATTTGATAATTAATAAATTAATTACAGACATTTGAAATTCGAAATTTTGAAGGTTTTTCGATTCAGATCGGCTATCTTCGGTTTTTAAAACAATTTATTTTTAGCATCCATATTGCTTTAAAAACCGAAGATACCCGATCTGAATCGCATGCGCGAAAAACCTTCAAAATTTCGAATAATTATGTACTCATACATTGAGATAAAAATCTTGCTTGTATTCATCGGGAATGCCGTACACGTTGAATGGTTCTTTTAAGAAGGCAATGGCAGTTCGTGAAGTACCCATTTGCTAAAATAGCTTGTGTTGTTTCCCCACATTCAGCTATTTCCTTTATTTGATTTTGGGCTTCTTTTGCTTCAAGTATTGAAGCATCGGCAACATGAACGTGGTTCGAATTCTTCACAACTTTATTTTCAATTGTATGTACGCTTCCTTGGCACTTATACCGGTTATAATTTGAACATTTCCAAATAATTTTTTCAGCAATTGCTCGTTCTTTATTATGTGTATAACCATTGAACACAAACATATCATAACCTTTATGACCTTTAACGAACTTTAATGACATCTTAACACACTGACAGTTGTTTATCTCAATTCCTTAGGTTAAATAAATGCGAAATTTTGACTGCGATCTTTTGTCGTGTATTTTGGCTGCGATCTTTTGACGTGTGACCAACCCAGTAATGTGGAAAGGATTTCAGTTACATCTCTATACTTCTGGAAGCAATCAGGCCACATGAAGAGAAGAGGGATCACATTCTCGGATAGGGCTACATTTAAATCGACAAAATTGTCGAATTTGTGGTTTTGGAAAACTATACAATCGGGATTCACAGTCGACCTTTAGTGTGCTGGAGGGCGCAACGAAAACGTCAATTACATGTACAGCTAAATAAAGTGAAGAATACTGAACTTCATATAATTTTTTAGTCAAATGAAGCACTACTCCACTTTGCAAACATGTAAGCAAGAAGAGTTGCGTTATCGATTTCCAAAGCGGTGGATTATCAAAAAAATAGACGGATTCGTTCTTAAACCATTGACATTCTTCTCTTTGGTCAAGTAAATAGTTTATAGTTTATAGTGAAGCAATTGAGAATCTTAACCAATTGAATTCAAGAATAAAACAAGCAAGTAGAAGCATCAATAGAAATATTCTTGAGAGTGTGCATCGTGTTCTTTTTTTTGTTGTTCTGAAACCTTAAAAGTTATCGGAATATTTTTCGTTAAAATTCATGTCAATTGACTCTTGCGTGGTATAAATGCTAAAGAACTAGTTTCTAAACTTGTACATTATAAGATATAATATATAATATATATGTAAATACATAGAAACCGGTTAATCACTATCAGTCTCACGAAATATGTGATAATTTATCTACAACAAATACAATTCAAGAGCTAACTTTATCATTTGCCATGGACGAGCCAACTGAGACACAACGTAAACATCACAATCCAAGGGAAGGTGCAAATATTGTTTCTATTCTAACATTCTTGTAAGTAAAATTAGTATTAGTATTACCACTTTTGGGAAAATCATAAATTGAGGTCAAATTCTCGTGAAATACTTTTCTAATGTATTTTCAGCTACACCATTAAAACATTTTTACGCGATTACAAAGGGGACATCGATGGAAATTATCTGTACGAAACCTTTTCCGAACATAA
The DNA here is from genome assembly GCA_036250285.1 of Pyrocoelia pectoralis. NCBI lineage: Eukaryota > Metazoa > Arthropoda > Insecta > Coleoptera > Lampyridae > Pyrocoelia > Pyrocoelia pectoralis. The sequence continues at coordinate 7,932,586 of CM070076.1, read as the reverse complement.
ATCTTCACTATTAGGTGAAGAAGCGGCACGCATGTGGGAGGAAGAGATAAAAAATGCAGAACGGATGAAAAAGAAACCGTCGCTCTTACGAATATTAATGAAAACTGGTGGAAGAGAATTTATATTAGTAGGTGTCACCCTTGCAGCTGAAATTTTTTTAATTCAGTATGAAGTTTTGATCTGATTCGATACGATGGACTAAATTCCGAATTTCAGGCCATCAAAAGCTCTGCTCTTGGGTGCCTTGATACGTTACTATACAGAAGAAGAAAACGTTGATACGCCCTATTTCTACTCATTTGGAATCATCGGGATGTCCTTATTAACGTGTATTATTACCCAGCCTTATTACATGGCATCATATAATTTAGGGCTAAAGGTCAGAGTTGTGTGTAGTTATTTGATCTACAACAAAATTTTTAAGCTGAGTTTACCAACTGTTAATCGGATTACTCCAGGTCACATTATTAATTTGCTATCAGTTGACGTTAATTCATTTGACAAAGTGGGACATTTATTTAATTACATATGGATTGCGCCTATACAAGTGGTGCTGGTATCGTACCTTATATGGCGGGAAATTGGTGCTGCATCGTTGCTTGGGGTTGGATTTATAGCCCTCTTTGTTCTAGTCTATGGTTTGTATGATTAATTAACTTCAGAAATCTATCATTTATATTATAGCTCAATTGAGAAAAATTTTGGGCAGGTATCGATCGAAAGTTTCTATGAGGAGAGATGAGCGTATTAAATTAACAGATGAGCTGATACGTGGAATAAGCGTAATTAAGATGTATACTTTGGAGAGCTCTTTTTCAAAAATTATATTACGATTTAGGAAACTTGAACTTGACGCTATAAGAAAATTTGCTTACATGAGGGGTATATTCACCTTCTCTCAAACTATCGGCGCCGTAGCCATTTTCATAGCAATTGCATCATCTGTAGCACTAAATGGAAGATTTGATCCTAAAGGTGTCTTCGTGGCCGTTTCGTTAATTCTTTCATTATCTACAGGTATAATAATCTTCGTACCAATGAGTATCGCAGCTATGGCCGAAATCAAGGTGGCATTAAAGCGAATGTCAACTTTTCTGCTTTGCGAAGAAATTAATTTAGATCCCACTTTATTGGAGGGTACGAGCGGAATTGCTATCAGAAATGGATACGCAAAGTGGGATAGAGATGGAACCAGTGATTCCCTTGCAAACTTGAATCTAGAAATAAAATCAGGTTCCTTGACTGCTGTAATCGGTGCAGTCGGCTCGGGAAAATCAAGTTTATGTCAAGTTATTCAAAAAGAGTTAGCCTTATGGAAAGGAGGGTTGACCGTGAATGGCTCCCTAAGTTGTGCACCACAGGAAGCGTGGATTTTTTCGGCAAGTATTAGACAGAACATTCTTTTGGGTTGTGAAATGGATGAAATACGCTACCGAAACGTCGTTACTTGCTGCTCACTTGATGCCGACCTAGCCCAGTTGCCCTACGGAGATAAAACGATTGTTGGTGAACGTGGAACTTCTTTAAGTGGTGGTCAAAAAGCGAGAATAAGTTTAGCGAGATGTGTTTACAGAGAGGCAGACATTTACTTGTTGGATGATCCATTTTCGGCCGTTGACTCGCGTGTTGGCAAGCATATTTTTGAAAAATGCATACAAACCCATTTAAGGGAGAAAACTGTTATTCTAATTACCCATCAAATTCAATATTTGCCTTATGTAGATCACATAGTCGCTTTAGCTGACGGAATTGTTCACTTTCAAGGATCCCATGCAGAACTGAAGAAATCAAACCTTGATTTTTCCACGTTCGTAAGTAAAGATGAAGCGCCAAATTACGAACATGATGAAATCCCCAAATATGTTCAGCTTGAGACGAACGTACCTAAACAAGTTGAAGAAGCCAAAAGTTCTGGATTTATCACATTTTCAACATACAAACAGTACTTGCTGTCCTCCAAGAACTATTCTCTCCTAATTGTCACCCTCCTCGTCCCATTTATTACTGAAGCAGCCACAAGTGGATCATTTTACTTTGTCCGTCACTGGTAACATTTTCACTCAACTGATATGTAATTATTAAGCATTAGGTTACAGGTTAAATGCAGAACAGAATCTTAATGAAAACTCCTTAGAACGAAAAACGTACACTCTCGTATATTGCAGTATCACCATGGCTGCAATTGTTTTATCAATAGTACGATTAATCCTGTTCACAAATCTTACATTGCAATCATCGAAATCTCTTCACAATTCCATGTTCACTAGCTTACTACACGCTCCCTTAAGGTTTTTCCAATCTAACTCATCCGGAAGAATTTTGAACCGCTTTACAAAGGACTTACTGTTATTGGACGAAATATTACCAAATATATGCCTCATTGTAATCATAGCGATACTAGATGTAGTTGGTTTGTTGACAATCATTTGTATGACAAATTCCTGGTTTGTTATTCCAACAATTTTGCTTTTCGTAATTCTTGTTATAATTAGAAGGTTTTATTTATCGACCAACTTGAAGATACTAAGGATAGAAGCTGTTGGTAAGTTGGTTGATCTCACAAACCCGTCTAAAAGTTGGTTTTAGCTAGAAGCCCATTGTACAGTTACGTTCAAGGCACCCTACAAGGTTTGTCGACCATTAGAACTTTTAACGTCCAAGAGAAACTCGTTAATGAATTTAACGAACACCTTGACACCCACAGCACGGCACTTTTTGTGTCATATTCCGTATCGAAAGCATTTGCGTATTGGATAGACATAATGTCATTTCTTTTTATTACCACTACAGTTCTATTTTACACCTTTCACAAAGGTATGGATTATTCATAGGTAGGTATATTATTTACTTATTTCTTGATTAGAGTCATATGGTGCAAACATTGGATTGGTATTATCTCAAGCTTTACGAATGATGATTCTACTCCCTATGGGGGTTAGAATGTTAACGGATGTTGAAAACAGCATGGTATCCGTCGAACGTATATTAGAATATAAATCGATTGAAAAAGAGCGCAACTTTGAAAGTTCACCTAAATTTAAGCCACAATCAACTTGGCCTTCAAAAGGAAGCATAGAATTTAAGAATGTTTTCCTGCAATATTCAAAAGATGGACCTTTCGCCTTAAATAATCTAAGTTTTAAAGTTGCCCCTTTACAAAGGATAGGAATCGTTGGAAGAACGGGAGCTGGAAAATCGTCCATAATTTCTGCACTATTTCAACTAACCGATACGCAAGGATCGATAATAATTGATGGGGTTGACATTACATCCATCGGATTGCATGACTTGCGAAGCAAGCTTTCGATCATTCCTCAAGATCCCGTATTATTTTCGGGTACAATTAGACGTAATTTAGACCCTTCGGATGAATTGAACGATGAAACTCTATGGAAAGCTCTGGAGGATGTAAAATTAAACGAAATCCTCAACAATTTACCGTCAGGTGAGTCGTAGTGGGTGTAATTTTCAATTTATATTTCATTTCTTTAGGTTTAAGCTCATTGATGTCTCATGACGGTTCCAATTTGAGCGTAGGACAACGCCAACTGCTATGTTTAGCGCGTGCCATTGCCAAACAAAATAAAATTTTAATTCTTGACGAAGCTACCGCAAATGTTGATCCTGAAACGGACGAAATTATTCAAAAAGTTATCAGGACAAATTTTGCGAATTGCACCGTGCTAACAGTTGCTCATAGGATAAACACTGTCATCGATTCCGATTTAATTCTGGTAATGGATGGGGGAGAATTAGTAGAATTTGATCACCCTCACATACTTCTCCAGAACAGTAATGGAACATTTTATAGCATGGTACAACATACTGATAAAATCATGGCTGGTACTCTTATGACTATTGCACAAAAGGTACCGTACTAATATCTTATAAAACTCATAAAAACGGCTATTATTTTTAGAATTTTGAAGCAGGGGGGTAGCACTATATTACCTACCCTCATACCTTCGAATATAGTATTTTGTATTCAAAACTTCATATTGTAATCCGATGAGTACGAATATGATTTTGTAAAGGGTAACCATTATTTTTTGTAGAAAACATGCAGAAAATGTTTTATTTTAATATTGATTTTTAAACTTTGTAATTTAACCGATAACGTAAACGTAACGTAAAAGAGCGACTTATAAAAGACTTACTGTGGATAAAACTGGTGCCCGTAAAACATTAGCAAGTAATTTAATAATGTTCATAACGCGAAGGAATTACTTCACGTTTTCTATTCAGGAAAGTAAAGTACTGTAAAAGGTTAGGCGTTGAATCAAAATGTTTTACTTTTTTGATATTCATAAAAAGAAGGGAATGCTTTCAAATTCAAAAGGATTTGCTTAAAAAAAAAGGTATAGCCCGCATTCATAAAGCGAAGCAATTGTTTCACGTTTTATTTATTCAAACAGGTAAAGTAAAAGGCTACGTCTTTATAAGAAGCTCTCGGACGTACATTACTCGGAGGGATCTCGCCGACAGCAACAGTTCAAAAATAATTTCACTTAAAAACCTTTTTATTCAATAAACGTCAATCAAAAAATTTTTCTACATTTCTCCAAAAAAAACAAAACAAATAACACCTACTTTCCAATTAGTCCAAGAAAATAGACCTTTAAATGCGAATTTTGAGATAAGTTCAGGAATTTTTGACTCTGAAATATTTAAAAAATGATAGTTAAGAAATTTTTTTTTCAACCCCTGGAGAGGGTTGAAAAAAATTAAACAAAGGGGTTTTTTCTAAATTTTGAAAAAACGGTAAGAGCTAGAAAAAAATTGTTAATCAAAGTTGTAGAACTGTAAATTTTACACAAAAATTTTTTTTCCGTATTATTAAAATTAACAGAGTTAGGGAAGTTAGAAGCTATTAGGGGATGATAGTTACAGCTTCAAAAAATCATAACTCGCTAAAAAATGAAGATATTCTAAAAACTGCGCATGCGGCGATATACTGAATGGGCCCTTACGTGTATTGCTCTTTACGCACATTCAGTTCTATGTATAGGGTGTCATATAATCCAATGAGGCTCAGTAGTTGATAGATGGCAAATAAATTCTAGAGTAAAGTAAAAAGGTGAAAGAGAAAGGAAAAAATTAACCAATGAAAGTAAGTAAAAAAGATAGATAGATAGTTTTCAGTACTCGTTCAAAAAATAACGCAGCAATCGACATGCATATAACTATTTTTTATATTTTTATGATTATTAAATTACAATGGTAAAAAATTTAGCAAAAAAATTCACATCTCGATATCGAAAAAATCATAAGCGAAAACTTTTTTTAATAATTTTTTTTCTATTAGGTATATGTAATTGGTTTCTTCTAAGAATTTCGAAAATATTCAGAGACCTTGCTGATTTCAGTATCATTTAAAAAATTAATTACAAGGAAAATATTTATCAAGTTTTTTCATTACATTATTGGCACATAATATTTTTCAACAACTTTTAAATACTTGCCTAAATTTCATAATTATGATCTGACTTAACGACGTTAATTACTGGCCACAAATCGTAATTCTTTATTTTTAAAAATATTTAAGAAATAAATATTGAAAACACATGGTTTGTATAACCTCAAAGCAAAACGCGCATTGAAATTTCTGTTCCAATATAATAAAAGAAAATATTACTAAAATACCTTTTTTCAATAAACATAATACAATCAATTTATTTGTTTTATACAATACGTGTTAACAAAGTATTCGATTTCTACAACAACACAATTTATTTCCCCCCATATATTTCACCAACCACCTTCCTTCTCTCCAACACCTCCTTCATCCAATCCTCCCCTTCCTCTCTTTCTCCTAGTATGTAGTTCCTTTTCCTCCCGTTCCTCCGGAGCTCTTCACACTCCACCGCCATTATGCTGCCAACTTTCATACCCTTCCCTGCACAACCTGCACCTTCTTCCTTCCTCCTCCCTCCAGTACTTATTGCCATTTTCCTCATTCGCACATCTAAACCGTGCTATCATTTTTTTCACCTCATTTTTTCTGTCACCAACTCTCTATATCACTCATTATACCTTCCTTCCCCTATTCTTGCTCTTCTCTCCTGTGCTTGGGTGTGCTCATCCCTTCTTACTGTGTCTCCCACTATGTTTCTCCCTTCTTCCCTTTTCCTCTCCACTTCCTTTCTTGCGTACCCTCCTCTTTCATAATACAATCTCCTTTCTTCCTGCCCAAATTTTATTTTTTGTCTCCTCACCTTAAAATTAGCACTCATCAGCACTCTTTCAACAGATTTCCTTCTCTTTTGTCTATCCCCTCTTCATATTTCATTGCTCTTATCCCCGTCTGTATCCTTATTTTCTCTAACTTCATTTCCTCCTCTACTATATATCGCGGTGTCTCTCTTTCTAACCCTACCGTCCATCTCCCATGCATTTGTTGAACCCTCTCCAACTTTTCCCACTCTTTCCACTCCCACACCTCTGCTCTCTACGTACATCTTAGCGCCCTTCACTATTTTTTCGCCCATCTATATTATGATACCTTATCGTGTATCCCAGGTATTTCCATAGATCTACACACTGTATCTCTTCCCCCCCCCCCTTTCCATTTCTCCACCTCCTTTTTCCTCCCTCTCCTTCTTTGGAATATCATCATCTTCGTTTTCTCTATATTAGCTCTTAGATCTTTCCCATCCAACTATTTTTTCACATCCGCTATTGCTCTCCATTTCCTTATCATCTTCCGCTAACACCGTCACATCGTCAGCATGCGCCCGTACCCACACCTTTGACCTTCCTATCACCACTCCCCCTCTTTGCTGCCCTTTCATCTTCTCCTCCAATCTTGCTATGTATAGCGAGAACAGGGTCGGGCACCCTTGTCTCAGCCCATTTTCCGTCCACAACACTTCCCCCAATTTCTCTTCCCTTCTGGTTCTGCCTCTTGTCTCTTCGTATATCTCCTCTATCACCCCCACTAACTCCTCTCTTATGTTTTTTCTTATTTCTGTCTATTCACGCTATCAAATTAAGCCACTTTCAGATCCAGAAACAATGCGTATAGTTTTCCCCCTTTTATTTCCAGTTTCTTCTTTACTAACTGTTTCAATACGTATATGTTATCTATGGTCTCTCTTTTGCTCCTAAAACCCGTTTGCCAATCCTCCAACAGATTCTTCTCCTTATCTCTTGCTCCAGCCTCCTTCTTAACACGTCTGCATAAATCTTGTACCCCGCGTTTGCTATTCTTATTCCCCTATAGTTTTTTACATTCTTCCTTTCTCCTCCTTTATATATCTGGTGCATTATTATTTCCTTCCACTTCTCTGTTAGACCTTCCCCTTTCCATATTCTACTTCGCAACCTTTCTCTCATCCTTTCTCAAGTATATTTCCACTGCTTTCCCTGAGCACCTCTTCTAACTCTTCCTTTTTTATTTGTCCTGCCCTTCTCCTTCCTCCTTTCTCCTTCCTCTCGGTTTTTCCTCCACGCCTTCGAGTAACTCCATACAATGTTCTCCCCATTCCTTCTCGTCCTCCTTTGTTTCCCCACTTTTTCTTTTACTTCTCTCTTTATTTATGAAGGTCCAAAATTCTCTCTCATTTCCTATACTTTTTATCCTCTCCTCTACTTCTTTCTTATATTCTCTTTTTCTCTCTTCTCACGCTCCTTTGTACTTTCTTCTCAATTCTGTTTACTCCTCTAAGCTCATGCATCATTTTCTCCATTTCTTCTTCCTACCCCTTTATCACTTTTTCTGTACCTTTTCCTTTCCACTCCTTCATCCATTATTCTTACTTTTCTTTCTACTTCCTCTCCCACCTCCTTCTCGCTTTCTTGCTCACCCTCCAACTTCCTTTTATACCTCTCTATACTTTCTTCTGTCCATATCTTTTCTCTTTTTTTATTCCTCCCTTCCCTTCTCTTCCTGTGCCACCTCCTCCTCCTCCTTTAAGGACACAACATACATAGGTTGATGGTCCGATTCTTCTTCCTCCTCATTTCTCATTTTTCCTATACTCCCCATGCTCTCTTTATTTATCACCACATAGTCAATTTCTCTCTTCCCCCTGTGCCTAAAGCAGAGCATAGTGAAGTAATTTAAAACACTAGTGTGAGTGAAATAGTGTAAAGTCAGACTTAAGAATTTTTTAGTAAATTAGGTTAACTCTAAAATAGCTAATTAGTTACCTACTATGTATCTAGACTACTGTGTCTATTAAATAAAATAAAAAAGTTTGAAATTCATAAAACTTGTTATCTTAGCTTCGAGTCTGGTCAGTTGAGCGCGGACTGATCCTCGCTGTCTTTTCAATGTTGCTAACGCCATCCTTGTCCGTGTACGTTCGGATGTTCACTGGATTTAATACTCCGGTATTTAATCTGGTCACTTGGTTACTGGGTCAATTAGTCAATTCGAAAAATCGACTTCCGTGTTTCGGCACCATAAAAATTCTTACGTACATTACTCGGAAGGTCTCGTCGTGAGCAACAGTTCAAATATAATTTCACTTAACAACCTTTTTATGCAAGAAACGTCAATCAAAAAATTATTCTACTTTATTCCAAAAAAAAACAAAGACACCTACTTTCTAAGTTTCAGTTCGAATCAGTCCGATATTTTCTACAGCGCTGAAGCAAGAGGTTTTGTTCTGTAATAATAATCCAGTCAACGAACGGCTGAAATCGAAATTTTTAATTACCCGTGCAAACCGGATATTTAGATTTAGGTACTACTTTAGGCAATATCTCGAACTGTCGTCTTCAAGGCGTACTACAACAGTTGATTGAACTACTTCTTTTATTCAATGCTACAACCGAGGATTCCAAAGCAGTAACAGCGCTACCAACTAACGATAGTTTTGAGTAATAATTCAAAAAAATAAAAAATATATATATAGAGTGTAGTGTACTTGTAATCGGAAAATGTTTTCTGATTTTCTCCCGAAATAATATACAGGGTATGTCATGATTATTTTTAATATTTTGTTAATTGGTACACTTATTATACTCTATTAAAAGTGTCGTATGTCCTCTACTTCACTGCACAATTTTATTTCTTTATTTTTGTTAACCAAAAAGTTATGAATTTTTAAAGTTTTCCGTTTCAAACATTCATTCCCCTTCCCCTATGGGAAATGAGGAAATAAATTTAGTGCCAATAGTTTTTCATGAACTATATGTATAACATTTAAAAAAATAGAAAAAACGCTTGGAGCGATTTTAAATTTTGGGCAACAATAAACTGGCCACATTACATTTTTGTTCTTTATCAATTATAAATAAAAGTTCTGGCCATCCTTTGGCTACAATTTCCAATTTTCAAATTTTAAATAATTTAAACCGTTCTTGAGCTAAACCTTAAAAAGTAAAAACTTGGAGAATTGCTATATTGGCCGCCAGTTTGAATTTAGCAACAAACAAAAAACTGCGTTTTACTTGTAACCATGTCTACTAACTTTTCACCAAGGGAATTTAGTTTGGGTTAAAATTTGAATTTTTGCTCTCAAAATAACGCCCCTAGTTGGGCCCCTTTGGGCCGATTTTGATAAGGAGGTTGTTTTACCCATGTTTTTATAGACCTTTCAAAAATGGTGGTTTTGGACTCAAGGGGGGACCAAAACGTCAAGATTCATCAAAATCTCGAGGTCCATTACAATACTTTCGCTATGTATTATACACGTGTGTATATGGACAGGAAAGTAAAAATAGGTTTCATTTAGAATAAAATTTTAATGAAAATAATTAAATAATCAAAACAACTAATTGACTATTATAACATTTATTTAGATTGAATGCATAAATGTAATTAAGATACTCATTTGCTTAACAAAACCATTATGATATTACATTTGCCTTGCTAATTGAGGATGCTCAAGGACATTCATGAATACTCAATTACCATGGGGGATTAGCTATAAATGAACCAGTTGAAACCGCTTAAAATCCGAGAAAAACTGCAAATCAATGATCATAAACATGTTTTCCTAACCACAAGAGAGGAGTCGTTTTCGAGGATAAAGGCAAAACAGCCACTAATTTCAAAAATATAAATTAGCCAACTCCTTAGGATTTTTTTGTCATTTCAAGTTCCATTTTATATATCTGGTAATTTTTTTACTGTCATAACTGTTTCCTTTCCTTCACCTAAGTTTTTACTTCTTCCCATTGTCACCTTTTCAGGCCATTTTCCCTTATTGCTTGGTCTACTTCATTCCGCCATTATCTTGACTTTCAACTTTTGCACCTTCATAGGAGCCTCCAATGTGTCACTTTATTTATCGATTTGATGTAATTTGTTTGGTTTTTGCCTCTTCTGTGCTTGCATTCTTTGTGATTGTGAATCCTAAATAGATTTCTCTAATTCCGGTTTGATCCTCAATCGCCAGAGTTCTGGTTTTAATTTTGCGTATTCCTCACTTAACTTGACCACATAAAGTTTAAGTCCTCCCTACGTTGCGCATTCGCCTCTCGGTCATCTGCATAATCTAAGGAGTGCAAGTATACATTGCGTATTGGTTTTTCCACACCTATTTACTACAACGTAGTTGCGATTGTCTTCTAAATAGATTTTAAAAAGTATTTCTAGAGCAACCCTATGGCACTTTAAATGGAATTGTAGCGTTTTTCTAATTTTCATGGCGATTTCATTGCCTTTTCATAATCTTTCAACTTCGTATATTACCAGCGTTTTAGGAATTTGGAACTATTCCATAGTCCTTCTTGCGCGACGGTACCGTACGGTTTCTTAAGCTCTACTTGGATTTAGCATATTATATCGTAATAGAGATATTGTTTGTTCTTTTCCTTTCTATTAGTCGCTGGATGGTGTAGATGTGGTTCAAACATGATCTTCTATTTGTAACTTTCCCCAATTGACAAGATGAAAAAAGGGAATGGGTGGTAAAAAACTAGAGCTTGGCCGACCCAGCTAACAGTATCCAGTGTGGGAAAAAAAGAAGTATGGAAAGGATTTTATAATTCTGGAAGAATTTTAAATTGTAAAACGTTCCTCAATGCACGAATTTTAGAGATAAAGAACGGAAGAAATTTGGGGGAGAGTGAGTAGGTATAACAAGTTCAATTATAAACAGAGTGCCTCAATGATACGGGTCATGTACAATCCATTCAATGGCTTTTAAAAATTGTAGAGTAGTATCCCGGAAGCAAAGGAAAAGATGAAGGTCGAAACATGTATCGAGCAAGCAATGGTGGAAAGAGGTATGGAGCAAGGGAACTTCGTTCCTAATAATCATGGGACGTTTAAGCACGGACAGTTAAACACGCCGACACCTAATCACACGGATATCTAACACATAGACATATAATCACATGGACAAATAAACACACTATGTTTGAAGTACATTCGGAATAGTAATAGCGTGTTAAGTAAGGTACAGAAACATAACAAGACAATGCAACAATGCCACTTTGCAAAGCTCAGAGGTGCCGTGCAGACGTGAAGCGCTTATTTAGTAAGAGGCAAAAAAATTTTAACACAGTATACAAAAATGAATCGGCTATTTTCAATCCATTACGTCGTGTCTCCAATGGTTAATTGTCATTACTATTTAAAAATTCTTTTTTTTATACAGGGTGTTACAAAAAGGTGTAGCGGACTATGCATATCCGGATTCTACATATGAAAATAAGTCTAAAATGTTAAGTAACATTTGTATGATTTCGGCTTACTTTAGCCGTAATCAGCCACTTTGTATTTTCTTGAAAATAATTATTATTTCAAAAACCCTTTAAGATATTTTTATGAAGCTTGACGTATGTCTTCCTTTCTCAGAAGTCTAAAATGTGCAAAAATATTTTTCTTCAAAAATTATCAATTTTCAAAATGGCGGACATTTAACCATTTTACAGTAAAATTCCATGAAAACTACTAAATAAAATTAAGTATTAACAATAAAGGTATTAAAAATGGGGTTTCTTGCACAATTTAATTTTATTTAGTAGTTTTCATGGAAGTTTACTTTGAAATGTTTGAATGTCCGCCATTTTGAAAATTGATAATTTTGAAAAAAAAATAATTATGGAAATTGTAGACTTCTGAGAAATGAAGACGTATGCCAAATTTCATAAAAATATGTTGAAGGATTTTTGAAATAATTATTATTTTCAAGAAAATTCAAAATGGCTGATTACGGCTACACTAAGCCGAAATCATAAAAATGTTACTGAACATTTTAGACTTATTTTCCTATGTAGAATCCGTATATGCATATCCCGCTACACCTTTTGGTAACACCCTGTATAATACAACTGGGTTTCCCGTTGTATTGGATAATAGATAATAATAACATTAAGTTAACTACCTACTACATTAACGATGATATTTAGTGGGTACAGGTTACTTCTAAGGTAAGAAAGAATTCACTTCAAACATATTATGTTATTTAATTAAGTGGCTAGCACTCCTATAGCTACATTTATTTTAAATTAGTATTCTTTTTCAAAAACTTGTTTATTTGTCCATGTGATTATGTGTCTCAATGCTTAAATGTCTATGTGTTAAAATGTCCGTGTGATGAAGTGTCCACGTGTTTAACTGTTCGTGCTTAAATGTCCCATGATTATGTGTCGCGTGATTAAGTGCCCGGGCAGTTTACGGCCGTTTCGCCCCCGAAGTTTTACCTCTAGCTTTAGCCAGCTTCAGCTATTTCCAGTTGCACCACGGGGAGGTAGCTAATAAGATTTCTGCAATCGTTTTCTTTTTATTTTTATGTTTCTTGGAAGTAAAATTGGCTATGAGTGCAGCCTCTTCAGGAAATCCTTCGCTTTCAACTAATTCAGCGAATGAATCGTTTACGTTATCTTCAGCAATAAATGCCAAAGCGGAAATCATTCTGATCCAACGACCGAAGTCGTGATCATTTTTGTATCGAGCTTTGCTTCCGTTTGACATTTTCTCCAGACGGATTGCGATAAATGGAAAAAATATCCCGTCTTTAAAATACCTGGAAATTCCAATTCAAATGCTTGGATGACAGCGAGTTCGAAATCGAAACTGTTGCACTTGACCATCCATCACAATTTCACGAAGTACTCGAGGAATCACCAATTTTTGGATATTTCTGGGAAGCGCAGGTGCTCCCTCATCTCGTCTGGCTCTACGGATAGTTTTTTCAATGAATCCTTTTTTGGCATAATTGCAGCAACATAGGGGCGCACCCAGGCTTTTGTTGGGGGGGGGGGGGGGGGGGGGTCAAAAATATTTGAGAAAAGTTAAGCGGACTATCTAACTTCATCGAAGAAACAAAGTGGTGCGTGGTGCGTATCCAACACTTTTTTGTATACACTACACTACCTACGGTACAGCAATATTGCTCAATTTTGAAGGCGAAGGTACTTGTCGGCAAAATAACTTCAGTGTTCAAAATTTCGGGAGGGGTTTGAACCCCCAACCTGGGTGCGCCACTGCGGAGCAACATCTGCGTGAACTTCTTAGTATGTAATTTACCCCCATCCACCGATCCACCAGTGAAATACCTCTAATGGGAAGTTCCTTGAGTACAATTTCTTAGAAAGTAATTAGCACAAATACAGGTAATAGTTTTATAATGACCTCATTACAAATTTCCATATCAGTATACAGGGTGTCTCACGGTGACCGTCGGTTAAAAGTATATCAAGAACCGTAAAAGCTAGAAATTTGAAATTTTGCACATGCGATATGCCGTATTTAATCTATTAAATAAAAATATTTTCCAAATGGCAGCATTGAAATACCGGAAGTGACCATCAACATCTTTATTTTAAATACAAACCAGGCAATTTTTTTCACATTCTGATGTCATGAAATGTTTAGTAAGTATGCTTAAAATAATTGGTGAGAAAAAAATTTTTTTTCACTGAAAAATTTTAAAATCTTGTTTAGGAAGTAAAATTGAAAGTCGAAAGTGGTAAAAGTTAGGGAAATGGGGTTGTAGGTTCTCAATGTCAAAAGATTGAGACACAATTGTCTGTAATGGATAATAAAAAATTGCCCACGGTTACGTATCTATTTGACGTTATTCCCAGATTTAAGAAAAACTTTAAAAAGTCTCTTTTTTCAAATAGAATGCCTATTTAATTGTTAGTTCATTCGATGCAGAAATAAATTTCCTTTAAATTGATATACCATGTTCCTATACCTAAAATCAATGATTACAGAGTTATTTTCATTTTTCTATTCAAATCTTATTAAATACTGTACAAAACTTTGAAAATTTTCAAACAAATTTTTATTCAATTGTTTCTTATGATTCTTATTTTTTTTCTTATTATATATATAATGTATCACGAGGGTGAGGGGAAAGATTACTTTTCCATTCCTATTAATTATTTTAATTGTCACTAATTACCTTAATTGCATACATAAAAGATATGAATAATTGCTTTGTTTAAATAAACAATTAAACTTATCTATTAGGAGGTGCAAACCGTACATTATATACCATTAAACCAACATTAAACATGGAAGAATCAAATCAGAAGCGTTTTAAGCCTACAAATCCGAGAGAGGGTGCAAGTATTTTTTCCATTTTAACATTCTTGTAAGTATTTCTACTGCGCGGTTGTACAAAGCTTTCCTAAATAATCGGTGATCATGTGACTAAAAAAATGAAATTAAGTACTTACTATTTTAAGAATCGGTGATGTTTTTATCCAAAAAGATCGCTAGCCACTTGATTCGTTTGATCAAACAGATCGCTCAGCTTTTGCCAGACTGGGTATAAAATGGTTGAATTTGTTTGTTTTTAGTTTCACCTGGCCAATATTTTTCAACGGTGTTAAGAGAAAAATATCAATAGATGATTTGTACGAAACATATTCGGCACATGCGTCTTCTACATTGGGCGAAAAGGCAGTCAATGCATGGAATCAAGAGTTAGAGCATGCCAAACGTACAAAAGCAACGCCGTCCATATTAAAAGTTCTAGTCAAATTATTAGGATGGGATTATACACTTATTGGAATAGCAATGGCAGTTGAACATTTTGTTTCGGAGTACTAAAGGTTCATATACCTATTTATATAATTACGTTATTATTTGTAGTCCATGCAAAGCCTTATTTCTTGGTAGGTTAGTCCAATATTACTCAAGTGGAGAAATTCATGAGAATACAACGTACACTCCGCTTTATTACTCATTGGGCCTTATCGGAATGTCGTTGTACAATTGTTTGGTTACACAACCTTACTTCATGGAATCATATCATTTGGGTCTGAAATTAAGGGTGATATGTAGCTCTTTAATATACAACAAAACACTACGGTTAAGTGCATCCGCACTTAACAGCACACCTTCTGGAAATATCATCAACTTATTATCCACCGATATAAACGTCTTCACAAGAATTGGAATTTCGATGCACTATTTATGGATTTCACCTCTACAATCAATTGTACTATTATATCTCATGTGGTCCGAAATTGGTGCTTCGCCGTTGCTTGGGTTTGTGGGTGTAGCTGCTTGTGTATTAATATATGGTAAGTCAATATAAAAAGCTCATCTATTATCTATTTTCCATTGCAGTACTATTGGGAAAAATTGTAGTTCAATTTCGAGCAAAAGTGTCGACGAGAAGAGATGAACGTATAAGGTTAACAAATGATCTCATTCAAGGAATTAATGCCATTAAAATGTTTACTTGGGAAGAAATGTATGCGAGAAAAATAGCACAATTCAGGAGAACCGAAATTAATTCCACCAGAAAATTATTATACATAAAAGGATTATTCACGTTTTACAAAACTATTGTTACCCTCTCAATCTGTATAGGTATTACATCTTTGTTGCTTTTAAATGGGACAATAGACGCCAAAGCCGTTTTTGTTACAACCCTTGTATATTTCTCAATCTGTCGATCTTGGATAATGCGATTTCCAAGTTGCGTTACGGTCATGGCCGAATCTAAGGTTTCTTTACAACGTGTGTTAACCTTTCTGTTATCCGAAGAAACTCATTGCCATGATACAATAAAACCAAAGATTGATGTTGCGGTTTCTATTTCAAATGGATGTGCAAAATGGGAGAAAAATGGCAATAAGAATACTCTCGCCAACATTACCTTGGAAATTAAAGCAAATTCCTTGACTGCAGTGATTGGGCCGGTAGGCAGCGGTAAGTCAAGTCTCTTCCAGGTGATACAAGGGGAACTCCAGTTATCTAATGGTCAACTACACGTAAATAGGCCTTTGAGCTGTGCGTCACAAGAGCCATGGATTTTCTCAGCAAGCATTCGACAAAATATCCTTTTCGGGAATAAAATGGATAAGATACGTTATTGGCAGGTTATCAATTGCTGTGCGTTGGAAACCGACCTAGCACAATTCCCGTATGGAGACAGAACCTTAGTGGGCGAACGTGGAGCTTCTTTAAGCGGGGGACAAAAAGCGAGAATAAGTTTAGCTCGCTGCATTTACAGAGACGCAAATATTTATTTACTAGATGATCCGCTTTCGGCTGTCGATGCTCGTGTCGGCAAATACATTTTTGAAAACTGCATACAAACGTTTCTAAAAGGAAAAACTGTGATTCTAGTTACTCACCAACTTCAGTACTTATCACATGTAAATGACATCATAGCTTTAGATAACGGCATTATGCAGCTTCGTGGATCGGAGGACGAATTAAGAAACTCAAAATTGGATCTTTCTAAGTACTTGGCTCAAAACGAGATTGAAAATTGTGATGCAAGTGTAACGGTGACTAACGGAGTCAAGATTTGCAAACAAGACGAAGAAAGCAAAAATACTGGTTTCATTACATATTCGACGTACAGGAAGTACTTGTGTTCCTCCAAACGCTATTGCCTTATTATTCTAAGTGTCTTCTTCTGCGTTGTTGCAGAATTGGCAACAAGTGGGTCATTTTACTTCACCAGGCACTGGTAACCTCCACACCGAATGCGTATGTACATATTTATATTTTATTTTTCAGGGCTCAGAATGAACATTATCATCGAACGGCGAGCGAGACAGAGGAGGAAACCTATTACATTTATATCTACTGTTCGATTGCAATGGCTGCCATCGTTTTAGCGCTTCTGAGATTAGTATTCTTTACGAACCTCGCAATATCATCATCGAAATCGCTTCATAATTCCATGTTTGAAAGTTTACAGCACGCTACGTTAAAATTTTTTATCTCAAATTCGTCAGGAAGAATTCTGAATCGATTTTCCATGGACTTGATGTCCGTGGATGAGGTACTACCAAATATGGCTACCATTTCTATAGTATCGATACTAAACATAATTGGCCTGTTAGCAGTAATTTGTGTGGTCAACCCGTTGTTTGTTATTCCTACAGCGTTACTCTTCATAATTATTTATTGCGTTAGAAAGTTCTATCTAAGCATCAATTTGAGTATTCTAAGATTGGAAAATATTGGTATGTTTAGAAAATTGTTACATTTTCCTACCTCATTTTTATAATTTCCTATTTTTCAGCTCGAAGTCCTTTGTACAGTCACATTCAAAGCACTGTACAAGGTTTGCCTACGATTAGAGCTTTCGGAGTTCAAGAAAAGCTAATTGAGGAATTTAACACACATCTTGACACTCATAGTAGTGCACTTTATATGTCGTATTCTGTATCCAGAGCTTTCGGATACTGCGTTGACGTAGTAGCGTTTCTATATATTACTTTTACAATACTTTATTATATGTTAGATAAAGGTGCTAATCGTTCAAATTACTTCGAATGTGTAACTGATTCATTTTTAGATGATCCATCCAGTTCCAATATTGGAATGGTCCTATCTCAAGCTTTACAACTGATAGGATTACTTCAATTAGGAATCCGGGAGTTAACAGAAGTTGAAAACTGTATGGTTTCAGTAGAACGTATACTAGAGTATAGCACAATTGAAAGAGAGCGTGACTTTGAGAGTACCCCAACTGTTAAACCGCTTCCAACTTGGCCTTCTGAGGGTGGTATCCAGTTTAAGAATGTTTACCTTCGATACTCAAACGACGATCCTTACGTCTTAATTAATTTAAGTTTCACAGTGAAACCGTTACAGAAGATAGGAATCGTCGGGAGAACGGGAGCTGGTAAATCTTCTATAGTAGCTGCACTTTTTCAATTGACCGGAACTGAAGGATCAATAGTAATTGATGGAATAGATATCACGTCTATAGGATTGCGTGATTTACGTACAAACATTTCGATAATACCTCAAGATCCTGTATTATTTTCTGGAACAGTTAGAGATAATTTAGACCCTTTCGGTGGATCTGATGATACAACTTTGTGGAAAGCTTTAGAAGACGTGGAATTAAAAACGGTTGTTAGTCACTTGGCTTCCGGTAAAAATTTTAAGTTTCATTTGATCATTGTTCGATCAATCATTATTCATTTTTAGGTTTAGATTCGTCGATATCTCAGGATGGCTCCAACTTAAGCGTGGGCCAACGTCAGTTACTATGCTTAGCTCGCGCTATTATAAGGCAAAACAAAATTTTAATACTCGACGAAGCTACCGCGAACGTTGATCTTGAGACGGATGAAATTATTCAAAAAACTATAAGAAGGAAATTTGCTAATTGCACTGTTCTTACTATAGCCCATAGGATAACCACAATTATAGATTGTGATAAGATTCTCGTTATGGATACTGGAAAATTAGTCGAATTTGATCATCCTCATATACTACTTGAAAAAAAAGACGGTGTGTTCTACAACATGGTGCAACACATGGAAAAGGCTTCCATCGAGTCTCTTATAGAAACGGCACGAGAGGTATTAAGGCATTGTCTATAAGAATCTTACACTTCTAATATTTTTGGGTAGAATAAACTTCAATTTTTAATTATTAAAAGAAAGGGAGCATTTACATCTGTCCAAAGTGTGTGTTTCCCCCGCTACTGTTAGTTTGAATTCTACGACTACAAAAATATTGGAGGTTTCAATATCTCTTAATTCAAGGGTTGTACATCTATAATAAGATTTTCCTTTTTAGAGCTATGGAACAAGAACGTATTAAATATTTAAATAATAAATCCTTCTTAAGGATTCAAATCAGAATTTTTCTTACAACGTGAAAGGGCGGCTAAACGAAGATATAAAACGTTCTCAACAAATCATTGAATATTATTTATTGTGAAGTAATTAGCACTATTTGTATTCTGTATTTGTGTCTTATAAGGCAACATGAAACAACTAGTTACCAAGCATCACCATGCACATAAACTACTTTCCTTATTACCACCGTAAATTTTAAAATTTTCCTTTTAATTCGGGGATTTCACCTCCAGTAAGAGATCTATAACGTCACAGTACTTATCTACAATACGAAAAGGAGCCATTTTTTTTTGTTATCACTATTGCAGGTCAGAGGCTACCTTATCCGAATTCGAATCACGTTTTTTTTTGCATATTTAACTAACTGATCAAAACCCAAATCTTAAAAAGTTTGCTTAACTTCATTATGACTTTTCGATTATGCTGATATTTCAATACCATTAGAACCTCCTTTTTATATTTTTCTGGAAATTCAACAGTTTCCACATCCCTTCTTTCAACCAAACATTATTTTCAGTGGTAGTACATAATTTGGTCGAACATTGCATTTAATGATAGAAGTGTAATACCTCGCACACTGAAAATGGTAGGTAAGGGTAACATTTTAAGAGATGGAGCCACCGAAAATTCCTCCCTTGAAACTCGCTATCACGTCATCAAAATGGTCGCCTTTACAAAGTTACAAAACTCTCGAACCTCTCAACGGATTTTAATTTTTTTGGTATGAAATGAAAGCTCTTAAGGAAAAAGGGACAAGAATGAACGTTTTTTTGAAAAAAAAAATTATTTTGAGGATGTACGCTGTTTATTACAAAAATAAGTCACCCGACTTGAGTGTTGTTCGTTTGCGTTGATACTAACTATTTAAACTGTATTTTGCAATAATAATTAAACTAAAATTACTTATAACAAATTTTGCTTACGTGAAATTTTAAAAATCGTAGATAAATATTAACAAAAGTACAGAAAAATACCAGGAAATAATACACCGTTGATTAGGGTTTTTTGTGGAGAATCTGATGGTAAATAAAAATACGAGGTGTTCCATATAAAATACCTATTCGTATAAATTCTATTTTTTTTTGTAGATACAATTTATTAGCCGTTAGGAGTATATTAGATGGGTTGTTGAAGAAGTAAAAAACAGCTACTTTTATAATTTCAAATTACGTTTGACTACAACATCAAATCAATCTTATCAACCAGATTAGTTCAGCCATCATAGACAAAAAGTCGACCTAACCTCGCAAAAAATAAGACCAAGGTGAAAATTTGTGTGTATGTAGAACTAACCTGCCTGAACAACATATCAAACGTCCCCAAGAATCCCATTTCAACGGAAGCCGCCATGTTGGTAAATGGCCGCCATTCTATTCGTATATCTGTATGTAGGCTTAATTACGACAGATACAAGAACATTCACAGATACAAAAGTTGCAGAGCATGAAATTCTGAATAAGAATAGTTTCTGTGAATTATTTTGTGGGAGCAATTTTTCTCTAAGAAAACAGCTCATTAGTACCTACTTGCGGTACTGTCTCATAAGCCAGTTGCTATAGGAGGTTTCGTCTCCCACTTTTCTTTCACTTCACCATTAATCTAACGTACAATTAAGATATTCTTTATAGATTGTATATATTTTCTCTTTTGCAACATCATAAAACTAAACGATAAAAAAACCTATTTTTCCCACGAAAATTAAAGATTGATTACTCCTGGCCTATTAAAAACATAAATAATATCAGCTTTATCGATATTGAACGTTATCTGTTATCCGCATTTCACACAAACAGCTTACTCAAATGTGGTCTAAATTTAGTGTTCAAACAAATTAATAAGTAGTTCCACAAAACTCTCAATGTAAAATAAGTCAAGCCGTTCCAACACTATTTGTAATTAATACTAGTTAAGTAAAAAATAAATTGTAATTTGAAGTGTATTATCACTGAATTGATGTGACCCGGCATGTTACATTCAACATGGATGAACCAATCGGGGAACAAGTAAAGCGTCGCCGAAATCCAAGAGAAGGTGCAAGTATATTTTCCATTTTGACTTTCCTGTAAGTAGAAAATCTAGAATCTTTTGATACTTTTTTACTGAAAAATGAAACGTTTAATATCAAGTATGATAAGCGTGTACTTCTAGATACACTTTTAAAACCTTTTTGCATGGCTACAAACGGGGAATAACTGAAGATGATCTATATGACAACCTTCCCGAATATAAATCTTCAGTGTTAGGTGGAAGAGCAGTGCGTATGTGGGAGAAGGGGTTAGGAAATACCTCACTTATAAAAATAATCATCAAAACATGTGGATGGAATTATATATTGGTAGGAGCCGCCCTTGCACTCGAGATTTTTATTCTTCAGTATGGTAGATTCATTTACTCGTTTTGGTATAATTGCGTTTTGATTTCAGACCATCGAAAGCCCTTTTGCTAGGTGAACTTATACGTTATTATTCGGAAAAAGAACATACAGGCACTCCTTATGTTTACTCAATAAGCCTTATAGCTGCATCGCTACTGACGTGTATTCTTACTCAGCCTTACTACATGGCATCAAACACTTGGGGACTAAAAATTAGAGTCGTATGTAGCTGTTTAGTTTACAACAAGATTTTTAGACTGAATGCGTCTGCATTTAATCGAGTAACTCCCGGTCACATCATCAATTTGCTTTCAACCGACGTAAACTCTTTTGAAAGGCTTGGATTTTCGTTAAATTACTTATGGATCGCTCCTTTGCAAGTAATATTGATATCGTACCTAATATGGCGTGAAATTGGCTATTCTGCACTATTTGGAGTTGGATTTATATCCGTCTTCGTCCTAATTTATGGTTAGTCTATATACATAAAAGTAAATTACGACGTTTATCGTTTTTGTTAATAGTGCACCTGAGAAAAATTTTGGCCAGATATCGCTCGAAGATATCAATCATAAGAGATGAGCGTATTCGATTAACAAATGAGCTCATTCAAGGGATAAGCGTTATCAAAATGTACGCGTGGGAAAAGGCATTTTCGGAAATTATTTCCCGATTTCGTAAGCTTGAAATTAACGCTATACGAAAATTTTCATACTGTAAAGGGTTGTTTAGTTTTTCTCAAATTTTTGCTGCCGTTGCAATTTTTATAGCGATTACATCTTCCGTTACTTTAAATGAAACAATTGACGCCAGAGCTACATTCGTATCAATTACTTTGTTTCTTTCGTTATGTGTATCTCTAGTGACCTTCATTCCTAGCAGCATTGCAGTTATAGCTGAGGTGAAAGTGGCGTTACAGCGTATATCAACTTTTCTGCTCTGTGAAGAAATTGATTTGTATTCAAATTATAGAGAAGGTAACAGTGCGGTAGTTATCAGAAATGGATTTGCAAAGTGGGATACAAAGAGAGATAACGACTCTCTATTTAATTTGAATATAGAGATAAAAACCGGTTCATTAACCGCTGTAATTGGTGCAGTGGGTTCGGGAAAATCAAGTTTGTGTCAAGTTATACAACAAGAGTTGCCCTTGCGGATGGGGATCTTAACGGTGAATGGATCACTAAGTTGTGCATCGCAAGAAGCATGGATCTTCTCGGCAAGTATTAGACAGAACATCCTTTTCGGATGTGAGATGGACGAGGTGCGTTACGCAAAAGTCGTTCATTCCTGCGCGCTTGATACAGACTTTGATCAACTCCCTTTTGGAGATAAAACTATTGTTGGTGAACGTGGAGCTTCTTTGAGTGGTGGCCAAAAAGCAAGAATAAGCTTAGCGCGATGTGTTTACAGAGATGCAGACATCTACTTGTTGGACGACCCAATTTCAGCAGTAGATACACGAGTTGGTCAACACATCTTTCAAAACTGCATCCAAACGCTTCTAAAGGGAAAGACGACCATTCTAGTTACGCACCAAATTCAATATTTGCCGTATGTGGATAACATTATCGCCCTAGATAATGGTACTGTACAGTATCAAGGATCTGAGGGACAAATAAAAGATTTTTCCAAGTGCTTAAGCCACAATGCTGTTGCCGATTACGAATGGGAGGACACAACCGAAAAACTTGACCGAAAGGCTCCCGTACAAGAAGAAAGTAAGAAATCGGGATCCATCACATTTTCCACTTACAAGAATTACTTACTTGCTTCCAACAACTACACCCTTGTGATTTTTAGCCTTATCGTCCCATTTCTCACTGAAGCAACTACAAGCGGAGCATTATACTTTATTCGACATTAGTAATGTTAATAAGGAAATCCAACTTGAGCAGAATTAAGCATCCCATTGCAGGTTAAAAATTGAACAAGATCGAAAGCTCAACAAACAGCCAATGGAACGAAGTATTTATATCTACGTATATTGTGGTATCATTGCCACTTCGGTCACGCTTGCAGTACTAAGATTAATTCTATTCACAAATCTCGCAATGGAATCATCTCAATCGCTTCATAACTCCATGTTTGCTAACTTATTACACGCTTCCATGAAATTTTTTCACTCAAATCCGTCAGGTAGGATTTTAAACCGATTTACAAAAGATCTGCTATCAATGGATGAATTATTACCAACTATATCGCTTATTGCCATCGTTTCCATACTAAACGTAATCGGTCTATTGACACTAATTTGTTTGGTCAATTCCTGGTTTTTAATTCCAACAATTACGCTGGTTGCAACCCTTTACTGTCTTCGAAGGTTTTATTTGGCCACAAGCTTGGATATATTACGAGTGGAAAGTATTGGTAAGTTGGGAAATGTGTTATATAGTTGTACAGGTTAGTTTCAGCTCGAAGCCCATTGTACAATTATGTTCAAAGCACCTTACAGGGCTTGATTACAGTTCGGGTTTTTGAAGTTAAAGATAAACTAGTAAATGAATTTAACGGACATCTCGACACCCACAGCTCAGCACTTTACATGTCCTATTCGGTATCAAGAGCTTTCGGGTACTGGATTGACGTAATTTCATTCCTTTTTATTACCACTACAATCATATTTTATATGTGTGGCAACGGTATAAGTTCCACAAATCTCTAAACCACCGACTGATTTATTTCTTCTACAGAATTGTACGGTGGAAATGTTGGGTTGGTGTTATCTCAAGCGTTAAGAATGATAGGCATACTCCAATGGGGAATCAGGCAGCTAACCGAAGTTGAAAATTGTATGGTATCAGTTGAACGAGTACTAGAATATAATCAAATTGAAAAGGAACGTAACCTCCACAGTCCAACTAATCTTAAGCTGTCCCCAACGTGGCCTTCGGTTGGTAGCATCCAATTCAGAAATGTTTACCTCAGATATTTAAAAAATGGACCGGCAATTTTGAAAGGTTTAAATTTTACCGTGAGGCCGTTAGAGAAAATTGGAATCGTCGGAAGAACCGGAGCTGGAAAATCCTCCATAATTTCGGCACTTTTCCAACTTACCGAAACGGAAGGCTCGATAATAATTGATGGGGTTGATATTACAACCATCGGTTTACATGACTTACGAAGGAAAATTTCTATCATACCACAAGATCCTGTACTATTTTCCGGTACAATTAGAAACAATTTAGATCCGTTTAATGAGTTTGATGATCAAACACTGTGGAAAGCATTGGAAGACGTACAGTTAAAGAAAGTTGTTCAAGACCAAGTGTCAGGTGAATGAGTCGACGAATTTATAATTTCAGTTAGCATTCACCTTTTCAGGTTTACACTCGTTGGTATCACACGACGGTTCCAATTTCAGTATAGGACAACGTCAATTAGTCTGTTTAGCCCGTGCCCTTGTCAGACAAAATAAGATTTTAATTATGGATGAAGCCACCGCGAACGTTGATCTTGAAACGGACAAAATTATTCAACAAACTATAAGGACAAAATTTAAGGATTGTACCATACTGACTGTTGCTCACAGAATAAACACCATCATAGATTCTGATAAAATTATGGTATTGGATGGTGGAGAACTAATGGAATTTGATAATCGTGTTACATTGCTTCAAAATAGTGATGGTCTGTTTTTTAAAATGGTTCAGCATATGAACAAAGCCGTGGCAACTAACACTAATATCGAAGACGAAGACTTATTTTCAGGGATCTTAATTAGTGAATTTTAGCTAAATCTAACCATACTACGTTATTTCCAAAATATTTATGTCAATAATTAAACATTTTAAGAGTCACTATTCTCTTTGGTTTGCAGTTTTAATCAATATTAGATAAAAGTGTTAATAACTACAAAACCGCTAAAGATAGGTATAGGGATACCTATAGTTTATCGATGCGTAAATTAAATAGCCTTCCAAATATGTAAAAATATACGGGGTGTTCCATTTGAAAAAAATGACTTTTTGGTGTTTGAAGTTTTTTAACTTTGCCACTAATTTTGAGCGCCCTGTATAATCTGTGATAGGTTTGCAAATGCATTTTGTGAACCCTTATCGTTTTACTTCGTGTTTGTAAAGTATGAATGTTTTGCGTTCAAAGAAGAGCAAAAGGTGGGCTATTAAACATCCCTCCGCAAAGCGCAAATTTTTCAAAAAAATCATAATATCTCAAAAACAGTTGAAGATAGGTATAGGATAATCTAATACAGATTAACGCAGAATCGATTGTATAATCCAAAAATGCAATAATATACAGGGTGTTCCATTTAAAATAAGAAGATGAATGGCGATTTCCGATCTTTCCAGAAGTTGTACAACATCGACAATATTTTAGAACAAAAGAAGGCTATGGGTTATCCTTAACCTGAAAGTTTCAAATTCATAAATTGTAAGGGACCCCAGAATCTTCTAATGAACGGGTTCCGGTGGTATACCCTGTATATACATAGACTGGCTCGATACGGGAAAATATATACCAGAATATCGCCAATGATTATCCAACACTGACCTCTACGATAATTCTTTGTGTGGAGTTACTGCGTTGTCTTGTGCGTCCGGTGTTTGTTTTCTCGCCGCGGAAAAATTTTGGTATCATTACAACAGGTGATGAAACGTGGGTGCATTACGTAACTCCCGAAACCAAGCTGAAGCTCACTAGCAAGGTTTAAAACATCAAAGAGGAGTCGACACCAACAAAAATCGCATGGCAAAATCCGCCAATAAACTGATGATTACAGTTTTCTGGGACTCTGCCGGCATACTTCTAAACTATGTTTATTTACCGTTGCCAAAAGGTAGTATTTTCTTCTTGATTGTAGGTTCTTGTCCCCTAACATTAAGAGTATCTTCTTCACATTAGAGATACCTTCTCTATATCCAAAAGGCACCAAGTACAATATCTTTGTGAATTTTCCACTGCACTCACTGCTCTGTTTAGAGCTCCGTTAGTTTTATTATTTTATTATTAATGCATTGTGTATAAGATAATCTTACACTTCTAATATTTTTGGGTAGAATAAACTTGAATTTTGAATTATTAAAAGAAAGGGAGCACTTACATCTGTCCAAAGTGTGTTTCCTCCGGTACTGTTAGTTTGAATTTTACGACTACAAAAATATTGGAGGTTTCATTATCTCTGAATTCAAGTGTTGTACATCTATTATAAGATTTTCTTTTTTAGAGCTATGGAACAAGAAGGTATTAAATATTAAGGATTCAAATCAGAATTTTTCTTACAACGTGAAAGGACGGCTAAACGAAGATATAAAACGTTCTCAACAAATCATTGAATATTATTTATTGTGAAGTAATTAACACTATTTGTATTCTGTGTTTGTGTCTTATAAGGCAACATGGAACAACTAGTTACCAAGCATCACCATGCACATAAACTACTTTCTTTATTAGCACCGTTAGTTTTAAATTTTTCCTTTTAATTCGGGAATTTCACCTCCAGTAAGAGATCTATAACGTCACAGTACTTATAGTCCATACGCTCGGCAATGTCACTTTTCTCATTAAGCCGTAAATAAAATCTCATTTATAACGAGATCGATAGTTTCATTCAATATGCACCTCTAATGCAAAGTAAAAACCAGTTCCATACGGGCGAAAGTTGTTCAAAACAAATCTTATGGAAACTTGAATACAATAGAACAATAGCTTTCAACTACCTGCCTAGTCAGCGGTTGTTAATAGTTTCATTACAAAGTAATATATCAATTATTAATACAAACATCCCAATTTCATAATGAAACTAGTGTATCTTCTATTGAGAACCGCTGTCAGTTAGGTAGTTCAAATCTATTGTTCTATTGTATTCCAGTTTCCATAAGATTTGTTTTGAACAACTTTCGCCCGTATGGAACTGGTTTTTACTTTGTATTAGAGGTGCATATTGAATGAAACTATCGATCGCGTTATAAATGAGATTTGATTTACGACTTAATGAGAAAAGGGACACTGCCGAGCGTATGGAGTATATCTACAATACGAAAAGAGCCATTTTTTTTTGTTCTCACCATTGCAGGTGAGAGACTCCCTTAGCCGAATTCGAATCACGTCACCCAGGCGAAAGATTAACAAGTTGACACACATACGCGTTTTCCATATTTAGCTAACTGATCAAAACCCAAATCTAATAAAGTTTGCTTAACTTCATTATGACTTTTCAATTATGCTGATATTTCAATACCATTAGAACCTCCTTTTTTATATTTTTCTGGAAATTCAACAGTTTCTCCATATCCCTTCTTTGAACCGAAAATTATTTTCAGTAGAGTAGCAAATGATAGTAATTTGGTCGAAAACTGCATTTAATGATAGAAGTGTAATACCTCGCACACTGAAAATGGTAGGTAAGGCTAAGGGTAACATTTTAAGAGATGGAGCCACCGAAAATTCCTTCATGGAGACTCGCTATGACGTCATCAAAATGGTCGCCTTTACACAGCTACATTCTCGAACCTCTCAACGAATTTTAATTTTTTTGGTATGAAACAGAGCTGGGTAGTATCCGGATACTTTTATGTATCCGAAAGCTGTATCCGGATACTTTTCAAATTTTGTATCCGGTATCCGTGACCAAATTTTATTTGATTTGATATTCGGATACTTTTAAATCATTCGATGCCCGCCGATAATTCACGTACTGCACTGCCCTATTTTTTATCAAGGTATATCTAAAATCCCATTTTTCACACTCGTTATTTAATCATCATTTGTTTTTATGTGGCGAACTCCGACTCATTATTTCCATGTTCATTATATGCAATAATAAAAACAGAAATCTTAATAAATACCTACATTATCTAAAACTAAAGGAGTATTTGGTCTATGATTAGATTTATATAATAATAACTTGTATATTTTCTGTATCTCCTTTTTAAAAAACCCTTTAGGTATACTTATATGCTTTGTGTTTTTTTGGTATTATGTATTATAATATTAACAAAATAGTTCTTAATCTTTATAATCTTGTTTTGGCGCAAATATGCCCTAAAAATTTGAAAATGTGAAAGTTTTAACTGAACTGATCCACCACTGGCAGAATTGAAAATTAAAAACTCAGTGCTTTTGTTTTGTTTTTACAGGAAAAATCCTGCAAATTTTTGTCTACTCATTTTTAAAAGTACCTATCCTTAAAGGTATCCTAAAAAGTATCCGAAAAAAGTATCCGGATACTTGTATCCGAGTACATTTTTAGGTGAAAGTATCCGTACTTTTTTAAAAATCCGGCACTCGGATACTTTTTTCTGTATCCGACCCAGCTCTGGTATGAAATGAAAGCTCTTAAGGGAAAAACGAACAAGAATGACCGTTTTTTTGAAAAAAAATGTTATTTTGGGGTTGTGCGCTGTTTATTACAAAAATAAGTCACCCCGACTTGAGTTTTGTTGGTTTGCGTTGATACTAACTATTTAAACTGTATTTTGCAATTATAATTAAACTAAAATTATTTTTAACAAATTTTTCTTACATGAAATTTTAAAAATCGTAAATATTAACAAAAGAGCCAAAAATAATACCAGGAATAGGGTTTTTTGTGGAGAATCTGATTGTAAATAAAAATACAGGGCGTTCCATTTAAAATATTCGTATAAATTCTATTTAAAGTTCACAAATTTTGAATTCTCGTTTTAAACACTCGGTATAAAATTAATCACTTAGTTTTTTTGTAGACTAACACAACATTAGGGTAATATTATTCGTCAAATAAATTTTTCCTTTTTTGTAGAATAACTTAGTTATGCATCCGACCTTGAATTGTAAAAAATATTGAAAAAATAATTCATAATTTGGCAACCGCACATCCAATATCAAAAAAAATTTCAGGCATGATATATATATATATATATGGTTGGTCGATACATAAAGGGAAAAAATACAGGGTGTGCCATTTTAAAAAAACTGCCAGGTGAAAATGCAACACACTGTAGATATAAAAATTTTTAAAAGATGCACAATTCAAAACAAAGCAACCTTTATTTGAAACTTTTTTCTGCATCTTCAACCCACATTGAGTTATCGACCGATTACGGAGCAGTGGGACACCCTGTGTAATTTGGTTATTAAACACTAAAATGCAGTGAACAAAACAGAATTTCGAAACATTAAACTCATCAAACTTTAATCTTCCCTGTATTTGCAGGCAGGACATGTGTATTGTGTAATTACATAGTATTAATTATTATAGTACACATGTACAATATAATTACTACGTATGCACAAAATTATACATGAGACTGGCGTACATTAACCAACGTGCGTTTATTTTCCTTTTTTAATCATTTTACGTTATTGAAGTGTTCAATGTTTGTATAACTATAACTGTATCTAAGGCAGTTGTTTTGGTTTTGTAGTTTTTGAATTTTGTGCTTATATTAAGTGCAGACGTTAAAAAATTGTAGAATAGTGCAACACAAGACTGTCTCAAAGTTTTCACATTGTTTCTGAAGACAATGCATACACGTATCTCCATATTGATTTGAGTTTTGCATAGCTTACACCACTAAAATATAAGCAACCTGGAACGCGCACGGTGCATTTAACCTGTAGGAAATAAACCGAGCGTGCGATAGCAAAACGAAGGGACATTGTGTCCTTGTTGTACTCATTCACAGTTAAGCTGTTGAAGCATTTTCATTGTTTTACGATTAATCAAACTAGTTTTTTATTACGTATACGATACAATAAAAAAAAATGAGTAAGACACAGACCGAATGTCCCTACAATAATTCCCTTTCTGTCGGCTCGGCTGTAAGTTAAGCGTCTTCTCAGATTTGAATTTATAAGTCTTGTGTGAAGTTACAACATAAAGAAATCGCATGGTTTTAGTGTCTCAGATTGGGATAACAAACGAAAGATATTCTGTAACAGGTGCTTGCTTTACTTTATAAGACTCCTTAATTTTATGGTTCAGCAAAAAAACAAAAGACAGTTTCGTTACCTTCCATTGGAGCAGAACGCATATCATTACTGTTCAGGGCACAAAAAGCGTTATGGTAAAAAGCAATAACAATTTTTTGCCACAACACGGGTGCCAGTAACAAGGTTTAAAGTTCAAACATATAGATTTGCGTAACCATTTCATTGAAAAACCTTGTAGAAAACGAAGTAGATATATTTGCCATCTCAACAAATGTCAAAAGGTGTGCTCATCCAATAAAGTCTAGCATGCGAATTGCAAAAAACACGGTTTAATTTCATGGTTTTAAATCCAGTGGCGCCGATTTCGTGGGGGCAGCGGGGCGCGTGCCCCCATGTAGCCACATTGCGTGGGGGCATGGCCCCCATGCACCTCACTGGCACCTGAACCTGACTATAACTGACTATATTGGGAAAGTGAGACACATTAATTTTATACGTAAAAATGTTAGGAATATGTCTATATCTATCTGTTTCACGCCGTGAAAGTGAGAATTTAAACATTTTCAGAAATATCAGATCAGGACCGGTCCAAAAGTAAATAATTCTGTATGTTTATGATGCAGTTGATTAATTATGTTATTACTGGCTCAGTTTGCTTATGTTTGCATAGTGTATGCAGATTTATATTAAAATTACGTGACGATACACGATACCAGAGTCTGTGACGATACTGACCGGAAATAGTTATTTTTGTATCTAGTGCGCGAAATGCCACTTTGGTGATCGAGAACTGATTTTTTTAACGAGGCGCAGCCGAGTTAAAAAAATAGTCGTGATCACCAAAAGTATTTCGCGCACGAGTTGCAAACAAAATTTTTTCTACAAACGTGAAGAAGTTGACAATTATTTTAACGTTAAAATACAAAACTCTCATCTAGTTTGCGTGCAGTGCGTACTTCGCGCATGGCGTCGTCATTTCGGGCACGCTGTCATGGTAACGTAGGTAAGTGAAAAAAAGGGTCACTTCGCGTATTGTTATCGATGAGAAACCTTGTCATTTTTTGACGTTTGTAGAAAAAATGTTTTGTTTAGTCTTTTCCTAGGCTGTCGCTGTTATCATATCAGTTATTTCGTTAAATCATCATTCACAACATAGAATAGATGGTAATATTTCGTATGTCGTACTCTATTACAAACGAAGAAATACATTAGGTGTTTTCTTTTTGCATGTTGTGAGACACTTAAGTCAGCTCTGTCACTAACACACCATTCGTTTTATAAAATAATTTGACTCCGTTCTCAATAACCCTATTCGTTTTAAAAGCTTTATTTAAGTTTTATATTAACCTGAGGCAGAATTGTCTACATGACGCAAGGCGCTTTAATCACGTGATGATTGTAACTTTACCTAACCTTGTGGCGGTGCAAAAAGAAAACACCTATTTTATGCAGTTTAGATGTTTTTCCAAAATTTTGTCTTCTATGAATAAAAATGAAACTGCAATAAAGTAGTTTTCTATCTTGATGTTTCAAAAATACCTCCGTTGCTCCTTGATGATTTTAAAAGATGGGCTTTTTCTGTAGGCTGCTGCCCCTTGCCCCCATGTAGATCTTACAAACCCGGCGCCACTGTTAAATTCTATAATAATAATAATTATTAAAATAGTTGTAATAGGTTGTAAGTAAAATAAACAACGCCTTGTATAGAACTGCATTGTTACAATTCATTAGTTCTTACCTTGCTCATCGTAAACAGTATGTAACATACAATAACTTTACCTCGCCGCCCATATATGCGTCCTCAGGGGTACCCCAGGGGTCCAATTTAGGCCCCTTGCTTTTCCAGCTTTATATAAACGATCGGTCAGATGTATTGTGATATACTAAACTTCTATTCGCCGACGACTTGAAATTATATGCTTCGATTAACCCAACCGAGGACTGCCACAAACTGCAAAACCAGCTGACCATCCTAGCTGATTGGTGTAGAACTAACGATTTGTCACTAAACATATCTAAATGCTGTTATGTTGCCTACACCAACAGACATCGCCTAATTACGTTTGACTGCAACATTAAATCAATCTTATCAACCAGATTAGTTCAGCCATCATAGACAAAAAGTGGACCCAACCTCGCAAAAAATAAGACCAAGCTGAAAATTCGTGTGAATGTAGAACTAACCTGCCTGAACAACATATCAAGAATCCCATTTGAACGGAAGCCGCCATGTTGAAAAATGGCCCCCATTCTATTCGTATATCTGTATGTAGGCTTAATTACGACAGATACAAGAACATTCACGGATACAAAAGTTGTAGAGCATGAAATTTTGAATAAGAATAGTTTCTATGAATTATTTTGTTGGAGCAATTTTTCTTGAAGAAAACTTGAAGTACCTACTTGCGGTACTGTCTCATTCACCAGTTGCTATAGGAGGTTTCGTCTCCCACTTTTCCTTAATTTCACCATTAATCTAACGTACAATTACGATATTCTTTATCGATTTATATTTTCTCTTTTGCAACATCATATAGCGAAACGATTAAAAAAACCTATTTTTCCCACGAAAATTGATTACTCCTGGCCTATTAAAAACAACAGCTTTATCGTTATTGAACGTTATCTGTTATCCGCATTTCATACAAACAGCTTACCCAAATGAGGTCTAAATTTAGTGTTCAAAGATATTAATAAGTAGTTCCACAAAACTTTCCATGTAAAATAAGTCAACCCGTTTCAACACTATGTGTCATTAATACTAGTTAAATAGCGGTACCTAAAAAATAAATTGTAATTTGAAGTGTATTATCTCACTGAATTGATGTGACCCGGCATGTTACATTCGACATGGATGA
Organism: Pyrocoelia pectoralis; assembly: GCA_036250285.1. Taxonomy (NCBI): domain Eukaryota; kingdom Metazoa; phylum Arthropoda; class Insecta; order Coleoptera; family Lampyridae; genus Pyrocoelia; species Pyrocoelia pectoralis. The sequence goes on along the minus strand of CM070076.1, from coordinate 7,899,499 downwards.
ACCAATCGGGGAACAAGTTAAGCGTCGCCGAAATCCAAGAGAAGGTGCAAGTATATTTTCCATTTTGACTTTCCTGTAAGTAGAAAATCTAGAATCTTTTGATACTTTTTTACTGAAAAATGAAACGTTTAATATCAAGTATGATAAGCGTGTACTTCTAGATACACTTTTAAAACCTTTTTGCATGGCTACAAACGGGGAATAACTGAAGATGATCTATATGACAACCTTCCCGAATATAAATCTTCAGTGTTAGGTGGAAGAGCAGTGCGTATGTGGGAGAAGGGGTTAGGAAATACCTCACTTATAAAAATAATCATCAAAACATGTGGATGGAATTATATATTGGTAGGAGCCGCCCTTGCACTCGAGATTTTTATTCTTCAGTATGGTAGATTCATTTACTCGTTTTGGTATAATTGCGTTTTGATTTCAGACCATCGAAAGCCCTTTTGCTAGGTGAACTTATACGTTATTATTCGGAAAAAGAACACACAGGCATTCCCTATGTTTACTCAATAAGCCTTATAGCTGCATCGTTACTGACGTGTATTCTTACTCAGCCTTACTACATGGCATCAAACACTTGGGGACTAAAAATTAGAGTCGTATGTAGCTGTTTAGTTTACAACAAGATTTTTAGACTGAATGCGTCCGCATTTAATCGAGTAACTCCCGGCCACATCATCAATTTGCTTTCAACCGACGTTAACTCTTTTGAAAGGCTTGGATTTTCGTTAAATTACTTATGGATCGCTCCTTTGCAAGTAATATTGATATCGTACCTAATATGGCGTGAAATTGGCTATTCTGCACTATTTGGAGTTGGATTTATATCCGTCTTCGTCCTAATTTATGGTTAGTCTATACATAAAAGTAAATTACGACGTTTATCGTTTTTGTTAATAGTGCAGCTGAGAAAAATTTTGGCCAGATATCGTTCGAAGATATCAACCATAAGAGATGAGCGTATTCGATTAACAAATGAACTCATTCAAGGGATAAGCGTTATCAAAATGTACGCGTGGGAAAAGGCATTTTCGGAAATTATTTCCCGATTTCGTAAGCTTGAAATTAACGCTATACGAAAATTTTTATACTGTAAAGGGTTGTTTAGTTTTTCTCAAATTTTTGCTGCCGTTGCAATTTTTATAGCGATTACATCTTCCGTCACTTTAAATGAAACAATTGACGCCAGAGCTATATTCGTATCAATCACTTTGTTTCTTTCATTATGTACATCTCTAGTGACCTTCATTCCTAGCAGCATTGCAGATATAACTGAAGTGAAAGTGGCGTTACAGCGTATATCAACTTTTCTGCTCTGTGAAGAAATTGATTTGTATTCAAATTATAGAGAAGGTAACAGTGCGGTAGTTATCAGAAATGGATTTGCAAAGTGGGATATAAAGAGAGATAACGACTTTCTATTTAATTTGAATATAGAGATAAAAACCGGGTCATTAACCGCTGTAATTGGTGCAGTGGGTTCGGGAAAATCCAGTTTGTGTCAAGTTATACAACAAGAGTTGCCCTTGCGGATGGGGATCTTAACGGTGAATGGATCACTAAGTTGTGCATCACAAGAAGCATGGATCTTCTCGGCAAGTATTAGACAGAACATCCTTTTCGGATGTGAGATGGACGAAGTGCGTTACGCAAAAGTCGTTCATTCCTGCGCGCTTGATACAGACTTTGATCAACTCCCTTTTGGAGATAAAACTATTGTTGGTGAACGTGGAGCTTCTTTGAGTGGTGGCCAAAAAGCAAGAATAAGCTTAGCGCGATGTGTTTACAGAGATGCAGACATCTACTTATTGGACGACCCAATTTCAGCAGTAGATACACGAGTTGGTCAACACATCTTTCAAAACTGCATCCAAACGCTTCTAAAGGGAAAGACGACCATTTTAGTTACGCACCAAATTCAATATTTGCCGTATGTGGATAACATTATCGCCCTAGATAATGGTACTGTACAGTATCAAGGATCTGAGGGACAAATAAAAGATTTTTCCAAGTGCTTAAGCCACAATGCTGTTGCCGATTACGAATGGGAGGACACAACCGAAAAACATGACGGAAAGGCTCCCGTACAAGAAGAAAGTAAGAAATCGGGATCCATCACATTTTCCACTTACAAGAATTACTTACTTGCTTCCAACAACTACACCCTTGTGATTTTTAGCCTTATCGTCCCATTTCTCACTGAAGCAACTACAAGCGGAGCATTATACTTTATTCGACATTGGTATTGTTAATAAGGATATCCAAATTGAGCAGAATTAAGCATCCCATTTCAGGTTAAAAATTGAACAAGATCGAAAGCTCAACAATCAGCCAATGGAACGAAGTATTTATATCTACGTGTATTGTGGTATCATTGCCGCTTCGGTCACACTTGCCGTACTAAGATTAATTCTATTCATAAATCTCGCAATGGAATCATCTCAATCGCTTCATAACTCCATGTTTGCTAACTTATTACACGCTTCCATGAAATTTTTTCACTCAAATTCGTCAGGTAGGATTTTAAACCGATTTACAAAAGATCTGCTATCAATCGATGAATTATTACCAACTATATCGCTTATTGCCATCGTTTCCATACTAAACGTAACCGGTCTATTGACACTAATTTGTTTGGTCAATTCCTGGTTTTTAATTCCAACAATTACGCTGGTTGCAACCCTTTACTGTCTTAGAAGGTTTTATTTGGTCACAAATCTGGATATATTACGAGTGGAAAGTATTGGTAAGTTGGGAAATGTGTTATATATTTATACAGGCTAGTTTCAGCTCGGAGTCCATTGTACAATTATATTCAAAGCACCTTACAGGGCTTGACTACAGTTCGGGTTTTTGAAGTTAAAGATAAACTAGTAAAGGAATTTAACGGACATCTCGACACCCACATCTCGGCACTTTACATGTCCTATTCGGTATCAAGAGCTTTCGGGTACTGGATTGACGTAGTAGCATTCCTTTTTATTACCACTACAATCATATTTTATATGTATGGCAACGGTATAAGTTTCACAAATCACTAAAACACCGACTGATTTATTTCTTAAACAGATTTGTACGGTGGAAATGTTGGGTTGGTGTTATCGCAAGCGTTAAGATTGATAGGCGTACTCCAATGGGGACTCAGGCAACTAACCGAAGTTGAAAATTGTATGGTATCAGTTGAGCGTCTACTAGAATATAATGAAATTGAAAAGGAACGTAACCTCGACTGTCCAGCTAATTTTAAGCTGTCCCCAACGTGGCCTTCGGTTGGTAGCATCCAATTCAGAAATGTTTACCTCAGATATTTAAAAAATGGACCGGCAATTTTGAAAGGTTTAAATTTTACCGTGAGGCCGTTAGAGAAAATTGGAATCGTCGGAAGAACCGGAGCTGGAAAATCCTCCATAATTTCGGCACTTTTCCAACTTACCGAAACAGAAGGCTCGATAATAATTGATGGGGTTGATATTACAACCATCGGTTTACATGACTTACGAAGGAAAATTTCTATCATACCACAAGATCCTGTACTATTTTCCGGTACAATTAGAAACAATTTAGATCCGTTTAATGAGTTTGATGATCAAACACTGTGGAAAGCATTGGAAGACGTACAGTTAAAGAAAGTTGTTGAACACCAAGTGTCAGGTGAATGAGTCGACGAATTTGTAATTTTAGTTAGCATTTACCTTTTCAGGTTTACACTCGTTGGTATCACACGACGGTTCCAATTTCAGTATAGGACAACGTCAATTAGTCTGTTTAGCCCGTGCCCTTGTCAGACAAAATAAGATTTTAATTATGGATGAAGCCACCGCGAACGTTGATCTTGAAACGGATAAAATTATTCAACAAACTATAAGGACAAAATTTAAGGATTGTACCATACTGACTGTTGCTCACAGAATAAACACCATCATAGATTCTGATAAAATTATGGTATTGGATGGTGGAGAACTAATGGAATTTGATGATCGTGTTACATTGCTTCAAAATAGTGATGGTCTGTTTTTTAAAATGGTTCAGCATATGAACAAAGTCGTGGCAACTAACACTAATATCGAAGACAGAAACTTATCACCGATAACAGGCTAATTATTTCAGGGATCTTAATTAGTGAATTATAGCTAAATCTAACCATACTACGTTATTTCAAAAATATTTATGTCAATAATAAAACATTTTAGGAGTCACTATTAGGTGTTTTCTTTTTGCATCACCACAGGTGTGCCACAGGGTTAGGCAAATGCACAATTATCACGTGATTGAAGTACCTTGTGTCATGTAGACATTTCTGCCTCAGGTTAATATAAACTTAAATAAAGCTTTTAAAACGAATAGGGTTATTGAGAACTGAGTCAAATTATTTTTATAAAACGAATGGTGTGTATTGACAGAGGTGCCTTAAGTGTACCATAAAATGCAAAAAGAAAACACCTATTCTCTTTGGTTTGATGTCATTTTTTTAATTCCTTTTCTACAACCTTCTTGAGCGGTTCTTTTGTATCTATGTCTATCTTAGCTTTCTATTACGTTATAATAATGAGTTTATTGTCCAACAGACTTTTACAAATCCAATAACAGGACAAAAAAAAATATATATAGAAACAAACTAAAATAGAAAATAGATAAAAATAAACGAAACTTAAATACATGCACAGCTTAACAATAAATAAATAAATAATCATTTGCCAAAAAATAATATACCTAAATTTAAATTTCCCATAACCCAATTCGTAATCTACACTATAATACTACTACATACTAAGTACTCACAGAGAAAAAAAAAAAAAGAATGATGATAATGGTGCTGGTCTATATTTCAATTATTATTATTATAGGGAAAGCTGGAAAGGATAGAGGGCAGGCAAGTATGATTAATATCGACATCATGAATTAGGTTGAAGTTATGATAGCAGGTAATGAGTGGAGATTTAAATAACACATCGGTTCGAGGAGTAGAATAACGAAAAGGTTTGAAATTACGACAAGATCTTCGGGGTATATGTAGAGGAATTTGTTCAAGTAACTCGGGGCAATCTATATGATTATGGAAAATGTTGTACAGAAACGTGATACTATGTGTAATTCTTCTATGTTCTAGAGATTGAAAATTAAAAAGTGAGAGTAATTCCGCGTGACTAAATCCCCTAGCAGGATAGACTAAGTGAGTTTTAAAGTATAAAAGTTTCAAGAATTTTCTCTGTATCTTTTCTAAAGCGATTTTATGTTTATTGTAAATAGAATAATAAATTAGCGAACAATATTCTAATTTTGATCGAACAAGACTGTAATAAAGACATTGTAAAGCCACCTGGTTAGAAACTGATCGACAATTTCGGATTATAAATCCAAGTGTCTGGTTGGCCGAGCGACTTATTTGCTTAATATGATCAACAAAACTGAATCGGTCATCGAATGTAATGCCCAAATCCCGAATTGATGTGCACCGTTGTATTTTAATAGAATTAATATAATAATCGAATAAAATGGGGCAAGACTTTCGAGTGTAAGTCACAACCTTACATTTAGGAATATTGAGGGACAAGTAATTTTTGATACACCATCCAGCCAACTCAGTTAACCATCGTTGTAATAAAATACAATCGGTACTGTTTGTTATGTGCGAGTACATTTTTAAGTCATCAGCATACAATAGTTTTTTACATGATAAAGCATTGGTTAAGTCATTAATGTAGATAATAAACAATAACGGTCCAAGATTAGATCCTTGTGGCACACCGGATGTAACAGTTATAGGGCAAGAACTAAAATTATTAAAGGTCACATATTGAACGCGGTTTTCGAGATAGGATGAAAACAATCTTAACAAATTGTTGTGAAATCCATGCTTATGGACTTGTTCCTTTTTTTTCGGGCGCCCACTTTGTTTTTCCCTTAGACTCTTGTCTCGAATATGCTTTTCAATATCTTCCCGCCTCCTGTTCAGTGGATGTGGCGTAACCAGCTCAATTGTCTTTCTTTATTGATTATTCCTACTGGAGTTACGTTTAATGGGCTTCCCATTATTGTGTTTCTTGTGCTATTTCTTCTCGATCTCTCTCTGTAAGCACCCTTTTTCTGTCCTACCACACCGAGGGAGGAATTGTAAAGCTTAGGGATTAGAGTTTATCATAAATAAAGAAACACTAACAGTTATGTTTAAGGAAATTCAATATTTACAACAACTTACAATACTTCTATTAAAGGTATACTTAGACATGGAACAGTGGGTTCCCTATATGTGCATGTAGTCGTGAGTCATGTAATCCTACATATACGATCAGTTTTACTCAAAATTTATAATCAGGCCGTCAGGAAGAAACGATAATGACTAAATAATTTTCTTTAAAATTGTATGTAAACATAGACTGCTTCGGTAGGGGAAAATACTGGGTGTCCCATTTTAATCTCCCACCTGCGATAATTCTGCAACACTGCGAGGGATCAAAAAATGTTCCGAATAAAAAGTTAACTTTAAACTATCGCTAAAGATTATACAATACTGACCTCTACGATAATTCTTTAATTATGCTTATTTACCGTTGCCAAAAGGTAGTCTTTTCTTCTTGATTGTAGATTCCACTGCACTAACTGCTCTGTTTAGAACTCCGTTAGTTTTAGGCTATTTGACCTGAAAGGTTCCACCTAGTTGTATGACTCGAGTCCTGGCTTCGTCATTTTGATGCCTTCACATTTCGGAGGCGTGTTAAAGCCTCATCTTTTAACTTCCCCTAATCCCTTGCATTGGTTCTTACACGCCCAGGCCTCTTGGACTAATTCAACATCTATAGGTACCGTTTTATATCATGTACGCCATGCATGTCAAACATGCGGCCCGCGGGCCGCGTGCGGCCCTTTAGGCATTTGCCTGCGGCCCGACCCAATTATAAGAACAGTCTCCTGATGCGGCCCGCAAGCGTGCCGCAAAAATAATTTAAAAAACGCACACTGGAAGCTGTGTTCCGACATCAGTGCCTCTATTGCACTGGTGGAGTGAAGACGATGGCGGTATAAGCCGTAGGCTCGGGGAAAATAAACACGTGCGCCTTTCTGTTTTTCTGATCAAGTGAAAGCTTTCAAGGGCGAGTTGATGCTTTGGGAAAAACAGTTAGAAGCTGATAATCTGTCGCATTTTCCCACTTGAAAGGCTTTTCAGGAAAGTACAAGTGTCCCAATTTCGTATAAAAAGTATACCGAGAAAATAACAATTTGCTTGCAAAATAATATTGATGTTTGGAAACACTTACAAGTGTGAGCAATTCTTTTCCATAATGAATGGAAACAAATCTCCCTCGAAATCGCGGCTGACCGACACACACTTGGATGCAGTTTTAAAATTAATTTCTGCAGATAAAATTACCCCTCAAATAGGTAATTTAGTTACACACAAAAGTTGTCAAATTTCTGGGAAAAGATTGTAATAGGAAACTTTTCTAATAGTTTTAGTATTAATTATCAGATACGTACCTACTATGATTTTGGTTATAACCAAAACACTGTCAAATTTTTTTGGTTATAGCCAAAATCATGGTACGTATCTCGTGAGAAGCATTGTAAATATTGTGAAAAACCATGTATTTTTAAAACAGCGTTTGAATAATCAAGGAAAGTAAACGATTACCGTCCTGTACCACTCTATCTAATTTCGTAATAAGCTTTTTTTCTTCGTGGTTGGGTTTTGCGGCCCACTGATTCTACGGTCCTTATACATTTGGCCCACCCATCACTTTGAGTTTGACATGCCTGATGTACGCCATTGAATACGTATATGGACTACCTTAATTATTATATACTTACCTAATTTTTAGTAGTTCTAGGTAGATCCTTTTTTTCTAGAGGGTTCATGGTATTTCCCCGTTTCTATTCAGCGACTTTTGATTCCCATTAACCTAGGAGGTTATTCTTCAGAAGATTAAGGTTCTCCTAGCTTATCTTATGAAGTCTGATCCGGGATCAGGAAAACTCATTGTTGTCGTTCAGATACCCTTTCCTCTCAACAGCTTGTCATTTTTTAGTAATCACGCCTGAGTTTTGTTTACCAAGGCGGGCCAATATCTTACTGGGGTCCTTCATAGCTCCTCACCAAGTTGTTTCTTGCAGCAGCTGCATGTCCAACCAGTCCACTGTCGCCCTGTCCTTTGTGGTAACACTCGGTAAAGCGGGGCGTGACCCCTCTTTCCTTTTCACCAACTCCACTGAAGATGCAGGTCTTAATTTGCTTCCTCTTGCCCAAGCATTTTCTTTCGGAAAATTCCATGCGGAAGTTTGACCTGCACCATCTAAAGTTGTCTTAGATACCGCCGGAGACTTACCAACAACCATTAACCTCACGTTGCAAAAATTATTCACCAGTGTGTATTTGTAAGTGTTGGAATGTGGGTCAATATGGCGCAATATCTCCCAGTAAGTGAATAGATGGAATTTATGGAACTGAAAATAATGCCAAAGCACCCATTATTTTTGGAAATTATAGTTGGTAGTTATATCCAAAATAAACGTTTGTTATAATATCCGATCTCTGTTAAAACATAGGACGAAGTATCTTATAGCAATAATTTTTAATTATACATACTATATCATATAAAATCGTCGAATGGAAAATTTATTATATAAGTAGCGGCCTTCAAGCAGAAGATAAGTACAAACTTTACATAATGCCTCTCCCACGTGAAACATTATTAGAAATGTACAATTGTGTTTCAGTGTTAGCCATGGACGAACCTTCAAAAAAACCTTCAAAGCACTCCAATCCAAGAGAAGGCGCAAATATTTTTTCGATTCTAACTTTTGTGTAAGTGTGAAATTCATTAATCTTTACTAAATTATATCTTGGGAAATAAATGTAAAGTGCAAAAACCATTTAAGTGTTCGTGATAAGGCTATTTAAAATGGTTTGTATGTTTAAGCTATACGATTCCAACTTTTTGTGCAAATCGAAAAAGGGACCTGACAAAGGATGATTTATACGAAACATTTTCTGGGTATAAGTCTTCAAAGTTGGGCAGTAAAGCAAATCTTTTGTGGGAGCAGGAGCTAGAAAATGCCAAACTTTTAAAGAGAACACCCTCGATACTGAAAGTGCTGATACAATTATTTGGATGGGAGTATCTACTGATAGGAGTTGCAGTTGGAATCGAAAACGTTATTTTGAAGTACAAATTTTAATACACTTTATTACACATTTAAGACTTCTATTTCAGTCCCGCCAAGGCAGTACTACTTGGAGAATTAATACAACATTACTCAGTATGGGAAATAAAAAAGGATCCTCCCTATGTTTATGCGTTGAGTATTATTGGTTTATCGTTAATAAGTTGTGCCATTATACAGCCTTCCCTTATGGCATCAAGCCATTTGGGGCTCAAAATTAGAGTAGCGTGTTCCTGCTTGGTGTATAACAAAATATTTAGGTTAAGTTCGATCGCCCTTAACCTGGCCACTCCTGGTCACATTATTAACTTATTATCAACCGACCTTAACGTTTTTGAAAGGGTTGGATTTTCATTTCATTTCATATGGATCGCTCCTGTACAAACGATCCTGGTAATTTACCTCATGTGGTCCGAAATTGGTGTCTCATCACTGTTTGGGTTGGGATGTATAGCAATATGTGTTCTAGCATATGGTGAGTTCGTGGATTTGTTAATCTCAATACGGTTAAAGCTTTGTTGCAGTACGATTGGGAGGAATCATAGTTAAGATTCGTTCAAAACTGTCGGCGAGACGAGATGATCGCATACGTTTAACAAATGAGCTTATCCAAGGAATTGGCGTTATTAAAATGTACGCTTGGGAAAATACTTGCGCGGAAGCAGTGTTGCATTTCAGAAATGCCGAAATTAATACCTTAAAGAAATTGTTGTACATCAAGGGGTTATTCTCATTCAACCAAACGATCGTAACCGTTTCGGTATTTATAACCATTACATCTGCAGTCTTGTTATTAAACAGGCCTTTTGATTCCAAAGTGATCTTTGTCACAATCACCTTATTTTTTTCAGCTGGTACATGTTGGATAACTTTCTTCCTAAACACTATCGCAGTCTTTGGCGAAACCACAGTTGCGTTACAGCGTTTGCTAAATTTCTTGTTATCTGAAGAAATTCATTTGCGTGGTGAGGCCAAACACGAAATAGTTTGTGCAATTTCTATTAAGAACGGATATGCAAAATGGAATAATGATTTAAATCAAGAGGCTCTCACTAATGTTAACCTAGTGATTAGGGAAGGTTCCTTAACTGCTTTAATTGGACCAGTGGGTTGTGGAAAGACGACTTTGTCCAATGTCATTCAAGGAGAGTTGCAGTTATCTAATGGAAACTTGTGTGTGAACGGTTCTTTGAGTTGCGCATCACAAGAACCGTGGATTTTTGCTGCAAGTATTAGACAAAATATTCTTTTCGGTAGTAAAATGGATGAGACACGTTATGAAAAGGTCATCAAGTGTTGTGCGTTGGAAACCGATCTCGCACAATTTCCGTACGGAGACCGTACTGTAGTAGGTGAACGTGGATCTTCTTTGAGTGGAGGTCAAAAAGCAAGAATAAATTTGGCTAGGTGTGTCTACAGGGAAGCAAATATTTACTTGCTAGATGATCCTCTGTCACCCGTTGATACGCGTGTTGGCAAACATATTTTCGAAAATTGCATACAGACGTTTTTAAAAGGAAAGACAGTGGTTTTAGTGACCCATCAGCTCCAGTATTTACCACATGTCGATAACGTTATTGCGTTAAGTAAGGGTGTTGTAGAACTTCAAGGGTCTGGGAAAGAATTAATAAGTTCAAACGTCGATCTCTTAAAATATGTCAACGAACATGGAACGCCAAACAGTGAATGCAGCACCAATTCCCGAAGAAATGAAGTTAACACTTCCACGAACGTCGAGAAAAGTACAACTGCCGGTATCATCACCTTGTCAACATATAAACAATACTTATTTTCATCTAAAAGTTATTTACTTGTTTTTTTGACCATTTTCTTATTCATTGCCGCAGAATTGGCAACTAGTGGATCGTTTTACTTTATCGCACACTGGTAACGTAAAGGTTAATTAATTTAAACGCATCTATGTTTCCTTCACAGGGTTAACGTTGAGCAACGTCGTCAACTTACCTACCAACCGATAGAGGAAAACCTTTACGTTTACGTTTATTGCTCCATTGCCATGGCTGCTGTAATTCTAACGATATTGCGAATGGTGACGTTCATAAATCTCTTCATGAAATCATCCACATCACTTCACAATTCCTTATTTGATATTTTATTGCGTGCCACCTTAAACTTTTTTACCAAGAACTCATCGGGAACAATTCTTAATCGATTTTCTAGGGACTTTCTATCTGTAGACGAATTACTACCGCACATGTCTCTTATCGGCATCGTGGCAATACTAAACGTAATTGGTCTGCTGGCAGTCACTTGTATGGCAAACTTACTGTTTGTAATTCCAACAATTTTCTTGCTCATAACCATTTACTGCGGTAGAAGGTTTTATCTACCCACCAATCTAAACGTCTTAAGAATTGAAGGCGTTGGTAAGTTTAGAAGTATTTGAAACTTTTTTCTGTAGACTGATTTCAGCTCGCAGCCCGTTGTACAGCTACGTGCAAAGCACTTTACAAGGCTTGCCAACAATAAGAACTTTCGAAGTGCAGAAGAAACTTGTGAAAGAGTTTAACCATCATTTAGATACTCACAGTAGCGCACTTTTCATCTCGTACTCTGTATCTAGAGTTTTCGGATACTACGTGGACATAATATCATTCCTTTTTGTTACTACCACAGTCTTATTTTACATGTTTAGGGAAGGTATGTATGTACCACTCAAAGCTCTAACTTTTGTGAACATGTTTCATACGTTTCATGAGTAGACTCGTCCAGTGGAAATCTTGGATTGGTAATATCACAGACTTTACGCCTGATAGGATTACTACCGTGGGGAATTAAACAGTTGACAGATATCGAAAATTGTATGGTCTCAGTTGAACGCATACTGGAATATAAGGAAATTGAAAAGGAGCGTTCGCTCGAAAGTTTACCAAGCCTCAAGCCGCTTTCAACGTGGCCTTCTCGGGGTGGAATTATTTTTAAAAATGTTTATCTCAAGTACTCCAGCACTGATGAATTCGTCTTAAAGGATATCAACTTTACAATTGAACCATTAGAAAAAATTGGAATAGTTGGAAGAACGGGAGCCGGGAAATCGTCCATAATTTCAGCATTATTTCAACTTACTCAAACTCAGGGATCTATAGTAATTGATGGTGTCGACATTACAGCTATCGGTTTGCACGACTTAAGAAGAAAACTTTCGATTATTCCCCAAGATCCAAGTCTATTTTCGGGAACGGTCAGAAACAATTTAGATTTGTTCAGTGAGTACGAGGACGAAACTCTATGGAAAGCGTTGGAAGACGTTGAATTAAAGGAAGTTATTGCTAACCTATCCTCAGGTAGAAATACTGAAGTTGTACGTCTTTAAATTTTTCATATCGTTGTTGTAGGTTTAGATTCGATAATATCTCGTGACGGCTCTAATTTAAGTTTAGGTCAACGTCAGTTACTGTGCTTAGCTCGGGCTATTGTAAGGCAAAATAAAATTTTAATCCTTGACGAGGCTACAGCAAATGTTGATCTTAAAACGGACGAAGTTATTCAAAAAACTATAAAAACCAAGTTTGCCGATTGCACTGTACTTACTGTTGCTCATAGAATAAACACAATCATAGATTCCGATAAGATTTTGGTTATGGACGCTGGGAAATTAGTGGAATTTGACCATCCTCATGTACTGCTTGAGAAAGAAGATGGAATATTTTACAATATGGTACAATATATGGAAAAGACAACGTCAGAGTCTCTTATGAATGCAGCGCGAGAGGTACGAAGATAATGTTATATTACCTACTTACTATTAGACCATTATTTATTTTCAGAACTACGAGAAAAAATTAGAATGAATGCATTTGCCTTGTGTTTTTGAGTATTTAATTAAATTGTTTTGTACATAATGAGAAAATTAAAAATACAATATTAGTAAATAATTATTTTAGCATTTCACACAGTAATGAACTATACGTTGATAATACCAAATCGTTTAGTAGTGAAGCATTTTACTACATAAGTAGCAACCATTACTGCATAGCATAAAGATTTTGTCATACCTTTCTTTTGATTTCAACAAGCTTCATTAGCAGCAATCAAAATATCCGCAGAGCTATTTTCTAATTGATTTTCTTCTTGCAAATTCAGATTCATGTTTTTCTGAATACGATTTAGAGAATTTTTCGAAACTAATTGTTATTTTATGTTTCTAACGAGGTTGCTATATTACTACGAAACATTCACCTACCTACTAATTTTTTAACATAAATCAAAATTTCAATGGAATCTTTCGAAACAACTCGAGTAAAACATGCGAAATAGTATACGCACTGTGTTATAAAAGTGGTTTTTAGTGGTGGCAATTTTTTTCGAATATTAGAATATTCGAATGTGTAATCGAGAATTATTCGAATAGGTACTTAATAACATTCTTCGAATTAGAATAAAAACGAATAAAACGAATTTTTTCTGATTGTTATTCGAATTCGATTATTTTTTTAACGACTTTTCTTAACATTTACTTAATCACAGCCAAACTTTATTTACCACGTTAATAATTAAAATTTTTCAAATTAAAAGGTTCTACGAATAAAACGGATAAAACGAATTTTTTTTACTATTATTCGAATTCGAATAGTTCTATCGTTGCTCACTTAACGGTTCTATATTCGAATATTTTTTTAACGAATATTCGAATAAGAAAAAAATTAAATTTACCACCACTAGTGGTTTTACTAGACTCCTGTGACTTTTGAGTACTCGCTCCCTTTGCTCGTATACAAAACGAGCCACACTCGTCTAGTAAAACTTCACTTTTCTAAACTTGTTGCGTAATATACTATTTAGTCACAATTACGCAAGCATTAATATTAGAATTTTTCACGAAATTATGCTTTGAAGGTGATTTAATGCAAATTATGACAAAATTCATAACTGCTAAACTGGTGTGGTATAGCGTTTTGTCTTCCCCATTCAGTCATTACAACCCCTGCATAACGGGTTATTGGGCAGTTCCATGTTATAAAAGTGTTTATTCACTAGGAAGTGGAATGTGATCATTTCCTTATCCTTAGCCCACCCTAGTGTGGTCCGTCACCTAAGAATCTGTTCCTGTTGCAATAATATCTGCGTTGCTGTCTGTAACTATATAGATTTTTCTTTTAGCAAGATGCTCTTGTAATAGCTGAACAGCTGCTCTCAGGATCGCATAGATCACGACATGAAACACAGTCACTTTTTATTCTAAGCTTACAGAAATTCTGCGGCCTCATTCATTGTTCCCGTACACCCCAGAGTCGGTGCCCTTACTGGTTTTGGAGCCGTGTGTATAAAACACGATTCCAATCAGCTTTACCTTGTTGTAATTGTTCTCCTAGTTGTATCGAGTGGGAACTGTTCTTTTACTATGATGATTTGTTCAAAACCTTGGCCTAACGTAAAGCCCAAGTATTTTAGTTCTCCCACTTCCTACAATTTGGAACGGTAAATTACTTGCGATGTCTTTCAGCTTGGCCGATATTTTTCTTCATGAGATATAAAAGAGGTTTGTGTTTGTAGGATTTCAAGCTCCCCGCATGGCAATTCAAAGTTCAAACGGTCTCTTCAAATCTGCGCATACTGTAATCACTATATGTTATGTCATCGACATCACTAACTTTAGCAACTGCGATGCAGCGTTACTCCTCGAATTACTACAGAGAGATTATTGGGCGAAGCCATGATGTTTCGGCTGCATCTATTAAATAATAATCAGTCGAAATAACTAACAGTTAAAACTACGATTTTACTTTGTTCACATAATACACAGAGTAGGTAATATTGTGCAAATTTTTTTGTTCAATCCTACCATGGAAACTTGTAGTTTCTTACTTGGATACGGAACGCGAAAGCGTTTGTTTTCCTCACTCATAGCAACGGGTGGGCGAAAATATTATTACACTCACTTGTGGGTGAAAAAAATTTCGCCCACTGGAATAACGTGTTGACAGATAAAATTGTCAAAATTGCGAAATTTAAAAAGCAGATTTTTGAAATTCTAGTAGCAGGATTGAACAAAACGCTATACAGGACGCGTGAAGAAACTATTTCGCTCACTTTATGCATTCGCAAACTCGGCTAACGCCTCGTTTGCGAAAAGGCATATGCGTGAGCGAAATTCTTAGTTTCTTCACTTGTACCAAAGATTATCTTGTAAAGTTTGTCCCACGAGAGCTCGAGTGTGACTCATACCTAAAAACTATCCGAACGAAATAAATTAAAACGTTTGTCTTAGCTATCTTCTATAGGGCACTTTAATCCTCTAACCTCAAATGTACCAAAATATAAATTTAGTGTATTCTTATTTACCTGAACTATTCATGTTAACGGTAAATTTCATCCACCGCGATCGAATTCGTTCTCAAAATATTTGAGTACGTTCATTAGCATAATCTACGGTTGACTTTTTAACGATTTATTGCTAAGCGACATTATAAAGCAAATATAGGTTAACAATAACAATCAATTTGACAGTTAACAGCTGACACTACGATACAAATTCAACGTACGTTTATGTAATTTACAATGCCAATGTTAGAAGACATATTTTTTATATTCGCTCTCTTTTCCATTAAGTACTTTTTGTAAGTATGACAAAGACAACCTAATAATTTGCGTTAATTCACACACCAATAACTAATGAGTCACACTCGAGCTCTCGTGGGACAAACTTTACTGTAAGTAATATACTATTACAGCACTTTTATTCAAAAGTGACAAACTAAAACTATAATACATTTTTACTAATACTGTGCATAATCTCCCGATTTGGAACTGTTTTAAAGACAGTTCCAACACTAATCACCCCTTCCAAAGCGTTATTGTGGTTTAAAACGTGTATTAAATTTTTATTATCTGAAGAAATTTATTTCCACAGACGAATAAAAAAAGGAGTCGATTCTGCGGTTGCCTTTAAAAATGGATGTGCAAAATGGAATAAAAATACCAATCAAAACACTCTCACTAACATAAATTTACAAAATAAAGTAAGTTCCTTGACTGCAGTAATTGGGTCGATACTCGATAGGCAGTGGGAAGTCGACTCTCCTTGAAATCATTCAAGGGGAACTGCAAGTATCTGTAGGCCAGCTTCATGTGAACGATTCCTTCGGCTGTGCAGCACAAAAACCATGGATTTTTCCGCAACTATTCGACCAAATATCATTTTTGGTATTAAAATGAATGAGATACGTTATGAGAAGGTTATCGATTGCTGTGCATTAGAAATCCACATTGCACAATTCCCGTGTGGAGATCCAACCTTAGTGGGTGACCGTGGAGCTTCTTTAAACGGAAGATAAAAAGCGAGAACTAGTTCAACTCTCCGCATTTACAGAAATGCAGAGATTGATTTACTGGATGATCCGCTTTCATCTGTTGAACCACCTGTTGATACAGCTTCGAAGATCAGAAGACGTATCTAAGGAACTCAAAACTTGATCTTTAATGTTTTCCTTTCATCTCGTTTATTTTTGGACTTGTGCGGTCCAGTAACAGTTGTTCAGTGGTTAATTTATATTTGTGAACACACCCTGTTATATAACTACTAACAGCTGCCCGATGAAAACCACTGGGCTTTCTTACGGTTAAATGAGTGTGCCTTATCCAATCTTGTCCCACTAATTCGTAATTTTTGTCAAACCTAGGAACATCTTCCTGATACACCAAATGAGTAATGACGTAAGTTTTTCATACATAAGCCTAACAACCTTTTCTCCATATTATATTTGATGTAAGTACGCAACTTTAATTCCTGTTGTTCATTGAAAATACATTGAAATTTTCCGAACCAGAAATTCTTGATATCCTATCTTCTTTTGTCAATATAACTGGCTAAAAATGCAATGATAGACAATTTTCTAGAACATACCTTGTAGTGCAACTGTGATGAGCCGTGTTAAGGAATCCTTTCAGCACATGGATAAGATTAAAGAAGCTTCTGTTCCATGACTGCTGTATGTCCCGTGTGTCGTGGCTCGGTTGGCATTACCACATAGCGCGTGTCTAATCAGAAAGGTAACACAGAAGTCCCGGATATGAGGCATCTAGTTTCCATCTAAAATTAGGAAGATTAGGACAAGGCTATAAAATTGATGAGTTGTACGAGCAAATAAAATAGGAAAGCGTAAAACTTGTTCCATGGCCCAATTCAATTACGCGTGGATTTTGAATAGCGAATAACTGTCGTGGAGGAATAGGCCTTGGTGAGCGGTGGATAAAACTGCCTATATTTTCTACGTGAAAACCATAAAATCAAAAGAACGGAGAAGAAAACCACTAACATTTGTAGTACAGCACTGAATTAGTAAATGCATATATTCGCAATTACACAGCAGGGAAGAACGAAGAATCTGCACCATCTAAAGTTGCCTAAGATACCACAGAAGAATTAACATAAACCCTAACGAAGACGTAGAAAACGTTGCAAGACGTATTTACCAGTTTGTGTTTCTAAGTGAATAGATGCTATTTATAGAACTAAAAATCCTAGCTTTTTTTGGAAATTATAATTGGTAATTACTTATATCCAAAATAATTGTTTATCAGGTAGGTATAATAGGTACCTAATCTCGTTAAAACATAGGACGAAGTAAGTATCATTCAATAGAAATTTTTAATTGCTGATTAATATATAAATAGCGACCTTCAAGCAGAAGATAAGTGCAAACCTTGCATAATGCCTCTCCCAATAAATTTTTAGAAATGCGCATTTCTGTTTTAGTGTTAGCTATGGACGAACCATCAGAAAAACGTTCAAAGCACACCAATCCCAGAGAACGAGCAAATATTTTTTCGATTCTAACTTTTTTGTAAGTATGAAATTCGATTTTTTTTTACTTTACTAAATTATATTTTTGGGAAGTAAGTACTGATGATAAGGTTATTTAAAATGATTTGTATGTTTAAGCTATACGCTTCCAACTTTTTGTGCAAATCGAAAAAGGAACCTGACAAAAGATGATTTGTACGAAACATTTTCTGGGCATAAGTCTTCAAAGTTGGGCAGTAAAGCAAAACTTTTGTGGGAGGAGGAGCTAGAAAATGCCAAACGTTTAAAGAGAACACCCTCGATACTGAAAGTGCTGATACGATTATTTGGATGGGAGTATCTACTAATAGGAGTTGCACTTGGAATCGAACACATTATTTTGAAGTACAAATTTTAGTACTTACACTTTATTACACATTTAAGACTTCTATTTTAGTCCCGCCAAAGCAGTACTACTTGGAGAATTAATACAACATTACTCAGTATGGGAAATAAAAAAAGATCCTCCCTATGTTTATGCGTTGAGTATTATTGGTTTATCGTTAATTAGTTGTACCATTCTCCAGCCTTCCTTTATGGCATCAAACCATTTGGGGCTAAAAATTAGAGTAGCTTGTTCCTGCCTGGTGTATAACAAAACATTTAAGTTAAGTTCGGCGGCTCTTAACCTGGCAACTCCTGGTCACATTATTAACTTATTATCAACCGACCTTAACGTTTTTGAAAGGATTGGATTTTTATTCCATTTCATGTGGATCGCTCCTGTGCAAACGATCCTGGTAATTTACCTCATGTGGTCCGAAATTGGTGTCTCATCACTGTTTGGGTTGGGATGTATAGCAATATGTGTTCTAGGATATGGTGAGTTCGCGGATTTGTTAATCTCAATACGTTTAAAGCTTTGTTGCAGTACTATTGGGGGGAGTCATAGTTAAGTTTCGTTCAAAACTGTCGGCGAGACGAGATGATCGCATACGTTTAACAAATGAGCTTATCCAAGGAATTGGCGTTATTAAAATGCACGCTTGGGAAAATACTTGCGCGGAAGCAGTGTTGCATTTCAGAAATGCCGAAATTAATACCTTAAGGAAATTTTTGTACATCAAGGGGTTATTCACATTCGCCGAAACGATCGTAACCGTTTCGATATTTTTAACCGTTACATCTTCAGTCTTATTAAACGGTTCTTTTGATTCCAAAGTGATATTTGTCACAATCACTTTATTTTTTTCAACTGGTACATGTTGGATAACTTTCTTCCTACACACTGTCGCAGTCTTTAGTGAAACCAGGGTTGCGTTACAGCGATTGCTAAATTTCTTGTTATCTGAAGAAATTCATGTTCGTGGTGAGGCCAAACACGAAATAGTTTGTGCAATTTCTATTAAGAACGGACATGCAAAATGGAATAATGATTTAAATCAAGAGACTCTCACTAATGTTAACCTAGTGATTAGGGAAGGTTCCTTAACTGCTTTAATTGGACCAGTGGGTTGTGGAAAGACGACTTTGTCCAATGTCATTCAAGGAGAGTTGCAGTTATCTGATGGAAACTTGTGTGTGAACGGTTCTTTGAGTTGCGCATCACAAGAACCGTGGATTTTTGCTGCAAGTATTAGACAAAATATTCTTTTCAGTAGTAAAATGGATGAGACACGTTATGAGAAGGTCATCAAGTGTTGTGCGTTGGAAACCGATCTCGCACAATTTCCGTACGGAGACCGTACTATAGTAGGTGAACGTGGATCTTCTTTGAGTGGAGGTCAAAAAGCAAGAATAAATTTGGCTAGGTGTGTCTACAGGGAAGCAAACATTTACTTGCTAGATGATCCTCTGTCAGCCGTTGATACGCGTGTTGGCAAACATATTTTCGAAAATTGCATACAGACGTTTTTAAAAGGAAAGACAGTGGTTTTAGTGACCCATCAGCTCCAGTATTTAGCACATGTCGATAACGTTATTGCGTTAAGTAACGGTGTTGTAAAACTTCAAGGGTCTGGGAAAGAATTAAAAAGTTCAAACCTCGATCTCTTAAAATATGTCAACGAACATGGAACGCCAAACAGTGAATGCAGCACCATTTCCCGAAGAAATGAAGTTAACACTTCCAAGAACGTTGAGATTAGTACAACTGCCGGTAACATCACCTTGTCAACATATAAACAATACTTATTTTCATCAAAAAGTTATTTACTTGTTTTTTCGACCATTTTGTTATTCATTGCGGCAGAATTGGCAACTAGTGGATCGTTATACTTTATCGCACACTGGTAACACAAAGTAAAATTAATCTAAGCGTGTCTATATTTCCTTTGCAGGATTAACGTTGAGCAACGTCGTCCACTTACCTACCAACCGATAGAGGAAAACCTTTACGTTTACGTTTATTGCTCGATTGCCATGGCGGCTGTAATTCTAACGATATTGCGATCATTGACGTTCACAAATCTCTTGATGAAATCATCCACATCACTTCACAATTCCTTATTGGCTAATTTATTGCGTGCCACCTTAAACTTTTTTACCAACAACTCGTCAGGAAGAATTCTTAATCGATTTTCTAGCGACTTTCTATCTGTAGACGAATTACTACCGTACACGTCTCTCGTCAGCATTGTGTCAATACTAAACGTAATTGGTCTGCTGGCTGTCATTTGTGTGGCAAACGTATTGTTTGTAATTCCAACAATTTTCTTGCTCATAACCATTTACTGCGGTAGAAGGTTTTATCTATCCACCAATCTAAACGTTTTAAGAATTGAAAGCGTTGGTAAGTTTAGAAGTATTTGAAACTTTTTTCTGTAGACTGATTTCAGCTCGCAGCCCGTTGTACAGCTACGTGCAAAGCACTTTACAAGGCTTGCCAACAATAAGAACTTTCGAAGTGCAGAAGAATCTTGTGAAGGAGTTTAACCATCATTTAGATACTCACAGTACCGCACTTTTCATCTCGCACTCTGTATCTAGAGGTTTCGGATACTACATGGACTTAATGTCATTCCTTTTTGTTGCTATCACAATTTTATTTTACATGTTTAGAGAAGGTACGTACCGCTCAAACTTTTTGTCAACATTTTTCATACGTTTCATGAGTAGATTCGTCCAGTGAATATGTTGGATTGGTAATATCTCAGGCTTTACGCCTGATAAGATTACTACCGTGGGGAGTTAGACATCTAACAGATATCGAAAATTGTATGGTCTCAGTTGAACGTATACTGGAATATAACCAAATTGAAATGGAGCGTTCTCTCGAAAGTTTACCAAGCCTCAAGCCACTTTCAACGTGGCCTTCTCGGGGTGGATTGGAATTTAAAAATGTTTATCTCAAGTACTCCAACACTGATGAATTCGTCTTAAAGGATATCAACTTTACAATTAAACCATTAGAAAAAATTGGAATAGTTGGAAGAACGGGAGCCGGGAAATCTTCCATAATTTCAGCATTATTTCAACTTACTCAAACTCAGGGATCTATAGTAATTGATGGTGTCGATATTGCAGCTATCGGTTTGCACGACTTAAGAAGAAAACTTTCGATTATTCCCCAAGATCCCATTCTATTTTCGGGAACGGTCAGGAACAATTTAGATTTGTTCAGTGAGTACGAGGACGAAACTCTATGGAAAGCGTTGGAAGACGTTGAATTAAAGGAAGTTATTGCTAACCTATCCTCAGGTAGAAATACTGAAGTTGATCGTCTTTAAATTTTTCATATCGTCCTTGTAGGTTTAGATTCGATAATATCTCCTGACGGTTCTAATTTAAGTGTAGGTCAACGTCAATTACTATGCTTAGCTCGGGCTATTGTAAGGCAGAATAAAATTTTAATCCTTGACGAGGCTACAGCCAATGTTGATCTTATAACGGACGAAGTTATTCAAAAAACTATAAAAACCAAGTTTGCCGATTGTACTGTACTTACTGTTGCTCATAGAATAAACACAATCATAGATTCCGATAAGATTTTGGTTATGGACGCTGGGAAATTAGTGGAATTTGACCATCCTCATGTACTGCTCGAGAAAAAAGATGGAATATTTTACAATATGGTACAATATATGGAAAAAACAATGTCTGAGTCTCTTATGAATGCAGCACGAGAGGTACGAAAATAATATTTTAGTACTATAAAAGACCATTATTTATTTTCAGAGCTACGAGAAAAAATGAGAATGAATGCATTTCCCTTGTATTTTTGAGTAAGTACCTATCTAATTAAATTGTTTTGTACATAATGAGATAATTAAAAATACAATGAATTAGTAATGGAGTATATGTACTGCACAGTAGTTATACATAATTTATATAGGACCGATCCTAACCCAATAGGTCGCTAGAAAAGTTACTAAATGAGAATGGGCCGATTTCAACACTGTTCGAGGTCGAGGTTATGCTGCAGGGATCTTTGTTGAGAGGATCTTATCTTTGCTAAAGTCAAACTACTAAATATCGATCGCCTAAAGAAAAATTAAATAAAATTTAGCTTGACACCGCCTTTCCTTTAATCCTTTACAAGCTACAAAATGGAGACCTTCATCCAATTAATCAAACTACTAAACCACTAAAGATGACGCCCATTATCGACTACAAAGATCATTACGTTAAACCATACCTCCTCGTTCGTACAAAAATTACTACCAACTCACTGCTGGTGATGGGATGAAGATGTCTTCAAACTTTTATTAAGATGTTGGCCAGGCCCTCATCGAGTTTTTGAATTTAGGTGCTTTCTTGCCTTTCAGTACGACTCACGTCAGCAGATGGCATTGTACAGCGTTTTTTCTTCCTCATCACAACCCCTGCATAATGGGCCGTTGGACAGTTCCATGTTATAAAGGTATTTATTCAGGGGGAAGTGGCATGTGATCATTTCTCTAGCCTTAGACCACCCTTGTGTGACTGTATGCCACTTGCTTCGCGCGTTTTATATGTTTTCGCATTCAAAGACTAGCCCTCAATCCGCCACCTAAGAATCTACTGCAGTAATCTCTACTTTGCTGTATGTAACGACATAATTATAAGATTTTCATTTTATCAAGTTCTCTTAACAGCTGCTCTCAGGATCGCATATATCACGACTTGAAACACGGTGGCTTTGGAATGGTAAATTACTTGCAATGTCTTTCAGCTTGGTCGATCTTTTTCTTCGTGAGAAATGAAAGGGGTTTGTGTTTATATAGGATTTGAAGCTCCCTGCATGGCAATTAAAAGGGTCGCTTCAAATCTGCCACATACCGTAATCACTATGTCATCGCCATCACCAACTGAGATACAGTCAGTTACTTACTTACGGACATCCTCGGACAGTTGGCATTGCTGCAAAGAGGATATTGAGCGAAGACATGATGTTTCGGCTGTGTCTATTAAATAATACTAGTTTATTTAAATTTAATGAATATTTTCTGACTGTTTACATCGAAAGGTACCCAAAGACATCGTTTATCATAAGTAAAGATTGCTTTTGTACTATACGCTGTGTTCATCTGAAAAGGACGTCACCCTTAATATTTCACAAATGCGCCGTGTTAAAAAGAAATGCCGAAACATTTCAACTTTTAACTTGAGGGGGGCACTTTTTGGCGCTAATGCCATAATCGTGAAATTCGCCCCCTCCCTATTGGAAATACCCCTTACATTTTTTCAAATGCTTTAGGTATCAAGTCATACCTCATTTAAAATTCAATCATATGTTTTTCCCTTTGATACCAGCCTAAGCGGGCCGAGTTCTCTAGATAGGAAAACATAGTGTCAAGTGTGAAACGATTGTGGAGCCCAGTCGTGTTTTGATGCCCCCGTTGCATATTAAATTAGGCCTAATGAAGTAATTTGTAAAGGCTCTTCGTTAAGATTCTGAAGCTTTTCAATATTTAAATTTTTGGTAATACTCTACAGAATCTACCGATTTGGAATTGGAACTGTTCCAACACTAATCACTCCTTCCGTAGTGGGCGAACGTGCAACTTCTTTAAACAAACGGAGGACAAAAAGCGAGAAACTAGTTTAGATCGCCGCATGTTTATTTACTTGATGATCCGCTTTGACCTGTTGATACAGCTTCGAGGATCAGAACACGTATTAATGACCTGAAAACTTGATCTTGGTAAGTAGACATCATGAAGTAGTGGTTCGGGACTCAAAATAAGGGAGCAAAACTTTAGGTAAATTCAGAAAAAACTCGAAGCCTCCCTTTATATAATTTAATCTCCAAAATTGCGTTACGTAGTAAAACAGTGTGATGACAGACGATGAAATGGGATGACAGATTTGTTATGTTTTTTAAGATAAGGCGCCGAAGCACCTGACACGTGAGCCAATGCAAAACTCACAAATTGAAATTTTGAGAAAGGAATACCAGGGTTTATTTAAAAACCATCTGGGACCATTACATCCTTGGGATTGTGGCGATTATCATACAGATGTTAAAACATGAGCCAATGCAAAACTCACAAATTAAAATTTTTGAAAAAGGAATACCAGGGTTTATTTAAAAACCATCTGGGACCATTACATCCCTGGGAAAGTGGCGATCATCAAACAAATGTTAAAACGTGAAGCGAAATAGTGGAAATTGAAAAGTTTTAAAGTTAAAAAATTATAAATAATTATAAGTAAGCGCTACATGTTTCGAAGCCATACTGGCTTCATTATCAAGCGGATAAGAGAATTTTAAGCTAAAACAATAAACAACTATTAGCAAACAATGAGGTACTTAACCTAACACTCACCTTAAGGGGAAATTTTGAAAGAAATTAAAATTTAAGTAAATAAACGGTCAAAGACCAACTAGGAACATCCCCTGAACATCAGGAATAACAATTAGGGCCTGAAGGGCCGCTGATTAACACAGATCAGATCAGATCAGCAGGGAAGAACGAAGAACCTGCGCATAATCTAGAGTTGCCTTAGATACCACAAAACACTTAACACAACAACAACCCAAACGAAGACGTAGCAAACGTGGCAAGAAGTATTTACCAGTTTGTGTTTGTAAATGAATAGATGATATTTATAGAACTGAAAATTCAAATTTTTTTAATGCGTAATATCTAAGCACCCATTATTTTGGGAAATTATAATTGGTAATTACTTATATCCAAAATAATTGTTTATCAGGTAGATCCAATCTCTGTTAAAACATAGCAGTAATTTTAATTGCTGATAAATATATAAATAGCGTCCTTCAAGCAGAAGATAATTACAAACCTTACATAATGCCCCTCCACGTAAATTTGTAGAAATGCGCATTTGTGTTTTACTGTTAGCCATGGACGAACCTTCAGAAAAACGTTCAAAGCACTCCAATCCAAGAGAAGGTGCAAATATTTTTTCGATTTTAACTTTTTTGTAAGTGTGAAATTCGGTTTATTTTTTACTTTACTAAATTATATCTTGGGAAGTAAGTGTAAAGTGCAAAAACCATTTAAGTGTTCGTGATAAGGCTATTTAAAATGGTTTGTATGTTTAAGCTATACGATTCCAACTTTTTGTGCAAATCGAAAAAGGAACCTGACAAAAGATGATTTGTACGAAACATTTTCTGGGCATAAGGCTTCAAAGTTGGGCAATAAAGCAAACTTTTTGTGGGAGCAGGAGCTAGAAAATGCCAGATGTTTAAAGAGAACACCCTCGATACTGAAAGTGCTGATACGATTATTTGGATGGGAGTATCTACTAATAGGAGTTGCACTTGGAATCGAACACGTTATTTTGAAGTACAAATTTTAATACACTTTATTACACATTTAAGACTTCTATTTTAGTCCCGCCAAAGCAGTACTACTTGGAGAATTAATACAACATTACTCAGAATTGGAAATAAAAAAAGATCCCCCCTATATTTATGCGTTAGGTATTATTGGTTTATCGTTAATAAGTTGTGCCATTATCCAGCCTTACTTTATGGCAGCAAGCCATTTGGGGCTAAAAATTAGAGTAGCGTGTTCCTGCTTGGTGTATAACAAAATATTTAGATTAAGTTCAGCCGCCCTTAACCTGGCAACTCCCGGTCACATTATTAACTTATTATCAACCGACCTTAACGTTTTTGAGAGGGTTGGATTTTTATTACATTTTTCATGGATCGCTCCTGTGCAAGCGATCCTAATAATTTACCTCATGTGGTCCGAAATTGGTGTCTCGTCACTGTTTGGGTTGGGATGTATAGCAATATGTGTTCTAGCATATGGTGAGTTCGTGGATTTGTGAATCTCAATACAGTTAAAGCTTTGTTGCAGTACGATTGGGAGGAGTCATAGTTAAGATTCGTTCAAAACTGTCGGCGAGACGAGATGATCGCATACGTTTAACAAATGAGCTTATCCAAGGAATTGGCGTTATTAAAATGTACGCTTGGGAAAATACTTGCGCGGAAGCAGTGTTGCATTTCAGAAATGCCGAAATTAATACCTTAAGGAAATTGTTGTACATCAAAGGGTTATTTACATTCAACCAAACGATCGTAGCCGTTTCGATATTTTTAACCATTACATCTTCAGTCTTGTTAAACAGTTCTTTTGATTCCAAAGCGATATTTGTCACAATCACTTTATTTTTTTCAGCTGGTACATGTTGGATAACTTTCTTCCTAGGCACTATCGCAATCTTTAACGAAACCAGGGTTACATTACAGCGTTTGCTAAATTTCTTGTTATCTGAAGAAATTCATTTGCGTGGTGAGGCCGAACACGAAATAGTTTGCGCAATTTCTATTAAGAACGGACATGCAAAATGGAATAAAAATTTAGATCAAAAGGTTCTCGCTAATGTTAACCTAATGATTGGGGAAGGTTCCTTAACTGCTTTAATTGGACCAGTGGGTTGTGGAAAGACGACTTTGTGCAATGTCATTCAAGGAGAGTTGCAGTTAACAGATGGTAACTTGTTTGTGAACGGTTCTTTGAGTTGCACATCACAAGAACCGTGGATTTTTGCTGCAAGCATTAGACAAAATATCCTATTTGGTAGTCAAATGGACGAGATACGTTACGAGAAGGTCATCAAGTGTTGTGCATTGGAAACCGATCTCGCACAATTTCCGTACGGAGACCGTACTATAGTAGGTGAACGTGGATCTTCTTTGAGCGGAGGTCAAAAAGCAAGAATAAATTTGGCTAGGTGTGTCTACAGGGAAGCAAACGTTTACTTGCTAGATGATCCCCTGTCAGCTGTTGATACGCGTGTCGGCAAACATATTTTCGAAAATTGCATACAGACGTTTTTAAAAGGAAAGACAGTGGTTTTAGTGACCCATCAGCTCCAGTATTTAGCACATGTCGATAACGTTATTGCGTTAAGTAGCGGTGTTGTACAACTTCAATGGTCTGGGAAGGAATTAAAAAGTTCAAACCTCGACCTCTCAGAATATGTCAACGAACATGGAACGCCAAACAGTGAGTGCAGTAACAGTTACCGAAAAAATGAAGTTGATACTTCCAAGAACGTCGAGAAAAGTACAACTGCCGGTATCATCACCTTGTCAACATATAAACAATACTTATTTTCATCTAAAAGTTATTTACTTGTTTGTTTGACCATTTTGTTATTCATTGCGGCAGAATTGGCAACTAGTGGATCGTTTTACTTTATCGCACACTGGTAACGTAAAGTATACAATTAATTTAAACGCATCTATGTTTCCTTCACAGGGTTAACGTTGAGCAACGTCGTCAACTTACCTACCAACCGATAGAAGAAAACCTTTACGTTTACGTATATTGCTCCATTGCCATGGCTGCTGTAATTCTAACGATATTGCGAATGGTGACGTTCATAAATCTCTTGATGAAATCATCAACATCACTTCACAATTCCTTATTTGATATTTTATTGCGTGCCACCTTAAACTTTTTTACCAAGAACTCATCAGGAACAATTCTTAATCGACTTTCTAGAGACTTTCTATCTGTAGACGAATTACTACCGCACATGTCTCTCATCGGCATTGTGGCAATACTAAACGTTATTGGTCTGCTGGCAGTCACTTGTATGGCAAACTTATCTACTGTTTATAATTCCCACAATTTTCTTGCTCATAACCATTTACTGCGGTAGAAGGTTTTATCTACCCACCAATCTAAACGTCTTAAGAATTGAAGGCGTTGGTAAGTTTAGAAGTATTTGAAACTTTTTTCTGTAGACTGATTTCAGCTCGCAGCCCGTTGTACAGCTACGTGCAAAGCACTTTACAAGGCTTGCCAACAATAAGAACTTTCGAAATGCAGAAGAAACTTGTGAAGGAGTTTAACCATCATTTAGATACTCACAGTACCGCACTTTTCATCTCGTACTCTGTATCTAGAGGTTTCGGATACTACGTGGACATAATATCATTCCTTTTTGTTACTACCACAGTCTTATTTTACATGTTTAGGGAAGGTATGTATGTACCACTCAAAGCTCAAACTTTTGTGAACATGTTTCATACGTTTTATGAGTAGACTCGTCCAGTGGAAATCTTGGATTGGTAATATCACAGACTTTACGCCTGATAGGATTACTACCGTGGGGAATTAAACAGTTAACAGATATCGAAAATTGTATGGTCTCAGTTGAACGCATACTGGAATATAAGGAAATTGAAAAGGAGCGTTCGCTCGAAAGTTCACCAAGTCTCAAGCCGCTTTCAACGTGGCCTTCTCAGGGTGGAATTATTTTTAAAAATGTTTATCTCAAGTACTCCAGCACTGATGAATTCGTCTTAAAGGATATCAACTTTACAATTGAACCATTAGAAAAAATTGGAATAGTTGGAAGAACGGGAGCCGGGAAATCGTCCATAATTTCAGCATTATTTCAACTTACTCAAACTCAGGGATCTATAGTAATTGATGGTGTCGACATTGCAGCTATCGGTTTGCACGACTTAAGAAGAAAACTTTCGATTATTCCCCAAGATCCAAGTCTATTTTCGGGAACGGTCAGAAACAATTTAGATTTGTTCAGTGAGTACGAGGACGAAACTCTATGGAAAGCGTTGGAAGACGTTGAATTAAAGGAAGTTATTGCTAACCTATCCTCAGGTAGAAATACTGAAGCTGTACGTCTTTAAATTTTTCATATCGTCCTTGTAGGTTTAGATTCGATAATATCTCGTGACGGTTCAAATTTAAGTGTAGGTCAACGTCAATTACTATGCTTAGCTCGGGCTATTGTAAGGCAGAATAAAATTTTAATCCTTGACGAGGCTACAGCCAATGTTGATCTTAAAACGGACGAAGTTATTCAAAAAACTATAAAAACTAAGTTTTCAGATTGCACTGTACTTACTGTTGCTCATAGAATAAACACAATCATAGATTCCGATAAGATTTTGGTTATGGACGCTGGGAAATTAGTGGAATTTGACCATCCTCATGTACTGCTGGAGAAAGAAGATGGAATATTTTACAATATGGTACAATATATGGAAAAGACAACGTCTGAGTCTCTTATGAATGCAGCGCGAGAGGTACAAAGATAATATTATATTACCTACTTACTATTAGACCATTATTTATTTTCAGAACTACGAGAAAAAATTAGAATGAGTGCATTTGCCTTGTGTTTTTGAGTATCTATGTAATTAAATTGTTTTGAGTTAAAACTAAGATTTTACTTTGTTCACATACACAGAGTAGGTAATATTGTGCAACTTTTTTTACAATAGTTTTATTCAAAAGTGACAAACTAAAACTACTTGATACATTTTTACTAATACTCTGCAGAATCTCCCGATTTAGAACTGTTTTAAAGACAGTTCCAACACTAATCACTCCTTCCAAAGTGTTATTGTGGTTTAAAGCGTGTATTAAATTTCTATTATCTGAAGAAATTTATTTCCACAGACGAATAACAAAAGGAGTCTATTCTGCGGTTGCCATTAAAAATGGATGTGCAAAATGGAATAAAAATACCAATCAAAACACTTTCACTAACATAAATTTACAAATTGAAGTAAGTTACTTGACTGCAGTAATTGGGTCGATAGGCAGTGGGAAGTCGACTCTCCTTCAAATCATTCAAGGGGAACTGCAAGTATCTGTAGGCCAGCTTCATGTGAACGATTCCTTCGGCTGTGCAGCACCAAAACCATGGATTTTTCCGCAACTATTCGACCAAATATCATTTTTGGTATTAAAATGAATGAGATACGATATGAGAAGGTTATCGATTGCTGTGCATTGGTGGAAATCTACATTGCACAATTCCCGTATGGAGATCGAACCTTAGTGGGCGAACGTGGAGCTTCTTTAAGCGAAAGATAAAAAGCGAGAACTAGTTCAACTCTCCGCATTTACATAAATGCAGAAGTTGATGATCCGCTTTCATCTGTTGAACCACCTGTTGATATAGCTTCGAGGATCAGAAGGAACTCAAAACTTGATCTTTGATGTTTTCCTTTCGTCTCGTTTATTTTTGGACTGGTGCGGTCCAGTAACAGTTGTTCAGTGGTTAATTTATATTTGTGAACACACCCTGTTATATAACTATGAAATTATATAACAGCTTAAAAAGGCACTTATCCAATCTTGTTTCACTAATTCGTAATTTTGTTAAACCTACGAACATCTTCCTGATACACCAAATGACGTAAGTTTTTCATAGATAATCCAAACAACCTTTTCTCCATATTATATTTGATGTAAGTACACAACTTTAATTCCTCTTGTTCATTGAAAATACATTGAAATTTTCCGAACCAGAAATTCTTGATATCCTACCTTCTTGTCAATATAACTGGAATTTTGATATTTAACTTTCGAAACTATTACACTTTTAAATAAACTCTTTAGAATTTAACTCTTTTAAATAAACTCGCAATTAAACTCTTTAGAATTACTCTTTTATTACTCTTACAAACTCTTAGAATAAACTCTGTGAAGAAGTAACAATTCTCCGCTCCGTTCCCCTATTTATAACATTACTTAATTAAATAATAACAAAGTACAAAGACTGAACAAAATACCATTATGTTATTTACATATGATTAATATACTTAATATAAACAGTGATTAGATTATAATAACATGCACACTAACAATGTTCCTTATTATTCTATGGAAAATATATATATTATAACTCCTCCTTACCCAAATCAGAAAATACGGGTTCGCGTATTTTGTGAGATAAGTTATTACTAGGTTTCTTAGTTTTCTTAAGACGTTTCACAAATTTAAAGTATATAACACACGCACAACAAACAATAACAATTATTGAAATTAATACGGTGTTCGTCCAAGTATGATGGAATTTAGGGGTATCATCTAATTTTGAGAGTTCCAAGTTGTCTGCTAAGGTTTTCACATTTTTGATAGTTTCGCTGTCCACCGATTTTATGTGTAGCGGTTTTTCTTTTTGATGTTGTGTATATGTCGTAATGTTCATCGTGGGAATAGAAAAAACAAATTCTTCATGTAGTGTTGGTTCCCTTTTGAACATTTTTCCGTTAATGTCTATTTTACAATCATCTAGGAATATAATACTAGGGTTTTTAATTTCATATATCCCATTTGTTTCACACTGTGTGGATTTTACTCGTATGGTTGTTGCTGGAATAACTAATATTTGGTTGGCATTGATTTGACTTATGGTAGATTCCGTGAATCGGATAAGTGTTCTATTACATTCGATTCTACCTTTTCATATGATATCTGCTAGACACGGTTGGCTCTTTCGTAGGTTTTCTTGAAGACAATAATAATTTCGCTCAATTTCTGGACATATTTCTGACATCGTCCAATAATCTTGTTCATCGAGTAGTAAGAAGGGTCTTTCTGGTATAATGATTAAATTGGAAATAGGAATAGGATGTACATGATAATATACAAATTGGGAAGATATAATAGGTACATGAATTTTAAATAAAATCAATTCGTGATCAATTATAACTTGAGTGGAAAATAGTGCATAATAATTGATTAAGCTGTCTAATTTGGGTATTTGTCTGGTTTTATAAATTCTATTTATCTTAGAGATCATTTCTTTTAATTGATTAGGGTCTATTATAGAACTATGTAAAATATTCAAGCGTCCAAATGATATTGCGATTTCTAGATTATTTATTAAATTTTGAATTGAATATAACTGTATCAGTAAATTATCTATGGTACTAGAGGCAACGAACAATTGTTTGACATCATTAATTTCGTCGGTTTTTGTTAATATGATATTTAACCGGTTTTGCAAGGCATTTTGATTGTTACTTAAATTTTGAAAGGTTTGTGTATACGCGTTAGTCATTTCTTTCAAGAAAGTTTGTTGGTTTTTTAGATCTCGTTGGATTTTATCGTTATTATTTTTAAAGTTTCTAAATATGTATTAATATATTGACCATCGTCAGAGTCAAGTGTTTCAAATAACCATTTACTCAGTTTTCCTATCCCATTAATGAGGGATCTCTTTTTATTATTTTTTTTCTTCATTGATAAAGATTTTAATTTTTCCAATATTGTTTCTGTTAATGATAAGACTAGATCGAATTTATTATTTATAACGTTTGACATATAATTTTCTTTACTATTGTTTAACGAAGTTTTCTGTGTAATTAAAGAATTTTTTAAGGCATCTTTTTCTTCTTCATTAAGATGTTTAGCTCTAATATCTGAGAAATTAAAGTCCGACTTGTTTAGAATTTGTTTGGGTGCCATTTGTTCAATATGCAAACATTCGATGTGAGAGTCAGAAAATTTATTAGCAACAGGTGTCAGAAATTCTTCGTCAATTTCTATTATTTTACTTTCAGAGGTAGGATTAATAAATTCAAGAGTAGTTGAACCATTTTCTATTTTCAAAAGACTTTGTGGTATTATAATCATATTATTGCGAAGTTCTGGAATAATTATTTCATCATAAGGCAGTGTAGTTTTTATTTGTTTTAAAATTGAGGTTAATGGGGGAATTTCTATTTTTTGTTTGTTAAATTCATTTCTATAATGTAAGGGAATTTGAACTTGATCATTATACAATAATTTATCTCTTAAATTAATATTAAGATTGAGTTTTTTGAGATCTCTTATCCCAATTATGCCATCGAAATAATCGTGGGAATTAAAAAGGATAAATTCTAAATTATATGAAAGTGGTTTGAATTCTTTAAATAAGGGAATGTTAGCTTTAAAGTTAGCTTTACTTTCACCTGTGCAAGTGATTATGGGGGTTTCTGATTTGAATATAGTTTCAGGGAAATATTTTTCTGCTAGGGATGGTCTAATGATAGATGGGTGACAACCAGTGTCTATTAATAATTTCATAGATGGGTTTCCTATTTGGATGAAGGGTAGTGAGTTTGGTAAAAAATTATTTAAATCCATAGGTTGGGTAATAATGGGAGTATTATTTTTATTTTCAATATTTTCATTAGCGCATTTATCTGATTCAAGTAGTGATGGATGTGATGTAGTATTTTTTGTGTTTATGGATATTCCGGTTGAGGGTCGAAAAAGCTGAAAATTTGTTTCGTGGTCATCTTCCGATTCAAATGACTCATAATTATGGTGGATTTCCCAAATGTCGGTATCTAATTCATTGGGTGTTTCTATATTTGTTAATTCCTCCGATATAAAATTTCGAGGAGCTGTTTGTTGAAAATGATTATTAATAGGAGGTTTGTTTTGATATCCTAATGAGGGAAGGCGAGAAGAAATGGACATTGGTTCTGGTTCATTAGATGGTTTGTGAGAGTTTCTTGGAGAAAAAACGTCCTTTGGTTTACCAAAAATTTGTTCATTATTAAAATACCTTTGATTATATTGTGGTCTTGTTACATAATTAATTGGTTGACTAGGAAATTGGGATTTATAACCTGGTCTCATATAAGGTGGTATATACGAGTTCGTTGAATAATTAGTCGGTCGATTTTGTGTTTGAATTTTAGTTGGATTTGGGAAACGAGTTTCATAATTATTGTAATTTGGTCTCGTTTGGAATGAATTATTATGTGCGATCATAGGTCGATCTATTGTTTGAAATTGTTTGCGATAATTTCGGTTTTCTCTATTAATGGGATTTTGATTGTAATTTGTATGCTGTTGATAACTTTGACTGAGATTAACTTGTTGTTCTATTGATAAATAATTTACGACAAAAGATGTTGCTTCGTCTATATTTTTTACATCTTTAATCATTAAGAGAGTTCTTAATTCGGAATTAACATTACTCATAAGCACCGTAACTGCTGTTATCTCATTCTGATTAATTAGTGAAATCTTAACATCGGCAGTTAATTGACTATCAGAATTAATTTTTAAATTTAATCGTGACTTTATAACTCTCAATCTATCTAAGAAATCTAACATGTCTTCGTTTTTATTTCGCGTTAAGAAAATAAATTGTTGTTGTAATACGTGCCTGTCTAACCTATCTCCAAATTTAGTTCTTAGTATTTTTTTTATTTCAGGCCAAGTCTGTAAATCGGGTCTACACAAAATAAAATCTGCTGCTTCATCTATTAATTTTGAGCATATAGACGCGAATACAAATTCACTCAAACTATTATCGGTCGTTTTACCATATCGTTCATGAAATCTATCAACTGAATTAATGAAAGATTCAAGATGTTCGCTTTTGCCATTAAAATATCTAATAGTACTTGCAATTTCTTTTGCGGCTTGAATAGTTGTCGTCATTTTGGACACTTCAGTATTCTCTTTATTTAAAGTTAAATTATTTAAATTCTCAATTAAGTTATTTATCTCAATGTGGGACATAAAAATTTTACATGTACCAGAAAAGATTTTATCTGTTATAATTCATGTATTACAAAAATAATTAGGAAAATGGAAAGGATCTTACTTGTAATAATTTCTTTGAAGTTTTCTTTCTTCCTTCTTAATATGATGTAGGTTGCAGCTTCCGGGATAAATGGTTGAAACCAATAGGTAAGATATTCGTTCTTCCTTCTCGGATCCTACCGACTGCGCCAATTTTGATATTTAACTTTCGAAACTATTACACTTTTAAATAAACTCTTTAGAATTTAACTCTTTTAAATAAACTCGCAATTAAACTCTTTAGAATTACTCTTTTATTACTCTTACAAACTCTTAGAATAAACTCTGTGAAGAAGTAACAATTCTCCGCTCCGTTCCCCTATTTATAACATTACTTAATTAAATAATAACAAAGTACAAAGACTGAACAAAATACCATTATGTTATTTACATATGATTAATATACTTAATATAAACAGTGATTAGATTATAATAACATGCACACTAACAATGTTCCTTATTATTCTATGGAAAATATATATATTATAACTCTGGCTAAAAATGAAATGAATCCCCATCTAAATCAATTGCTATACGTAACCACTATCAACAGTATAACTTCGTACACAAAATAATCAAGAGAACCGTGTGTGGAAAGGCAAGGTACTAATAAGTGACCATCTGCATCTTAAGACGTAGTTCCATCGTAGCAACTTTCAGGAAGTACCCTGAATCTTTTGTATGAAGGACCAAAGCAAATAGTAAACTCTTTCGGTATATCCGTTAGTACCAACGGTTGCAGTTAGTTTTCGAAAATCCGACGAAACATAGTTGGAGTTAGTTCGGGTTAGTTCTCTACCGTTCGCAGATGGACCATCAGCGTTAGATAGTTACAAGTATATTATAAATACAAAAGTTAAAGATACTACCCTCATATTACTAAATGCTATTCCAAATAGCTACTTTTGAAATGAATAGGTGTTGTTGTAGCACACATACTTCTCAAAAGTCGAAAGTCCATAAATGTTGATTATTGATATAATTAACTGGTTTTATGAGCTATAATCGAAAATTTACTATTTTCCAATATACGGAAACTAACGAAATAATTCTTGTTTTAAATGCTAAAAGTCCGAAATTTAATTGAAATTTTCACCGTATGTTTTCCTTTTGGGCATTTTGTATTACTGAAAGTTAGCTGCATTATTCCTTTATTGCAAACATAATTTGTTTTCTTGTAATTCAAAATAAATTTTATGATTATCGCGAAAGAAAGACGCACATATTCCCGCGAGAGGTGATCTACCACATCGTAAACAGCGAGCGGTATATCGTTATAAACCGCACAGGTCAATATGAAATAAGAAAAATAAGGGGAATGTTCTTTCAGTTTGAGTTTAGTTATTCGTAGTTGGACGAGTAAACTTTTACATTGTATGTGATCAATTAGCGATAAATTGTACGGTATAGCCAATTCATGTTTTGTGCCTATGTGTTAATGAAAATGATTAGACGTGAGAATCTCGAGGTATAATACCTACTCTTTGGTATAACCCATGGTCTTCTTGTACCATGGTATAACCGATATAAGTGCGAGTTAACAAAGTTTAAAATTAAAAACTAGACTATTTTGACCGTAAAATGTTGTGTACAACCGAACAGACGCGGGCTAGGAAGGAATGGAAGAGCTTCAATGGTGTAATCAAGAAGGGGCTCCTAACTCCGACGCCCGCCAGAGTAGAACAGATGGAAATTAATGTAAGTAAGTAAAAATTAGTGTACTAGTATGAAGGTTGTTCGCTGATCATTGTCAACACACGCACGATTTGATTAATTGGTTAATTTTCCTGCAGTGTTAGGATATATGAAAGCCATTTAAAAATTTTTTTTTGGACCGGATAGATTCCCAAGCTTAGTCGCACCCATTCTTATCGCATCTGATTTCAGCGAGCTTATCAAGCACTGAGATCTTTGACCTGATGCAATCCCGAGATAATGGATGTAGTGAAATCGGCCTCACTGTACAAATCGCATGGATTGGATGACGTAATGCCCACCCTTCCTACCAGCCTAGTGAAAATTTATAAGTGATTTATTGTTTTTAGACAAGCCAAAATCGTGGAAAGAAATAAAAATTGCTTTCATTCCTCCTGCAATAAGTCCTACCGTTGTAACGTAATGAACTTGACTGGAACTAGACAGGAAGAAAGATATCCAGTTTAAAGCGGAGAAAGCAAAGAGCATCTTCTGGGAATTTCGCTTCGCGATCGGCAGAATTTGGGATCCATCCTCTAAAGCTGTACTGCGATTGTACACTGATGTGATTGAAGCTATGTTTTGCTATGGAGTAATCGTCTGGCAATCTAGTGTACAAAGACTAGCGTGCACCATCGTAATGCTTGAACCTTCCCCTACTGTGTCTTCGTGTGCGTGAACAGACCTTGATAGCAGTCTTGCGACTGAACGCAAAGGGGATGTTGGTGCGTGTATGGAGTTCCAACTTTATTATCCGTCTTAACGGTTGGTTCGATAATAATGAGAAGAGCACTGTTAACTAAAACAAGCAAATACACCGTTTGCATGCAAGGCTATAAAATTGATTGAGTTGTACGAGCAAATAAAATAGGAAAGCGTAAAACTTGTTCCATGGCCCAATTCAATTACGCGTGGATTTTGAATAGCGAATAACTGTCGTGGAGGAATAGGCCTTGGTGAGCGGTGGATAAAACTGCCTATATTTCCTACGTGAAAACCATAAAATCAAAATAACGCAGAAGAAAACCACTAACATTTGTAGTACAGCACTAAATTAGTAAATGCATATATTCGCAATTACACAGTAAGGAAGAACGAAGAACCTGCACCATCTAAAGTTGCCTAAGTAGTCGCGTCAACCGTTGCGGAAATGGGGATGATGCTGGGAAAGTGGTGCCACAGGTCGGATCGGGATGCGGTTTTCTGCATTCTCTTCCAAAACGATTATCACGAAATGTACCTCGGTAGAATTTTCCCTCCCACCGAAAATTGCATCGCTGCAGGCCAAAGTGCACGCGAAAAAAAAAAATGGGAGGGGAAATTCTACCGAGGTACATTTCGTGATAATCGTTTTGGAAGAGAATGCAGAAAACCGCATCCCGATCCGACCTGTGGCACCACTTTCCCAGCATCATCCCCATTTCCGCAACGGTTGACGCGACTAAAGATACCACAGAAGACTTAACACAACATGAACCCTAACGAAGACGTAGAAAACGTTGCAAGACGTATTTACCAGTTTGTGTTTGTAAGTGAATAGATGTTATTTATATAACTAAAAATCCTAGTTTTTTTAACGCGTAACAAAGCACTTATTAATTTTGGAAATTATAATTGGTAATTACTTATATCCAAAATAATTGTTTATCAAGTAGGTATAATAGGTACCAAATCTCTGTTAAAACATAGGACGAAGTAAGTATTATTCAACAGAAATTTTTAATTGCTGATAAATATATAAATAGCGACCTTCAAGCAGAAGATAAGTACATACCTCTCCCACGTAAATTTTTAGAAATACGCATTTGTGTTTTAGTGTTAGCCATGGACGAACCATCAGAAAAACGTTCAAAGCACACCAATCCAAGAGAACGAGCAAATATTTTTTCGATTCTAACTTTCTTGTAAGTGTGAAATTTGGTTTTTTTTTACTTTACTAAATTATATCTTGGGAAGTAAGGACAAAAACCTATTAAGTGTTCATGATGATAAGGTTATTTAAAATGGTTTGTATGTTTAAGCTATACGCTTCCAACTTATTGTGCAAATCGAAAAAGAGACCTGACAAAAGATGATTTGTACGAAACATTTTCTGGGCATAAGTCTTCAAAGTTGGGCAGTAAAGCAAAACTTTTGTGGGAGCAGGAGCTAGAAAATGCCAAACTTTTAAAGAGAACGCCCTCGATACTGAAAGTTCTGATACGATTATTTGGATGGGAGTATCTACTGATAGGAATTGCACTTGGAATCGAACACGTTATTTTGAAGTACAAATTTTAGTACTTACACTTTATTACACATTTAAGACTTTTATTTTAGTCCCGCCAAAGCAGTACTACTTGGAGAATTAATACATTACTCAGCAAGGGAAATAAAAAAAGATCCCCCCTATGTTTATGCGTTAAGTATTATTGGTTTATCGTTAATTAGTTGTACCATTATCCAGCCTTCCTTTATGGCATCAAGCCATTTGGGGCTCAAAATTAGAGTAGCGTGTTCCTGCTTGGTGTATAACAAAATATTTAGGTTAAATTCGGCCGCCCTTAACCTGGCAACTCCTGGTCACATTATTAACTTATTATCAACCGATCTTAACGTTTTTGAAAGCGTTGGATTTTTATTCCATTTCATATGGATCGCTCCTGTACAAACGATCCTGGTAATTTACCTCATGTGGTCCGAAATTGGTGTCTCATCACTGTTTGGGTTGGGATGTATAGCAATATGTGTTCTAGGATATGGTGAGTTCGTGGATTTGTTAATCTCAATACGGTTAAAGCTTTGTTGCAGTACGATTGGGAGGAGTCATAGTTAAGTTTCGTTCAAAACTGTCGGCGAGACGAGATGATCGCATACGTTTAACAAATCAGCTTATCCAAGGAATTGGGGTTATTAAAATGTACGCTTGGGAAAATACTTGCGCGGAAGCAGTGTTGCATTTCAGAAATGCCGAAATTAATACCTTAAGGAAATTGTTGTACATCAAGGGGTTATTCACATTCGCCGAAACGATCGTAACCATTTCAATATTTTTAACCATTACATCTTCAGTCTTATTAAACAGTTCTTTTGATTCCAAGGCGATATTTGTCATAATCACTTTATTTTCTTCAACTGGTGTATGTTGGATAACTTTCTTCCTAAACACTGTTGCAGTCTTTAGCGAAACCAGGGTTGCGTTACAGCGATTTCTAAATTTCTTGTTATCTGAAGAAATTGATTTTGGTGGTAAGGCCAAACACGAAATAGTTTGTGCAATTTCTATTAAGAACGGACATGCAAAATGGAATAATGATTTAAATCAAGAGGCTCTCACTAATGTTAACCTAGTGATTAGGGAAGGTTCCTTAACTGCTTTAATTGGACCAGTGGGTTGTGGAAAGACAACTTTGTGCAATGTCATTCAAGGAGAGTTGCAGTTATCTGATGGAAACTTGTGTGTGAACGGTTCTTTGAGTTGCGCGTCACAGGAACCGTGGATTTTTGCTGCAAGTATTAGACAAAATATTCTTTTCGGTAGTAAAATGGATGAGACACGTTATGAGAAGGTCATCAAGTGTTGTGCGTTGGAAACCGATCTCGCACAATTTCCGCACGGAGACCGTACTATAGTAGGTGAACGTGGATCTTCTTTGAGCGGAGGTCAAAAAGCAAGAATAAATTTGGCTAGGTGTGTCTACAGGGAAGCAAACATTTACTTGCTAGATAATCCTCTGTCAGCCGTTGATACGCGTGTTGGCAAACATATTTTCGAAAATTGCATACAGACGTTTTTAAAAGGAAAGACAGTGGTTTTAGTGACCCATCAGCTCCAGTATTTAGCACATGTCGATAACGTTATTGCGTTAAGTAAAGGTGTTGTAAAACTTCAAGGGTCTGGGAAGGAATTAAAAAGTTCAAACCTCGATCTCTTAAAATATGTCAACGAACATGGAACGCCAAACAGTGAATGCAGCACCAGTTCCCGAAGAAATGAAGTTAACACTTCCAAGAACGTTGAGATAAGTACAACCGCCGATAACATCACCTTGTCAACATATAAACAATACTTATTTTCATCTAAAAGTTATTTACTTGTTTTTTCGACCATGTTGTTATTCATTGCGGCAGAATTGGCAACTAGTGGATCGTTATACTTTATCGCACACTGGTAATACAATGTATATAATCCAAGCGTGTCTATATTTCCTTTGCAGGGTTAACGTTGAGCAACGTCGTCCACTTACCTACCAACCTATAGAGGAAAACCTTTACGTTTACGTTTATTGCTCGATTGCCATGGCGGCTGTAATTCTAACGATATTGCGATTATTGACGTTCACAAATCTCTTGATGAAATCATCCACATCACTTCACAATTCCTTATTGGCTAATTTATTGCGTGCCACCTTAAACTTTTTTACCATCAACTCGTCAGGAAGAATTCTTAATCGATTTTCTAGGGACTTTCTATCTGTAGATGAATTACTACCGCACACGTCTCTCATCACCATTGTGTCAATACTAAACGTAATTGGTCTGCTGGCAGTCATTTGTACGGCAAACGTATTGTTTGTAATTCCAACAATTCTCTTGCTCATAATCCTTTACTGCGGTAGA
This sequence comes from Pyrocoelia pectoralis, assembly GCA_036250285.1. NCBI lineage: Eukaryota > Metazoa > Arthropoda > Insecta > Coleoptera > Lampyridae > Pyrocoelia > Pyrocoelia pectoralis. The sequence goes on along the minus strand of CM070076.1, from coordinate 7,858,528 downwards.
AGGTTTTATCTATCCACCAATCTAAACGTTTTAAGAATTGAAAGCGTTGGTAAGTTTAGAAATATTTGAAACTTACTTCTGTAGATTGATTTCAGCTCGCAGCCCGTTCTACAGCTACGTGCAAAGCACTTTACAAGGCTTGCCAACAATAAGAACTTTCGAAGTGCAGAAGAAACTTGTGAAGGAGTTTAACCATCATTTAGATACTCACAGTACCGCACTTTTCATCTCGCACTCTTTATCTAGAGGTTTCGGATACTACGTGGACTTAATGTCATTCCTTTTTGTTACTACCACAGTTTTATTTTACATGTTTAGAGAAGGTACGTATCGCTCAAACTTTTGTGAACATTTTTCATACGTTTCATAAGTAGATTCGTCCAGTGGATATGTTGGATTGGTAATATCTCAGGCTTTACGCCTGATAAGATTACTACCGTGGGGAGTTAGACGGTTAACAGATGTAGAAAATTGTATGGTCTCAGTTGAACGCATACTGGAATATAAGGAAATTGAAATGGAGCGTTCGCTCGAAAGTTTACCAAGCCTCAAGCCGCTTTCAACGTGGCCTTCTCGGGGTGGATTGGAATTTAAAAATGTTTATCTCAAGTACTCCAGCACTGATGAATTCGTCTTAAAAGATATCAACTTTACAATTCAACCATTAGAAAAAATTGGAATAGTTGGAAGAACGGGAGCTGGGAAATCGTCCATAATTTCAGCATTATTTCAACTTACTCAAACTCAAGGATCTATAGTAATTGATGGTGTCGACATTACAGCTATCGGTTTGCACGACTTAAGAAGAAAACTTTCGATTATTCCCCAAGATCCCATTCTATTTTCGGGAACGGTCAGAAGCAATTTAGATTTGTTCAGTGAGTACGACGACGAAACTCTATGGAAAGCGTTGGAAGACGTTGAATTAAAGGAAGTTATTACTAACCAATCCTCAGGTAGAAATACTGAAGTTGATCGTCTTTAAGTTTTTCATATCGTCCTTGTAGGTTTAGATTCGATAATATCTCGTGACGGTTCTAATTTAAGTGTAGGTCAACGTCAATTACTATGCTTAGCTCGGGCTATTGTAAGGCAAAATAAAATTTTAATCCTTGACGAGGCTACAGCAAATGTTGATCTTAAAACGGACGAAGTTATTCAAAAAACTATAAAAACCAAGTTTGCCGATTGCACTGTACTTACTGTTGCTCATAGAATAAACACAATCATAGATTCCGATAAGATTTTGGTTATGGACGCTGGGAAATTAGTGGAATTTGACCATCCGCATGTACTGCTCGAGAAAGAAGATGGAATATTTTACAATATGGTACAATATATGGAAAAGACAACGTCTGAGTCTCTTATGAATGCAGCGCGAGAGGTACGTAGATAATATTTTATTACTATAACACCATTATTTATTTTCAGAGCTACGAGAAAAAATTAGAATGAATACATTTACCTTGTGTTTTTGAGTACCTACCTATCTAATTAAATTGTTTTGTACATAATGAGATCATTAAAAATACAATTACTAACGGGGTACTGCCATACTTCTATTATGGTAGTAGAATACACAATTAGCTACAACGTCACGGGTCACGCATCACTAATATTAGAATTTATTACAAATAAGCTTTGAAAGTGATTGAATGCAAATTGTGGCAAAATTCATAATTACTAAACTAAAATGAAAGAGGTCTATTATTTTCGGCTACAAAGATCATTACGTTAAACCATAACTCCTCGTGGATACAAAAACAAAAATTATAATCAACTCGCTGCTGATAATGGGATGAAGATGTGTTCAAACTTCTATGTCTTAAGATATTCGCCAGACACTCTTCGAATTTCCTTGCCTTTGTGCATGACTCATATCGCCAGATGGCGTTTCGTCTTCCTCATCGCAATCCCTGCATAACGGTCTATTGGCCGGTTCCATGTTGTGCAGGTGTTTGTTCAGTTTCTACGATTTTCGGCCAATGCTTCCAATACTTTTGCCTGAATCTTCTGTTTGACTACTTTATATCTAATCCTACAGATCAGTTCGGGGCTATTTCCGTATGGCCATCTGCCCACCCTAATGTGACGGTATGGCACTTGCTCCCCGTGTTTTATATTTTTGTGCGTCAAGAGGCAAAAGCCCTGAATCCGTCACACCTAAGAATCTACTGCAGTAATCTGTGCTTTACTGTCTGTACGCCATTGAACAACTTTTTTTCCTGCGCACTCTCTCGTCAGTGTTGGCTTCATGTTTTAATAACGTTCGTATATCGGAAAGGCGTATCTGTACCTTTATATAATCTAAGCTCAATATAGTTTCTAAGAACTTTAAACACTTGTAACTTTCTTATTATTACAATTTGATCAAAATTTTATTAAAAAAATAACTTTATTTTGATCTCCCCCAGTTCACCCTTTCAATTTGGTCAGGATGTTCGAAATCACCCTGTATAAATTTAGAGCCATCTCTAAAATCTGGTAACCAGGACAAGAAGCGTGAAAACGCCGGATTTTGTAGCTTAAAACCCGGACATGTAAACAGGATTTTTTTTAAGTTACTCAGTAAAATAAATAGTTATTTTTGTATCTAATGCGCGAAATGCCACTTTGGTGATCGAGAACTGAAAAAAATAGTCGAGATCACCAAAAGTATTTCGCGCACGAGTTGCAAACAAAATTTTTTCTATAAACGTGAAGAAGTTGACAATTATTTTAACGTTAAAATACAAAACTCTCATCTAGTAGTTTGCGTGTAATGCGTACTTCGCACATGGCGTCGTCATTTCGGGCACGCTGTCATGGTAACGTAGGTAAGTGAAAAAAAGGGTCACTTCGCGTATTGTTATCGATGCGCATACCTTGTTATTTTTTGACGTTTGTAGAAAAAAGTGGTTTTTGTTATAAATAACTTTTTATGTATTTTCATTCAATTTTAAACTAAATTTTCTTTCTTTTCTAAAAAAGTACACAGAATCTTTTGTTAAGTTATTCCTTAAAATAAAAAAATAATTATACTCTGTTATCAAAACAAAATCTTAAGAAGATATAAGGATAGATAGCCTCAAATTTCTTATTTTTTACACGAAACAAAAATTATACAAAAAAACTCCTTTTGGTCTCACATTATTAATTTCTTTAAATAAAAAAAAATACTCAACAAAATAAAATCTTGAAGTTATAAAAAACTATTCTAATCCCACATTTTTAATTTCTTTAAATAAAAAAAACACTTAATAAAACTTTTTAAACGCGGACTACAAATGAAACCCCTCGCGGACGCTCCCCGGACGCCCTCAAAACTAGGACAAATCCGGGGAAACCCGGACGGATGGCAACTCTAAGTATAATTTTATCAAGTCCTTTAAAAGAAGAACCAGACGTATTGTCCTGGTGGTTGATATTATTGCTAATTATGTACTTCCCGAGTACGAAGTAAAAGGGAAGTAAGTATTGTATTTATAGTGTTCCATAACAAAAATTGACCTATGCGAATCTTTGCGTTTCTGAATACGTAGATCCAAAAATGAAAAAAAAATCCGTCTGTGGTCTGTAGTCCGTCCGTACACTCTTGCAACGCTCTATACTCAAACTATTAAAGTGATCGAAATGCGGTTTTCGCCAATCGATTGCATTCGGGCCAAGTACGAAGATGCTGACATTACCTTTGATGACGTCACTTCCGGTATAAGCTAAATGGCGGCACTCATTTTTTTATAAGATAAAGTTGCAGTTTTTTGGTACGAGGGAAGTCTCGTGGCAATACTTGTCAGAATTTTTTTTTCTGGTTGACAGAACTTTTTTAAATTTCTAATCTTTCTTTAAATAATAAGTAATAATAGCGACGGCAAGGTGTACGTAACGGGAAAAATTGTATATACATTACATTACGGTTTTACTTACTTACTTATTACTTATACAGTTATCTTATCAATTCTATGTTTGTGTACACACTTAAACAGTTTATATATGTTCCCCCCTCCATATTTCCCAACAAAAACTATTGCTAAAAGAGAATTTACTGAAGCAGGAAGTTGATAAAGGTTATTCCAAAGTTCCTTTGATTGTGTTTCTCCCAATACAAATTTTGTCACTCTGAATAGAATGTCGTCTGGCATTTGTAAATAAATTCATAATGGCAATTTATTGATAAAATAGTAGTTCAACAGATAAGCGAAATCATTCATGATAGTACACGCGGTCGAGTAGGTACCTGTGAATTACATCGTTGCACGATAAACAAAATGGATGAACAGGTTAAAAAATCCAAGAGAAAGGAAAATCCAAGAGAGAACGCCAACATATTTACTGCTTTAACATTTCTGTGAGTGAATTTTTTCAATGATCGGGGTATCAGAAATAATTTTTTGGGGTCATGTGTAATCAGCTTAATTTTGTATTGTGTAAAATTAACCTACGTACTCAATTTAATTTACAGCTATACAGTGCCATTATTTCTTCTTGGTAACAAAAGGAACATTACTGAACACGACCTGTACGAAACGTATTCGGACCATAAATCTTCAATATTGGGCCAAAAAGCCGAAAGCTGGTGGATAGAAGAATTAAAACGTGCAAAAAATGGCAAAAGAAAGCCCTCCTTAGTAAGGATATTATCCAAAGCGTTTATGTGGGATTTTTTACTTATAGGTATCTGTCTTGCGATTGAACATTTAATTGCGCAGTAAGGGTTAAAAAATGATATAGGTACAGTACCGCTGTAATTACTTTAGAATTTTAGACCGTGCAAAGCGTTACTGCTTGGAGGTTTAATAGGTCACTACACAAAACGGGAAACTACAGTCGATAATGTCTACAGCCCACACTTTTTCTCACTCTGCATTATAGCTGTAACTCTATTAAGTTGCCTTATTGGTCAACCGGTTTTAATGGCATCATACAGTATGGGTATTAAAATTAGGGTTGTATGTAGTTGTCTAATTTATAACAAAATTTTTAAAATGGGTCCATCTTCAATTAGAAGATCAACCCCTGGACACATTATTAGCTTGCTATCTGCGGACGTTAGCATTTTTGAAAGAGTCGGATTTCTGTTCCATGTTTTGTGGGTGGGTCCTTTACAAGCAATTCTATATTTATACTTGATGTGGTCTGAGATTGGTTTTTCATCCATATTTGGAGTTGGATTTCTGGTTATGATCGTTCCTGTTTATGGTAAGTAAGCTTTGAACTATAATATAGTACCTACCGCATTTAATTGAAGTGTTATTGGGGAACATTTTGAAGAGGTACCGAATGAAGGTAACCACGAGACGTGATGAGCGTATACGGCTAACCAATGAACTAATTCAAGGAATAAGTGTCATCAAAATGTATGCTTGGGAAAAACCTTTCGCTAAGATCATATCAAAGTTCAGGAAACTAGAAATAGATTCCATACTAAAATCGACATATATAAAAGGCATGTTCACTTTCAATGAGACTTTGGTGGCTACATCCATTTTTATAAGTGTTACATCTTCGGTTCTACTAAATAAAACAATTGACTCGAAAGCTATCTTCGTCACCATGAACTTATTTTCCTCTCTTGGTCTGGTTCTCACAGCTTTCTTACCATTCGGGATTGCTATTTTAGCAGAAGTGAGAGTATCCTTAAAACGTATTTCCGACTTTCTACTATCAGAAGAAATTGGTTTTTGCACCGAATCAATCGACAGTGACTCGGCGGTAATTATCACGAATGGATGTGCAAAGTGGGATAAAGATGGAAATCGGGATACGCTTACAGATTTAAACTTGAATATAAAAAAGGGTTCATTGACTGCCTTAATTGGAGCGGTGGGCTCCGGAAAATCAAGTTTGTGTCAAGTCGTACAAGGGGAACTGCCACTTTCAAAAGGGCAGTTGTTCGTGAACGGTTGTTTGAGTTGTGCGTCGCAAGAGACGTGGATTTTTTCGGCCAGCATTCGACAAAACATCCTTTTCGGTAGTGAAATGAATGAGACACGTTATTGGAAGGTGATCGACTGTTGTGCATTGGAAACTGATCTTAATCTTTTTCCGTATAGAGACCAAACCGTTGTAGGTGAACGTGGAGCGTCTTTAAGTGGGGGGCAAAAGGCAAGAATTAACTTGGCCCGATGTATCTACAGAGAAGCCGACATTTATTTGTTGGATGACCCACTTTCAGCTGTCGATTCACGCGTCGGAAAGCATATCTTCGAAAACTGTATTCAAACATTCCTAAGAGGAAAGACGGTAATTTTAGTAACTCACCAACTTCAGTACTTGACATACGTGGATTACGTTATTGCCTTAGACGACGGAGCTATACAACTGCAAAGCTCTGATAACGAATTAGAAAAATCAAAATTTGACCTTTCGAAATACTTAAAAGAAGACCTCAATGTGGATACCATTACAAAACCTGACGATGCCCGTATGGAGGTTCCAAAACAAATTGAGGAAGGCAGAGAATCGGGATTTATATCTTTCTCCACATATAAGAGATACTTATTTGCATCCAAAAACTACCTACTTGTTTTTGTCACCGTTCTTCTTTTCATTTTCGCCGAATTCGCTATTAGTGGATCTTTCTACTTTATCGGGCACTGGTAAAAATTGCCAAAAGGCGACTGTAACTATAATTTTGTTATAGGTTGAATGTCGAGCAAAGACGACAGTTTGAAGACCACCAGCAAGTAGATAGGAATATTTACATATATGTCTACTGTGGCATTGCTGCTGCCGCAGTTATTTTGGCAATTCTAAGATTAATGGCGTTTACAAACCTCACAATGGATTCGTCAAAATCTCTTCACGATTCCATGTTTATAAGATTATTACATTGTAGGTTGCAGTTTTTCACTTCAAACACATCTGGAAGAATTCTAAATCGATTTTCAAAGGACTTACATTCGATGGATGAAATATTACCAAATGTGGCCGTCATAGCGATTTTAGCAATTATGGGTGTCAGTGGACTTTTGGTCGTAATCTGTATCATCAACACCTGGTTTATCATTCCCACTATTTTGGTAATTGTCATACTATTGTTCATGCGAAAATTTTACCTAAGTACAAATTTGAACATTTTAAGAGTTGAAAGTGTCGGTAAGGATTCTATCCGTTTGTAAAGTTGTACCAAAATAACTATTTAGTTCGCAGCCCATTATACGGGTACGTTCAAGCCACGCTGCAAGGTTTATCGACGATAAGGGCATTTGGAGTTCGTGAAAGGCTAACGAAAGAATTTAATAATTATCTTGATACTCACAGTACTGCCCTTCACATGTCATACTCTGTTTCAAGAGCCTTTGGTTACTGGATCGATCTGTTATCGTTCATTTTTGTCAGCACCACAATAATATTTTACATGTTTACAGAAGGTAATCGCCATTCAGATTTACATTTAGATTAACCTACATTGCATAGAAACGTATGGTGGCAATGTGGGACTTGTAATAACTCAAGCCATGCATTTGATCGGCTTACTTGCTTGGGGAATGCGCCACTTGACCGAGGTCGAAAACTGCATGGTATCTGTAGAACGTGTTTTGGAATACAGCACAATTAAAGGAGAACGTGATCTTGAGAGCATGCCAAATCTCAAACCGTGTTCAACATGGCCACCGCTGGGCGGTATTAAATTTGAAAACGTTCACCTCAAATACTCGTCAATTGAACCGTTCGTGCTAAAAAATGTAAACTTTACCGTTGAGCCTTTGCAAAAAATTGGAATTGTCGGTAGAACCGGAGCTGGAAAATCTTCCATAATTGCTGCACTCTTTCAACTGACCGAAACTGAAGGTTCAATTGTAATTGATGGTGTTGACATAACAACCATCGGTTTACACGAATTGAGAAAGAAAATGTCAATTATCCCTCAAGATCCTGTCTTGTTTTCGGGTACCATAAGAAGCAATTTGGATCCCTTCGAAGAGTTTGATGATCAAACTCTGTGGAGTGCTTTAGATGATGTCAAACTAAAAGATATTATTGATCACTTACCCTCAGGTAAGACATAAAGACAACTGTCTTTTTAAAACGCCAGGTCACCCCAATTAAAATCTTCCACTCCCCAATCTATCTACAATATTCAGAAACAAAGCGCGTAACATAAAATAGGCTTAAATAGTATAATATTTATCCACACCCAGTGCCAATCAACCTTCAGTGAATTTAATCTCTCTAGGTACTCATTTGTAGGGTTGAGCTCGTTGGTATCGCACGATGGTTCCAATTTAAGTGTGGGTCAACGTCAACTTCTGTGTTTGGCACGAGCAATTGTTAGAAGAAATAGAATTTTGATTCTAGACGAAGCTACTGCTAATGTTGACCTTGAGACCGATGAAATTATACAAGAAACGATAAGGACCAAATTTGGGGATTGCACTGTACTCACCGTAGCGCACAGAATAAACACGATCATAGACTCTGACAAAATTTTGGTCATGTCCGCCGGAGAGCTGGTCGAATTTGATCATCCCTACGTATTGCTTCAAAGGAAAGACGGAATTTTTTATAACATGGTGCAACAAATGGACGTGTCGATGGCCGAGAGCTTGGTGGATACTGCGCGACAGGTATCCGGCATTTAAAGATATGCAACGTGGTGACTAAATTATTTACTTTTAGGCCTACGCAAAAAGGAAACAGGAGTAGCTTACAAAAGTGGCATAAGATTACTTTTAATTTACAAATACATGGTTGTGAAGGAAGCCAAGTGTTCTCATTCTGATTATCTGATCTTGATTGGTGTTAGATTAATTACCTACAGTCAGAATCTTCCATAGTACTTACTCTAATGTAGTCGATCTATTTTCTACTTTGGGGTAGTGCACATACGATATATATAGGTGGAATTTTAATTACAGTGAAGAACTAGTAAGAAATATTTTACTTTTCCATGGCTACGAATTACCCAACAGTCTATCAAAGACACATTTTATTAAAGTGAACTCTTTTCAACACGTGCCACGGTTATCATCACCAGCAAACAACTGAATTTTTGTGCTTTTATTGGCGTTTGCCATGTATTCCAATTTTTCCAGTTGTCTACCTTTTTGACCTTTCTGGTTATGCTAACCTATTAACCTAATTGATTGTTTTTCCACGAACATAGAGACAATTATTTGACGCGCCCGTGCACAGATAAAACGATTTGTTAAAGTCGGATAACCAACAAGTTTTAGTGCCTCTTGGTGCATTGATGTCCGCACCTAAGACGAGTTCTTTTTTACCATTAACCAGCAGTTAGGTCCAATAAACTTTGGACTACTGATCTTTTCTAAAACTTTCTCTACGTTGCTGAAAGATTAATCTGGCTTCCTGTTTCATCTCTTCGATAGCTCCTATTGGTAAACAATTCCCTCGTTGTCCTTGTTGGTCGTTACATATTCAGTTATTTTCTCATTGCTGAATAGCTTTCTTAGGATTTTATGGTAATCGTCACTTCGTTTTTCATAGTTTCTTCTTCCATTCTTCGCTTACTTTTATTTCTGATTGTTTCAAGCTGTGGTCATAATTTTCTGGTAGAGAGCTCTCTATTCTGCTTCTGCTCTTTTGCGTGATTCGGACTTTCCTCGTTTTGCCTTCTTGGCAACTTTCATCCCTAGTGCCGACACTCTGGCGTGTATCTCGTACGGATCATCCGGACTACCCATTGGGTTCAAAGTCTATACATATACCTTTCCCAAACCTTTTGACTTTAATTTCCTCTGTCACAGTTTTGGTTAGCTTCCTGGATCTTTTCCAAGCATTCCCAAGCTGTTGCTTGTGTTCTCGACTTTTCTGGGAAAATATCTTGTTAGAGCATTTCCTACTTAACTGCGGCTGTAACTATGCGTCATCAGTCGTCCAAAACCATTGTTTTTAGTCTCTAAGTCATATCGAATACTTCCATATTTCGAAACATGAGAACAGAACAATTTTACACTACCTATACAATCTCTGTTTGGATGAGGATAATATAGTAATAGTACTGAATGCTAGTTTAATATTACTATTTACTTATAGGGTGATCGGTTTATGGTAGGTACAGCCAAGGAGTATATAAGGGTCTCTAGTATATAATAAGAAGAGGCGCCATCCTTAGATTTTAAGTGTAATCAAGGAGTACTTACTTATTATTATATACTCCTTGGTACAGCGGTGTTGATCCCTCCTACAACATAGCGCAGGGCTGATTCTGTGGATCTTCCTGGAGAGTACGACTTCCAGCGGAAATCGTTTTTACCCTGTATTTACTTTACATTTTGTAGGGAGGAAAAGCATTAGATTGATCGGACGTTATGATTTATTGGGTGTCGAGTACCTACCTAATCCAGGGCAGCACAAAGTCATTTTGCCCCGGTGTACTAAATATAAAATGCCTCCCTGAAACTTCACACTTTTGGGAAACCGTGCTTTTTGCCAATGATTATTTAAAGTAATAAGCTTACATCAAATTTCGATCAATCTACTTTAAAATTTAACTAGCGATTCATTTTTCCTAACGTGAATTCCTAGGCTTCTTTAGGAAGGGCCCCCCACCGTACTCCTCTCAAATGTCGAAAATGGTATTAAAACGTCTTCCTTTTACAGTGGCGTATACTCATGCAAGGCCACGCAATGCGGTGGGGTCCTAGACACAATAAGTCGGCTCAAGGGGCCTTTTGATTCAGACCGTTCTATGTTTTTAAATCCAAGTAATTAGTAAAAAATAAGAATTCAAAATAACTGAACCGGTGGCCAACCTTTGTTTTAATTTGCATTGTAAGTATTATTAAATGTTCCAGTAAAAAATGTAAATTACGATAGGGGGTGGCTCTAGTCCACGCGTACGTAGGTCCCTCATTCGGGCCCTTTGTACTACCACCCTGTCGAACACATCGAGGCACCGAAGGAACGGGTCACCCATCCAAGTACTGACCAGAGCACCAATTGCTTGACTATCAATACCAAAGATGTTGTAGTAGTTATTTACAACATCTTTGATCAATACTGGTATCAGTGGTATCTGTTTGTATTGTGTATATCCATTCTGCCGTACTGCCGGCTTCAAACGTTCCAATGCGCCCTTTTGTAATATTCGAAGTTTACAGGTGTTCCCTTTGGACCGAAACTCTGATTACTTACCTACACTATGCCCTTAATACAGAACATCCATGCTGGAGTGTAGATACTGGGAGTAAGGAACGGGACTGGAGAATTTCTGTACTGGGATCAAAAGCGATCGAGTTCCAAGCCGAGGTATAGGTACAACATGCGATCCTGGCTATTAAAAGAGATGAACTCTGCCTAAAAGGAAAATCTTTATAGATAAGTTACAGACAGCACAACAGCAATTGCAGTAGTAGATTCAAATGTGATAAATTCAGGGCTAGTCCTTTGAATGTACACAAATGTTAAACCCGCTAGGCAAGTGTAATACAATCACACTAGCGCCCACACCCGGTCAGGCGAGAATCGCAGACAATAAGGTTGGTAACGAGCTTACGAGAGCTGAAAGCGAGAAACCACTCATAGGAGATTTGGACAATACCTACAAAAGACCACTGTAGACATTTGGTTAAAAATTCCACAAATAGACTCAGTTTTGAACAAAAAGAAAAACCGCAAAGAACAGTCCGCGCACTAGAGAATATTGAGAATGTGCCTAATTGAATGCTGCAAAGCCCCAAGAAATTAACTCGGCGTCTATCACAGCAAACTGGAATCAGTCATTGGACATGCAGGAAAATTGTTAAACAGGACCTCCATATGTCTCCTTAAGTGCATGCACTGAAACCTGCTGCTGCTCCAACACGGGTTGCATGCTGCAACTGTTCAACATGTTCAAGCGAGCTCAGAGATGTTTGGATGTTCCAACATTTGCTTTAAATGTAAGAATATCCAAGTGTATCATTTCATTCAATTTTATGCATCTGTGATACAAGTTTTCTGGGTATGGTTCTAAAGAGCCCACCCAATATTACGAGTATGCTAGAAAGCTGCAATTTTTCGCATTAGTCAATACCTTCAACATATACCAAAGTAGTTTCAAATTTTTGTATCTAAAGAGTGGACCCCCCCCCCCCCCCCCCCCATAACATCTGAATGCGTTACGCAATATTGATGTCACACTTTCTACAAGTATGTCTTTGGTTGTACCCAGTAATTTTGGATTGGAACCTTGGAAAGATATCAAACGTTTTGCCTTGGTGAGCAAGAACGAACTTTAAACTATAGATACCTTAGTCATGAAATAAGCAAAAATTCAAATTGTGCTATAGATTGTGCATCGACTCGTCTGTCTATCAGGGCTCTTTTCTATGGTTTTGAACTAATATTTACGGAATTTGTACTTGTTCCTGATGTTACCTGTCTACCTGTCTATGTGTACTATATTTATATGATCTTGAATTACTGTTCAAGCAATCGTCCTACACAGCCGGGACTTATTATAATGATCTTATACCAAAGAGTATACTCTTTGCTTATACCTTGAACGTCACTAAACCGTGCTGTGAAAATTGCTTTTACATAATTATCAATTCCTTTAAAACCAGAGGTATTGCCCTGGTGGTTCATATTATTGCTAATTACTTCCCGAGTACGAAGTAAAAGGGAAGTATTGTATTAGTCTTCCAAAAAAAATACAATACAATAATTTGTAGAATTTAAAAGAAATAAGGAGATTTTGTTATTGTTATTTTTTATTAAAATCAGAATTGTAAAATAATAGATAGTAATTTTTCAAATGTCAAATAATCTTCTAATATATAAAGTAGAAAGTTTGTGTGTGTGTGGGGGTGTGTTTGTCCTTTATACAAATCCACAGCGTTTGACCAATCTTCACCAAATTTGGCACACATACCTTACGTCATCAGGAAAAGGTTTTAGAATAGGTCCCGTTCCAAAATTTCACCGGGAAACCCGGAAAATACGCATTTCACCACACCGCGAGCGAAGTTGCGGGTAGTTTATCCTTTATACAAATCTACACCGTTTGACCAATCTCCACGAAATTTGGCACACATACCTTACTTGATCAGGAGAAGGTCATAGAATAGGCCCCGTTCCAGAATTTCACCGGGAAACCCGAAAAATACCCGATTTTCAGTTTCTTAACAGGAAATTGAGCTAGAAAGCTGAAAATTTGTATATAGGGTCTTTAATAGCTATAAAATTTTTCAAACTAAATTATACCTACTTTATCCCGGGCAAAGTCGAGTATTCACACCGGGAAATAGGAAAAATACGAATTTCCCAAGACCGCGGGCAAAGCTGCGGGTAAGCAGCTAGTTTCAATGTAGGTTCAATATAAAAAGTTCCGTTTACATTTTTGTAGCAGATTTATTTCACAAACATTAGTTTTCTCAATATAATTGACCTATGCACATTTTTACATACCTATCTTTGAATTTCTGGATACGTATTCAAAAAATGAAAAAAAAAATTCCGTCTGTCGTCTGTAAGTAGTCTGTCCGTACAAATTTTCTTGCAACGCTCTTACTCAGAAACTATTAAAGTTATCCAAATGCGGTTTTCGCCAATCGATTGCATTTGGACCAAGGACGAAAATGCTGATATTACTTTTGATGACGTCATTTCCAGTATAAGCTAAAATGGCGGCACTCATTTTTTTTGTAAGATGAAGTTGCAATTTTTTGGTACGAGGGAAGCCCCGTGACAATACTTGTCAGAATTTTTTTTATTGGTCGACAGAACTTTTTTAAATTTCTAATCTTTCTTTAAATAATAAGTATCTAATAATAGCGACGGCAAGGTGTACGGGAAAAATTGTGTAGATATATACCGTTATCTTATCATTTCTATGTTTGTGTACATACTTAAAAAGTTTATATATGTTCCCCCCTCCATATTTCACAACAAAAACTATTGCTGAAAGAGAATTTACTGAAGCAGGAAGTTGATAAAGGTTATTCCAAAGTTCCTTTGATTGTGTTTCTCCCAATACAAATATAGTCACTCTGAGTAGAATGTCGTCTGGCATTTGTAAATAATTCATAATGGCAATTTATTGATAAAATAGTAGTTCAACAGATAAGCGAAATCATTCATGATAGTACACGCGGTCGAGTAGGTACCTGTGAATTACATCGTTGCACGTTAAACAAAATGGATGAACAGGTTAAAAAATCCAAGAGAAAAGAAAATCCGAGAGAGAACGCCAACATATTTACTACTTTAACATTTCTGTAAGTGAATTTTTTCAATGATTGCGCTATCAGAAATAATTTTTTTTGGGTCATGTGTAATCAGTTTAATTTTGTATTGTGTAAAATTAACCTACGTACCTACTCAATTTAATTTACAGCTATACAGTGCCATTATTTCTTCTTGGTAACAAAAGGAACATTACTGAACATGATTTGTACGAAACGTATTCGGACCATAAATCTTCAATATTGGGCCAAAAAGCCGAAAACTGGTGGATTGAAGAATTAAAACTTGCAAAAAATGCCAAAAGAAAGCCCTCCTTATTAAGGATATTATCCAAAGCGTTTATGTGGGATTTTTTACTTATAGGTATCTGTCTTGCGATTGAACATTTAATTGCGCAGTAAGGGTTAAAAAAATGATATAGGTACAGTACCGCTGTAATTACTTTAGAATTTTAGACCGTGCAAAGCTTTACTGCTTGGAGGTTTAATAGGTCACTACACAAAACGGGAAACTACAGTCGATAATGTTTACACCCCACACTTTTTCTCACTCTGCATTATAGCTGTAACTCTATTAAGTTGCCTTATTGGTCAACCGGTTTTAATGGCATCATACAGTATGGGTATCAAAATTAGGGTTGTATGTAGTTCTCTAATCTATAACAAAATTTTTAAAATGGGCCCATCTTCAATTAGAAGATCAACCCCTGGACACATTATTAGCTTGCTATCTGCGGACGTTAACATTTTTGAAAGAGTCGGATTTCTGTTTCATGGTTTGTGGGTGGGTCCTTTACAAGCAATGCTATATTTATACTTGATGTGGTCTGAGATTGGTTTTTCATCCATATTTGGAGTTGGATTTCTGGTTATGTTCGTTCCTGTTTATGGTAAGTATAAGTTTTGAACTATAATATTTTTAAGTACCTACCGCATTTAATTGAAGTGCTATTGGGGAACATTTTGAAGAGGTACCGAATGAAGGTAACCACGAGACGTGATGAGCGTATACGGCTAACCAATGAATTAATTCAAGGAATAAGTGTCATCAAAATGTATGCTTGGGAAAAGCCTTTCGCTAAGATCATATCAAAGTTCAGAAAACTAGAAATAGATTCCATACTAAAATCGACATACATAAAAGGCATGTTCACTTTCAATGAGACTTTGGTGGCTACATCCATTTTTATAAGTATTACATCTTCGGTTCTGCTAAATAAAACAATTGACTCGAAAGCTATCTTCGTCACCATGAACTTATTTTCCTCACTTGGTCTGGTTCTCACAACTTTCTTACCATTCGGGATTGCTACTTTAGCAGAAGTGGGAGTATCCTTAAAACGTATTTCCGACTTTTTACTATCAGAAGAAATTGATTTTCCCACCGAATCAGTCGACAGTGACTCGGCGGTGATTATCACGAATGGATGTGCAAAGTGGGATAAAGATGGAAATCGGAATACGCTTACAGATTTAAACGTAAATATAAAAAAGGGTTCATTGACTGCCTTAATTGGAGCAGTGGGCTCCGGAAAATCAAGTTTGTGTCAAGTCGTACAAGGGGAACTGCCACTTTCAAAAGGGCAGTTGTTCGTGAACGGTTGTTTGAGTTGTGCGTCGCAAGAGACGTGGATTTTTTCGGCCAGCATTCGGCAAAACATCCTTTTCGGTAGTGAAATGAATGAGACACGTTATTGGAAGGTGATCGACTGTTGTGCATTGGAAACTGATCTTAATCTTTTTCCGTATAGAGACCAAACCGTTGTAGGTGAACGTGGAGCGTCTTTAAGTGGGGGGCAAAAGGCAAGAATTAACTTGGCCCGATGTATCTACAGAGAAGCCGACATTTATTTGTTGGATGACCCACTTTCAGCTGTCGATTCACGCGTCGGGAAGCATATCTTCGAAAACTGTATTCAAACATTCCTAAGAGGAAAGACGGTAATTTTAGTCACTCACCAACTTCAGTACTTGGCATACGTGGATTACGTTATTGCCTTAGACGACGGAGCTATACAACTACAAAGCTCTGATAACGAATTAGAAAAATCAAAATTTGACCTTTCGAAATACTTAAAAGAAGACCTCAATGTGGATACCATTACAAAACCTGACGATGCCGGTACGAAGGTTCCAAAACAAATTGAGGAAAGCAGAGAGTCGGGATTTATATCTTTCTCCACATATAAGAAATACTTATTTGCATCCAAAAACTACCTACTTGTTTTTGTCACCGTTCTTCTTTTCATTTTCGCCGAATTGGCTATAAGTGGATCTTCCTATTTCATCGGGCACTGGTAAAAGTTACCAAAAGGCGACTGTAACCTATAATTTTGTTATAGGTTGAATGTCGAGCAAAGACGACAGTTTGAAGACCAGCAAATAGATAGGAATATTTACATATATGTCTACTGTGGCATTGCTGCTGCCGCAGTTATTTTGGCAATTCTAAGATTAATGGCGTTTACAAACCTCACAATGGATTCGTCAAAATCTCTTCACGATTCCATGTTTATAAGATTATTACATTGCAGATTGCAGTTTTTCACTTCAAACACATCTGGAAGAATTCTAAATCGATTTTCAAAGGACTTACATTCGATGGATGAAATATTACCAAATATGGCCGTCATAGCAATTTTAGTAATTTTAGGCGTCAGTGGACTTTTGGTTGTAATCTGTATCATCAACACCTGGTTTATCATTCCCACTATTTTGGTAATTGTGATGCTATTGTTCATGCGAAAATTTTACCTAAGTACAAATTTGAACATTTTGAGAGTTGAAAGTGTTGGTAAGGATGCTAGCCGATTGTAAAATTGTACCAAAATAACTATTTAGCTCGCAGCCCATTATACGGGTACGTTCAAGCCACGTTGCAAGGTTTATCGACGATAAGGGCATTTGGAGTTCAGGAAAGGCTAACAAAAGAATTTAATAATTATCTTGATACTCACAGTACTGCCCTTCACATGTCATACTCTGTATCAAGAGCCTTTGGTTACTGGATCGATCTGTTATCGTTCATTTTTGTCAGCACCACAATAATATTTTACATGTTTACAGAAGGTAATCGCCATTCAGATTTACATTTAGATTAACCTATAATGGTCCTATATTTCATAGAAACGTATGGTGGCAATGTGGGACTTGTAATAACTCAAGCCCTGCATTTGATTGGCTTACTTCCTTGGGGAATGCGCCACTTGACCGACGTCGAAAACTGTATGGTATCGGTAGAACGTGTTTTGGAATACAGCACAATTAAAGGGGAACGTGATCTTGAGAGCATGCCAAATCTCAAACCGTGTTCAACATGGCCACCGCTGGGCGGTATTAAATTTGAAAACGTTCACCTCAAATACTCGTCAACTGAACCGTTCGTGCTAAAACATTTAAACTTTACCGTTGAGCCTTTGCAAAAAGTTGGAATTGTCGGTAGAACCGGAGCTGGAAAATCTTCCATAATTGCTGCACTCTTTCAACTGACCGATACTGAAGGTTCAATTGTAATTGATGGTGTTGATATATCAACCATAGGTTTACACGAATTGAGAAAGAAAATGTCAATTATTCCTCAAGATCCTGTCTTATTTTCGGGTACCATAAGAAGCAATTTGGATCCCTTCGAAGAGTTTGATGATCAAACTCTGTGGAGTGCTTTAGATGATGTCAAACTAAAAGATGTTATTGATCACTTACCCTCAGGTAAGACATCGATATCTTTTTAAAACGCCAGGTCACCCCAATGCCAATTAAAATCTTCCACTCCCCAATGTATCCACAATATTCAGAAACAAAAGCACGTAACATAAAATAGGCTTAAATAGTATAACATTTATCCACACCCAGTGCCAATCAACCTTCAGTGAATTTAATCTCTCTACTCATTTGTAGGATTGAGCTCGTTGGTATCGCACGATGGTTCCAATTTAAGTGTGGGTCAACGTCAACTTCTGTGTTTGGCGCGAGCAATTGTTAGAAGAAATAGAATTTTGATTCTAGACGAAGCTACTGCTAATGTTGACCTCGAGACCGATGAAATTATACAAGAAACGATAAGGACCAAATTTGGGGATTGCACTGTACTGACCGTAGCGCACAGAATAAACACGATCATAGATTCTGACAAAATTTTGGTCATGTCCGCCGGAGAACTGGTCGAGTTTGATCATCCCTACGTATTGCTTCAAAAGAAAGACGGAATTTTTTATAATATGGTGCAACAAATGGACGTGTCCATGGCCGAGAGCTTGGTAGATACTGCCCGACAGGTACCTATGCCCTATTTAAAGATATGCAGCGTGGTGATTAAATTTACTTTTAGGCCTACGCAAAAAGGAAACAGGAGTAGTTTACAAAAGTGGCATGAGATTAGTTTTAATTTACAAATACATGGTTTTGAAGGAAGCCAAGTGTTCTCATTCTGATTATCTGATCTTGATTGGTGTCAGTTGCGCTTAATTACTTACAGTCAGAATCTTCCATAGTAGGTATATACTTACTCGTTACTCTAATGTAGTTGATCTATTTTCTCCTTTGGGGTAGTGCACATACGATATGTGGGATTTTAATTACAGTGAAGAACTAGTAAGAAATATATATTACTTTTCAATGGCTACGAATTACCCAACAGTCTATCAAAGACACATTTTGTTAAAGTGAACCCTTTTCAACACGTGCCACGGTTATCATCTTCATCACCAACGAACAATTGAATTTTTGTGCTTATGCCATGTATTCCAATTTTTCCTATTGTCTACCTTTTTGACCTTTCTGGTTATCCTGACCTAATTTATTGTTTTTCTACGAACATAGAGACAATTGTTTGACGCGCCTGTGCACAGATAAAACGATTTGTTAAAATCGGATAACCATAGTGCCTCTTCTAATCTTGGGTGTGAACATTAATGCACCAATTGGTGCATTGATGTTCGCACCCAAGATGAGTACTTTTTTACCATTAACCAGCAGTTAGGTCCAATAAACTTTTGGACTACTAATCTTTTCTAAAACTTCCTCTACACATTGCTGAAATACTAATCTGGCTTCCGGTTTTAATTAAAAAGTCTCAAATCATCCCTTCGATAGCCCCTATATTGGTAGGTAATTCCCTCGTTATCCTTGTTGGTCGTTACATGTTCAGTCATTTTCTCATCGCTGAATAGCTTTCAGGATTCTCGCGTTTTATCACTTCGTTTTTCATAGTTTCTTCTTCCATTCTTCGCTTACTTTTATTTCCGTTTGTTTCATGCTTGTGGTCATAATATTGCTGGTAGAGAGCTCTCGATCCTGCTTTTGTTCCTTTGCGTGATTCGGACTTTCCTCGTTTTGCTTTCTTGGCAGCTTTCATCCCTAGTACAGACACTCTGGCGTGTTTCTCGTACAGATCATTCAGACTACCAATTGGGTTCAAAGTCTATATAGGTACCTTTCCCAAACCTTTTCATTTTGATTTCCTCTGTCACAGTTTTGGTTAGCTTCCTGGATCCTTCCAAGTACTTGCTTGTGTTCCCGACTTTTCTCGGAAAATATCTTGTTAGAGCATTTCCTACTTAACTGCGGCTGTAAGTATGCATCCTCACTCGTCCAAAAATACCATACACTTTTGTGTAATAGATATGCCGTTCATGATGAACTTATCCGCTCATACTTTCATAACGGTTCAAAGTTATTCTGTGCTTTTAATTTCTCCCATCATCGTTAACTGCATGGATAGAGTTTTGTGTTTCTATAGTCTCTAAGTCATATCGAATACTTTCATATTTCGAAACATGAGAAGAGAACAATTATAGCTATAGGTATACGCAATCTCTGTTTGGATGAGGATAATATAGTAATAGAGAATAGTACTGAGTGCCAGTTTAATATTACTTATAGGGTGATCGGTAATTAATAGTACAGCCAAAAAGTACCTATGTAGGTAAGAAGAAGAGCCGCAATCCTTAGCTACATTTTAAATGTAATTAAGGAGTACCTACTTACTTATTATTATATACTCCTTGATACAGCGGTGTTAATCCCTCCTACAATTATGACAGGGCTGATTCTGTACGTGGATCTTCCTGGAGAGTACGACTTCCAACGGAAATCGTTTTTACCCTGTATTTACTTAACATTTTGTAGGGAGGAAAAGCATTACATTGATCGGACGTTATAATTTATTGGGTGTCGAGTACCTACCTCCAGAGCAACACAAAGTCATTTTGCCCCTGTGTAGCTGCAAGCGAGAAAACACTCATAGGAGATTCGGTCAATACCTACAAAAGACCACTGTAAACATTGGGTTGAAAATTCCAGGACAGATCCATTCCAAGATCTTCCTGTAAAACCCAAACGGGGATTTAGCAGCGTCCATTTTAAAATTACATAGGACGATCATATAAGACTTACAACAGAAATGAACACGTGTACAACTGGCCAAGAACCCCTAATATTGCTGTGGTTGGGGAAAACGAAGTGTTTTCCAAATCATCTGTCAATGTGAGGTATACGTACACAAAGGCAGGGAAACACGTACTTGTAAATATAAAGATTACACACAAGGAGGAAGCATCAGGACCGGCGGAAACGGAACTGCAGAGGATGCGGCGCAGACGAAGAGGGCGCCGCCACCAGGGCTCTGTTCATAATTTCGTTTAAAAAAAACATTGTGAAAATGGAAATTAAAAAACTAACCAATTTGTGAAACGGCACAATCTGCAAAGGATAAATTTAGGGTGAACATGTTTACACACTTCTAGACGTTGCAATGTACTACCTACCTATTCGTTAACAAGTTTAAGCAGATGGAAGAAGAAAACAACTAATTGCGAATGTATGCCTCACATTGACAGATGACTTCGTAAACGCTTCGTTTTCCCCAACTACAGCAGTATCACTCGCAATTTGCTGTTTTCTTCTTCGACCTGCTTAAATAGGTACCTATACCTCAACTACAGCTACAAATTTCGTACCTAATCAAATGGCCGATCCGACCATTGTTTGTCTTTAACTGACTTATTTCCGCTTTTAAATCGCTTGTCTCCGTAGTCATCAGTTACCACATAATCCCCATACATTGAGCTTCTTTTTTTGGCACTTTATTGACGGTATTTTCACCTTCTCTTGCATTTTATGACGCTCTTCCATCTCCACGATTTAAACTATAATTGTGGAAGATCTGGTATTATATTATGCTACCCAATCCCAGTGATTTATAAGTACCGAGTGAAAATGATTTCAACGTCCAGGTGACCCTCGTCACGTCCACCATCCGATCGCCAGTCCTACAGCCATCCCACCGTGTGGAGTGGCAGAGATTGCCGCTGGCGAAATATCAGCATAGCGTAATGGTGGCTTCAGGAAAGTGAGAACTTCATCTTTACAGCAGTTTCCGGGAGGTTGTCGGTATAGGAACCATCCTTCCTCCTGAGAGGATGATAGATTATGGATTATAATATGGATCTTTGGTTAGGATTTTATTTAGGCGGTATAGAGGAGCAAGAGCCACAAAAGCTCTTCCATGCCCATATGTGCCTTTTAGTATAATTTATGTATTGCCTTATAGGTCTCCCAGTCTACTGTAACTTGGCTCTTCCCTGCCTTATATAGTTTACCCAGCTGGGTTTTCTACTTTTCAAGCGCCTTGCACCACCAGAGATGATTGCCAGAGTTTATGCCTACTCAAACGGCTCCATATTGGAGGAAGAAAGAAAATTGACTTCATCCCTAGGTTCAGCAGGACTTGAGAGACGACCTTAGGGATGTTACTGTTAGTTTTCTTCAAAGAGATATTTGCCTGGAGTAGGATTGCGATATGCACTTTGGTTTGGATAACTCTCTTCTGGTTAATTTTATAAGAAATCATATATAATCTAAGATGGCCGCTTTTGGGATGAATGGGGAGATACTCAATGAGTCCATGAGGGGGTTTACTATCTATATTGAGTATCTCCAGAATAATTGTCTAATATCCAAGCGGTCGGGTGTTTGATTCTATTAGCTCTACCACTTGATTACAAAGAGGTAGGTTGACAAAATGTCACGCCAACAACTACTTCAGCTTTTTCCAAATTTTAACAGGCAAATTTTAAATGATATAATACACCTTTGGAATAAAAAAAACAGTAGAAAAACTTAAAAAAACATTTATTATAAAAATATAAAAATTGCCACTGTCAATTTCGGACGCTATGAGCTTCAACCATATGTTTCTTATAACCTTCTCTATAATCGAAAGACTCAGGGCACAAATGACAGCAATACATATTTGTCAAATCCGAATGTACTAGACGAACATGATATTTTAAAGACGATTGATTCGAGTAAGTCTTCCCACAATGTGGACAATTACCACACTGCGAACTATGGTGGGGTTGCTGATTATCGGGAGTGGTTCTTAGCAAAGAAATATCGCAAGGTAATTCTTGTAATGAGCCTTCATCGTCTTGCTGATGAACATCATCTAACTTAATTGACTTTTGATAAGGTAAATACGACGACACGTCAACGGTATTAAATGGGGAAAGTGTATTCTCTAATATTTTATGTTTAACACCTCTTTTATCTATTTCTAGTTGTTCGGGTGGAGATTCTTGCACAACTGTAACATTTTCCAACGGATACGGTACTGTGGGTGATCTGCCTGTAAAAAAAGTGGTTGAGTGACAAAATTAGAAAACTGTGAAAATATACTTGTATGAGACGTTAGCGATCTTTCTAAAATGCTGGGCTGCACCTCCAAAGCTGCCTCTAAAATAGATCCCTGTAATTTTTGTACACCACTCGTATCGTACACATCCACTTTGTCGTTACAATTGTAATCGCTTTGTAAATCGTCGGAAATTTCGACCTTTATACTATCGGCGATAACGGTGTCAGATCTTTCTGTTACCTTTACAGGTTTCGAAATTACCTCTTGTTTCGCCGTTTTTGACTTAACCGATTTAGATTCGGGCAGCGTTAACACCTTTGTAGATTTAGTAGGAACATCGCGTAAAATCATATTGCCAACAAGACCGGAAACTTGAAGCGCTTCGGCCGTTTGTAAAAATGAACTAAGCTTATCTTGCGTTATTAATACTTCGCCTTGATACATAAAATTTAAAACGGCAATTAAATCTTGATACGATACATCTTTTAATATAACGACGGGATGTGGACAAGGATTTTCCTAAAAATGTGAGATTACGACAAGTAGTTTGAGGGCGAAACGCTTACTTTAAAAATTGATCTAAAATACGGGCTGCAAGCTGATAGAATGATTTTGTGAGCTTTAATTCTTATTCCTTCGCAAGTTAAAGTAACGTCTGTAAGATCTTCGGTGTTCTGAAGGCTTCCAAATGCATTTATTAGGGTTGTTTGAAAGTTGTTCCACTTAAGACAAAATTGTTCAACAGCCATTATTCTTCAAAAGGATAACACACGACCACGACAATAATAAATATATCTCTGCTACTTATTTTTTAGTCTTTTTCAATGTATTACATTAAAAAAATGTGTAAAATGTAAAAGATGATTTTCGTAACCTAAATTCCAAGAAAAACTGTGCTTTGGCGGAGTTCAAGAGAGTTGCGTTGCGATAGGTAGTATTCAAGCAAAACAGTCTTCTTAAATCCTTTATACATGGACATGGATAGGGATTGGAGTTGATATCCTTACCTAACTTACACTCCTTCCTTCCTTAATTTTCCTCTTTCCCCATCTCATTATCCCTACTGAGGTATCCTACGAACGACCAGTTTTTCCTGGAAGCTGGAATCGACAATGTGTCTTCTGGGTTGCCTATGTGCCAGGATTCACGTTTGAGTTACTTTTTCCTACAGTGGCTTTATAGAGACAGTAGTGACAGCTGACAATAGATGGTGTCGCTCGTGTCGCTGTTGATTGGCTGCACATGCAGTGACTCTATTACAAACAGTGACGACAAGCGATGTATCGATTTTTATTGGCTGTGGTAAATTTTGCCTCTTAATGGCGCCCTGACTGTGTTTACCTTTGATCAGCGTGTGATTTTTATTTGGATTTAGCACGTTGCTAGGATACCACCGTTGAGTTCATACAAACCCGCCCAAAATTTTGCCTCCTAATGGCGGGTGGGTGGAGCTAATCGCTGCTTGTCGTCACTGTTTGTAATAGTCACTGTAGCTGCACATACAGTGGCTTTATACCGCCATGATGAGGCTAATATGTTGATTGTTTACCTACATTGTTTTTTTTCAAGTGTTTTACGAAGAAACTCTTTCGGACCCTTTGTGCTACCTCCCAGATTAGAGTCGTTCGACTCCGCAACGTCACTCAAGCCATCCCATACGTGTAATGAACCTGAGGATGCTGGAAGGGGAAGCGGCTCTAATCGTAGCCATGTCCGGCTAGGATTCCTTCAACATGAATCGATATTTTTATTCTTTATGCTGTGCATAAGAATTTTTCTTCCGCTAAGCCGGCTAAGCGTTATTCCTACTAGTTCTGCCTTTAAAGACTGTCGGGATTTTGCCTAGTGGTTGACTGGCAAGTTTAGTTATTTGGAGTAAATTCCAGTCCCTGTTCCTTCCATTGTTTTAGATCCATTCGTGAAGATGAATATAAGTATGTGGACATGTGGTTGGGATTCCAGTTCCGTATCAAAGAAAATATGCTAGTTTCCCCTCGTATACTTGTGTGAGTCAGATTGCCCTTTAAAGATAAGCAGTGGCCCTCCTGAATACCTTTGCTATTCAACATTCCTTTATTTTTCAGGTGCAAGGCTGCCAGCATGGCTTGTTCTCTGACGTGGAGATCCAGTGGAGGCAGGCCCAGAAGGACTTCCATGACCGCCGTGGGAGTTGTTCGCATTGGCCCCGTGCATGCAACGCACGCTAGTCTTTGCACATGGTTGAACAGAGCTTTGGTTGTGGTGGATATAGTCTGGTTCTAGGCAACCATCAGACAATTGCTCCATAACAGAACATAGATCTGATCACAGGCACAGCAGTGTAAGGTCACTGGACAACATTTGGGAATGGATCCCAAAGTCTTCCAATTGCGTGGTAATACATATTGCCAAAAGGCCCTATTTGCTTTTTCCGCTTTTAGATTACTCCAGTTCAGTTTGTTGTTTCTTACACCGTTCTTTGGTTGCTCCGAGAGCAGATTGCACAAAGTAACCTCAAATTTGCCGGTTATTAATATGGATAAATCATCCGCATACCCCATCGTATAAAGCTACTGTCGTTGAGACGACAGAGTAGGCTGTTATGTTCCACAAAAGTAATGTCAACACTCTACCTTAGGCGCATCCTCTCACTGCTGTGTACCTCACTGTTTTGTCGCCTACGCGAACGTGCACTGTTCTGAGTTTCATCAGCTGCACGATCCAGCTTCGTACGACCTCAGTTACACCATGATCGGCGTACTGGAGCTTCTATTGTATCCAAGGTCGTTTCGTCAAGCGCTCCTTCTATGTCTATGAATGCGCCCAAGGTGGACTATTTATAGTCCAGCGTTCTCCTTTACGACGGAATGTAAGGCAGATTTTGTGGATCTTCCTGGAGAGTATGCATGTTGATGAAGGGTTTACACAAGTAAGTGCCTCGTATTCTCGAAATTGACCACAAATGCAATCGTACGACACCTTCGAAAAGATGTTTGGCAGTTTTCAACGACAAACAATCCGAACAAATTTTTGTGCCATTTCATAAGCACATCCGTGGACGAAACATGGGTTCACCAAGACACAGCGAACATCAAGTAGCAGTAGCAACAATTGTTCTTTGGGCGAATCGTCTCCGAAGAAGACCAAGGTGAGTCTGTCAATCAATAAAATTACAGCGACATTATTTAATTCAAATCAATTATCTTGAAAAGGAAAAAAACGATCAAAGACTGCAAAGAGTACCAATGTCATCTTATTCGACCGATTTAACACATTCACTGCCAAATACGCACCGTGTGTGTGATGTTAACTTTTGTCGGGAGGCCGATCACACATATGTTGCGTCATGGGTACGTGTGTGTTTAAGGCAGAATATTCGCTTCGGCTTGGCTCGCAAATAGTTGTTCCCGCATCGGCCTGTGACTCCTAAAGAAAAAAAAAGTCGACAAGTTGAGGGCCGATCACGCAGATGCTGCGTGATGCTAACATTTGTCGTTCTCGTGTCGGCCTCCTGAGAAGAGCCTTAATGAACAAAAGTTGACCGGCGTCTGATGAATGTTACAAACATGACGTTGGCAGTGAATGTGAGAAGATTTGAAGTATACGACGACATTTGAGCAAGAGGAAAGATTCCTCGCCATGGTGAAGTATCATAAATTGGTCTACGAATTGCTCTCTCGTCTGCCATATTATTCGGATTTTTTTTGCCGAAAAACTTGTGTTTCATTCAACTATTTACGTACTTATTTAACTTATTTGTGTTCATACATAAAGTGAACGCCAAACAAAATCCGTTGCACGTCATATAACGTGAGTGACGTAGATTGGGGGAAATGTTGCCAGATTGTAATTGAAAGAAGGTAACGCAAATAAAACTTCTGAGTTCACTCGTAACTTTAGTTATAATAAATAACAAACCAAATCAAAACTTCAAAATTGTGACAGTCAAAACGATAACCACAACAAAACATTACAAAATCGATACCTTATGGAATTGGCATTGGCAACGTTGCTGAAAAAAATCCATGGTTACCAACGTGGCGATTATAAAATTCTGATGAAATTAATTTTTACACGTCAAATTTTCACGATTTTTATGCCGTTACATTTACGGCAGGGACGTCAATTATCAGCTGATTGGTGACGTGCAACGGATTTTGTTTGGCGTTTACTGTATGTCTTATAAATGAACTTTATTCCAGAAATTCACTGGCGACATCTTTGGTCACATGATCCTTTACATCCAATTAAGAAATTACGCAACATCGCATTTTTTTCCCAAAATATAAAGTTCCCATATTTCAAATTTGCTAACATTAATTAAGGTTAAATAAGTCAAAAAAACTTAATTAACATGTATTTACATGATTTTATTGACTAATTAAACATATGCCACTTAATTAGCTATAAAAAATTTTTTTACAAAATGTACTTAAATAAGTTGTTGTCTATACTAATTGTACTTAACACTGTTAAATATATTGTATCAAATTGTGGTTGCGAAGCAAACCGTAATTCAAAATGTAAAAACGAAGAAGATGACCACAAATATTTAAAGGAATTTAATATAAAAACTTCTGACAATAATTTACATCCTGCCTTTGAGACTAAAAACATGGTGCTGATCGAAGGTGCTACCTTCGAGATGGGAACCAATAAACCTATTTTTAAAGCGGATAACGAGGGCCCCGTTAGAAATGTAACAATAAAATCATTTTATTTAGATATGTACGAAGTATCAAATCAAAATTTTAAACATTTTGTTGATAAAACATCTTACATTACTGAAGCCGAAAAGTTTGGCGATAGTTTTATGTTAGATATGTTCCTACCTAAAGATGAATTAGATCATTATAAAGATGTTCGCGCCGTACAAGCACCTTGGTGGGTTAAAGTTGATGGTATAAATTGGAAACGTCCCGAAGGTCCCACATCTTCAATTGAAGGTAATTTCGTATGAACTTCCATTTGTAACTTAAAGGAGTTATTGCAGAAAAGTGGAATCATCCTGTAGTTCACGTATCTTGGAATGACGCTGTCGAATACTGTAAATATTTCGGTAAACGTCTACCTACGGAAGCAGAATGGGAGATGGCATGTAGAGGTGGGCTACGTCAAAAGTTGTATCCTTGGGGTAACAAATTGAATCCACAAAATAGGCACTGGTAAGTTCTTCCATGTTTTCTACCTTGTGGTGTAGGGCTGTTTTTCTACACCCTTCCTTCCATGGTTTTCTATCTTGGGTCTTGATTTCCATCACTTTGTCGTTCTGTGTTTTGTGCCCTCCTTGATCTTCCTTCTTTATTTGTTCTTAAGACCTGTGTTTCATACACTCTCATTAGTCTATCCTTGTTGATTGAAGTACCTTACTGTTCTATTCTATGCCATTTTTTCTTTTGTTGGTTTAATCTCTAATTTGGGCTACTATGCTTCATTCTGTGTCCAATATTTCCAAATTCTCTTGTAGATGTTTATCAGCAACTGGTCACACTTCACTAATATTGGCTTGAGTTGCTTCTAGGTTGTTTCTTTATATACTGTCACATCGTCGTTTGCTTCAGCTCTCGGTTCTTCAAAACCTATATCACTCGCACCTTTGGATGCCAAATAACGGTTTAATACCACTACCCACTACCCAAACCAACACCATAAATTACCCTATAACACTGTTCCCCCTTTCCTTCTGCTCTCTAGTGCTTCTTCCATCCATTTTAACCCCTCCAACCTCCCTCCTGCTCTTTTAATTCTCCACATTCCTCCACCAAATGCCAAATATGTTCTCTTCCCTCCCCACACAGTCTGCACATCCTCTCTTCCTCCTCTCACCAATACTTATTATCATATTCCTCATTACCAACTCTCTTCCTCCCTATACCTCCCCTACCTCTCAAGTACTTCGGTATTCCATTGGTCAATAATTTCCTGTCTTTTTCGTTCTACCTCCCCTTACTAATCCTCATCCTTCTCTTTTACTCTCTACCTCCCTCGCATATCCCCCTCTTTCATAGTACTTATAGCCTTCTTTCTTCCTGCCCATATCTTAACCTCTTTTTCTTCACCTCATTCTCTAGCAGCTTTTCAAAATTCTCCCTTCCTCCCTTCTTTCCAACCTTTCATTTCATTATTGTACTTTCCCTTCCATCAGGTAGTTGAATATGCGAATAATCAGGATTAGCTTCTAAGAGCTGCGCTTGTTCAACAATAGGCTTGTATTTGTTTTTTGTATTATTTTTTTTCATGAGAATGGGACAGGAGTTCGTTGACCATGACGAAACAGAGTGGTCATTACCTACATGTTCTTTTAGTAAAGGAAATTCATGTGGAGTTGGTCCAAATTGGACACTTTCTTATGGAAACGCCTTTTATTTTAAGAGAAAAAAAAATGGCCCTATGTGTCTGGAGCTCAATTTTATTGAGAAAATCACTGGCGCACACAGAATTCAGCTATCACTAATCGTTTGGCCATTTTTCGAATTTAGTCAATTTCTCAGTAACTTTCTTATTATTAACCTTCCAGTGGTCTAAACTGTATTCAACCTCCCGCGACCGCCAAGTGTTCTGTAGCATTTGTGGAGTCACAAGCGCTGCTGCATTTGTCATACAGCCCCTCAGTTCCTCCAAAGGTAAACAACATTCTTCACAAATCCATAGAAAAATAAATCCAAAGGGGTCAAATCGGGTGACATGGGTGGTCAAGGGGTCATATGTTATATGTTCTTATTATGTCGCGTTTGCCATCTTCCTGGACATAGTCATCTTTATGTATAGTCGGAATCAGTAGTACGTTTTTACGGTTTTTTGGGATGTATAATATGCAATAATTGCAGAAAGTTCGACCCGATCTGTGAGATCATAGCGTGACCACACGGAAACAAAAACACGACTAGTCGCACACGATTCTCAAAACATAATCACGTACAAAAGCTGTGTATATGTAGCATGTGTGATTATACTCCACCACGATACTTTAGAGACATCTAGTAAGAAGGTATAGTGAACCGCAGCACTCACACGTAAACCATTTTCAAAAAATACAAATTTTAAATAAGGCCAGATTGGTGAGACCATAGCATGACCAGTGGAAGGTTAAAGATAATTGATTTTGGCAAAACCTTTCTTAGAGCACTTTTTGACGTAGAATCCATCGCGATAAGACAGTTTTTACACAGGGTGTTTGGTTTTTGTATACGACTCTAAACTACATTTTTTCATAGCACCTTGTATATTTTGGGGTTTTTGAAAAGAGTGTAAAATTTTCTGAATTTTGATGTAGCTAATAATATGGTATTCCAAAGAGTGCCATTTAGAGCCCCCGCGCACTAGGCAGACTGGCTGTAGCAGCCAGGCCATGTAATCATGCGCATTCAACGGCTGCTGCAGCCAAGAATTCTTAGCCCCTTCGTGTGCGGGCTCCAGTAGCAATCATATGTTGGGCTGGCTGTCTAGTGCACGGGGGCTCTTAATCTAATCTAACCATTCTCTTGTGGGTTGTAAGGTGTGTGGTGTGGTTCTCAATACAATTATTCCAAAATCCAAAGTGTCATTCATAAGTATTCATAAAGATCATGTAATTTTGATTTAGTGTAAATTGTTGCTTCTTACTCTGATCAAAGTATTAGCTACTAGGTATGTTGTCATGTCCTGGATGATAAATAATTTCATGTTTGTAAGAAGAAAGGAAGTGACGAGGTTAAAATGTTGTCCTATTAAAAAATACCTCCATTTTGTATAGCTTCTATAATCGCAGATGCTTTTGGTGATTTTTCTCACTATTATTTAATTTCTTAGAATAAAATGCCACAGGCCTTCCTTCTTGAGAGAGTGAAGCTGCAATTACAGTAACTACAGACGTTGCAATATCACCCTAATAATTTGATTGAATGCTTTGATAGCCTCTTCATGAAGTGGAAATGATTTACTTCCTCTAAGGTCTTATGTACTTTGTGGAAAACATGCGAAAACATTGCAACAGCTCGACGAAAGGCTGCTAAATTTTCAGATGTTGTACAAACCCACTTAAAAGTAGATATTTTGATAAAAGAAGTACAACAGATTGGTAAGAAAACATCCATAATGGATAAGAATAACGAAATAAAAATTATAGAAAATAAAACAAACTAAGTAAAATATGCATAACGTCCAGAAACAAGTTGTTAAAAGAGCGATATAAGGAAAAACCAGAAAGCCACAAAGTAAAAGTTGGATGTCATAAAATAATGATCGACAATAAACAACTATTGTGGAAAGAAAACTAGAAAAGACATTGAGAGACAAGGTTCAAAAACTTCAAATAAAAAGGCTAAAAGAGACAGACAACACACTTGGTAACAAGAATTTAAGCAAATGCATAGGAAAAATATTGCGAATGAGAAAGGATGAACAAGAGAGTAGGAAATACAATTAAAGAACTAATTGATGTAATAGGAGAGCCATGTAGACAACAATTCAATTGATTCACTCACTCTGCTAAACTGGTAAAACATACCTGTAAAGCAAAGATATAAGAAGAATTGATCCTTAAGACACGGAGATACAAAAAGAAAAATGAACTAAATTTATTCACACAATTTTATACGTTAGGGTAAAAGAGGTTTGATTATCTAAAATAAGTTTACATTTTCTCGTTGTAGTAACTAGATTTCGTTATTTTTAGGACCAATATTTGGCAGGGAAATTTTCCACACGAAAATACTGCCGAAGACGGTTTTGTCTCGACTGCACCGGTTAATCATTACTTACCAAATAAGTTCAATCTGTATAATATGGCGGGAAATGTTTGGGAGTGGACGCAAGACACCTGGTTAAAGAACGATGTAAATACCTACACTTCTTCATATTTGCTATTTCGACTCTAATATTCTTTACTGTAGGATGAAAAGGTAAAAAAGGGCGGTTCTTATATGTGCCATGAAAGCTACTGCTGGAGGTACCGTTGTGCAGCTCGATCTCAAAATACCAAAGACAGTACTGCCGGAAATTTAGGTTTCCGTTGTGCCGGAAATGTCCATACATAATGTAATATCTGCAAAGTTACGTACTTAATTCTGCCTTAAAAGTCTTCCATTTTTTTTTTCTTTTAAACATTTTTGTTTGTTACGAATTTATAGTTGTTTAATGTTATAATACATTTTTGTATTAAATTCTGCATTTTCTGTATGTAATAGTTGGATGTGTGTGCATGTGGGATTTTACTTATCAGGAGTCGTGCCTATCTAATACCATTGACTTTATACAAAAAGTCAATGCTAATACCTACCTAGAGTCAGGCACACATTTGATTAAAAATTTAACCATCGATTTTATAATTCAAATCTAACTACCATTTATCTGCAATTGATAACCATTCTTGTATGTAAGCTTTATTGTCATGGTCATTACATTACCTTGTCATCACTCAGGATCTCCCTGAACAAGCCTTTTTTTCTCCAATGAACCTATGTCTGAAATAGGTGTTGTATGCCTTGCCAGCAAGATTACCCAGTTATCCATTCAGCTTATTATTGTGTTTCTTCGGCTAACAAAGGTTTTGAGTGCTCATCCTTTGTGGCTCCAAAACCTTTAATGCTTGTTGACTGTTGCTTGAATACGGTTGCATGCGAACATCCTCTCATGGCTCGTATCTCCATCTCCATTGAGTATGTCAAAAAAAAACAGCCAGTGCAGAATATTTAATCTGAGCATTTCTTCCACTGTACTTCATTGCTCTGTGTTGAGGTAGTTCATACGATTTCCCCACTTGGTGGGTATATCGGTTCATGTTTAAAGGTCTAAAAGTTTGCCTCTAATATATCTTAATCACCATCCATTCCTTTTAAGGGAAACAGAGCTATACTGAAAAATTTCGCCTGGTCATATGCGTCACTCCTTTACTTCTCCCCAACCTAGAGGTTTTTCGCGTTTTTCATTATGTTTATTAGAATATAAAAACCATGTGTATCATTATTTAACAATGAGAGGAAATCTAAATAAGCTGGTGGTTAAATTTAGGTACAAAACAATCTTTTAGGTGGCCACTTAATACAATATTAAGTTGTCTATGGAGAAACTGATAGTAAAAAGATTCTTATTTACTTTTCTTTATACACAGGAAGAAATCCAGAAAGGCGGAAAATTGATACCAAATTTTCAAATAAAGAAAAACGTTTTAGTGTCACTGTCTCCCACACTAAATATGTATAGGACACTAATAAGAAATTTAACAAATATTGAAAATAATGTAAATTCATAACGTAAACAATAACAAATATAACACTGACTAACGGTCTATTATAAAGTCTCTGAGATGCCCGGGGAGTTGCCGAACCCTGGTAGGTCGCGACTGTATTATAGGTGGAACGTCTGCAGGAGGTCGGGCCACCACATGAGGTTGAGGCTGAGGCACTGCCGGTGCTGAGACTGGAGCTGCAGGTGTTTCCACAAAAGGAATACCCAAGTTCCTTTGCCTAACTGCAAATGTGACACATTTTTTTGTTGGTAATGCTGGTACTGCAGTCCTCTGTAGTTGATTTGCATGTCGTTTAATGTACTGCCCTTCATCTAGTTTTACGAGGTATGTCAGCTGTCCTAGCACTTGAGTTATGGTGCCAAGTCACTGTTTTATTCTTATTATGACAGTATATATGTATATTAAAATATCACACATATAACATATAGAACACATATAATAATTCTTTTTTATAATGACAATCATACTAATGATATCTCTCAAATAATAATCATTGCTAAGATACACAACACTGTCACTCAAGCCTCTCTATGCGTGACATATCTACTTGAGGAGGGTAGGCCGAGATTCCCCCAACACCGGATTCTACTAAATTGAACAAGTGCAGGACACTCACAAAGAATATAGGTATAAGTTCTATCTAGCGAAGGACCACAAATCACTTTTGAAACTCATAGAGTGTGGAAGGCTGTTGTGCAATCAGAGGGGATTATAATTGTTTTGTTCTGTATTTTCAATAAGATCTATCCTGAGCGGTATTCATATTAATTTTGCCTGGGATAAGTTGGTAATTTGTGTAGTGGTTTTAGGTGCCTGTATCTTCCATTTCTTTAGATCCATCTGAGATATTCCGTTTCCATATCAAAAGGGCATTCCAAGATAGATAATTGACCCTCTTTGAATATAAGAATGTTCTCTGTTATTCAACAACCCCTTTGTTTCCAATCACAAAGTTTTCATTATCAATCCAAGAAGAGTTGCCCATAACCGCTGAAGGGGTCCACATTATTGACAGATAGTTCATATGCCTCAGATATTACTAACCTTTGTTTCTAAGACTGTTAAAAAAAGGCTTTTTATAGTTATGTTTCATAAGGTGTGACAACACCCCAGCATGAAGCATTCTCTCAGCACTACCGCCCAGTTAAAGTTTCGTCACCGAAGCTGATTTATGAATTTCTCTATGGATCTTCCTGATGAGTAAGCATGCTGATTGACGAGTACAGCAACTTTTATTTCTCTGAATTGCTTTGGTATGTATTGGAAAGCACCAAAGTCCATATAATCGTCCGTCTCCCAGCAATCCCCTGTGGGGCTAACAGAAACTGCCACCCATGCCACCAGGAGTGGTTGTAGGGTCTCTTTGCTCTTCTAGGCAGTCATGACGACTCCATAACGGAGTCAAACAGAAAATCCACTTCGTCCTGCAGCTTACCCAGATGAAACAACCTGACCGAGATTGAGTTTCTCTAGGTGTGTAACGTGTTACATATTACAGAAAAGAATAACGACTATCAGCATTAACTATGGAAGCATACATATCAAAAATAATCTGATAGAAAAAGAGGTCCAATACAAATGGAAGGTTGGGCAGCTATGGAAGGAGAAAACAGGAAAGAAGAAGTAATCTCGTTATTATGGGGGGGGGGGGGGGGGGGGGGGCATGTTGCAAGTCTATATGTTAAATTCGAATTCCAAAAGCGATTCAATGTTCTCGAACTCGTTCTCATTGGTCAATGGATCGGATGAGTAACTAATACTGGAGAACTTAGCCATCCCAACCAATATACAGCTTGAGTTGTGAGGCAGTTGCTTATGTTACAGCACCCTTTGTTGTCGTTGAGGTAGTTCTACCGAAGTATCCGTTGCACTTACCTTTACCTTGGCAGGATTGCTCACCTTGATGGAGGGAAATTTGTGATTAAGTTTCCCTCTTATCGTTATCGATTTCTTTTTATTAATATTCAGATTTAGATGCCGTGACTTAGGCAACTAACGTATCATATAGATATAGATAAGTAAAAAACTAACCATCTCCCTTATTTATAGGTAGGTATAGGGACCGGGCAGATGACGTCATTAACCTATTTTTTTACAGCTCTGAGGGCAAAATTTTTTCTATTCGTAATAGCATGTACAGGTTGCTTGCGTTAAGGGAACGTGAGAGTTGCTTTCACAATTGTCATTTTAGCCCGCGTAAACTGAAAATGCTTGTTTTATGTAGCGTTTGTTTGTCCTCAGAGCTGTCAAAGTCAGCTGCTACCCGGACTCTATTCGTTAAACATAGCTTACCATCTACTATATGAAATGTTGGTTGCAGTATCCGAGCGACATTACTACACCTGTAACTGCATCTTGATAAATTTTTGGTATAACATCTATACGTTTCATGATAATAGCAAACAGCTCCTTGTATATTACCTTACCATCATGTTGTATAACATAAATTGTATTAAGGGAGCTACCCTACAGTAACTCCGCCACTGTATAGTTCTCATTTACACCAACAGAAGGCATGGATAAATCAATTTTTCTAAATTTTTCTAATCCGTATTTAACCGTAAATTGGACGAACATTTAACATTATAAGATACATAAATCATTAAATGAAGGAAAATTGCAATAAATTTTCGTCAACATACACCTAATTTATATTCGTTGTTTCCGTTTCGCATCTTCCTCCATCTATTGACAGTTCATGAAACTAAGTTACATTTTTTTTTTACTTTTTTTCGTTTATTAAATGAATACATTTATGTACTAATATTGTAACGCGAAGGTGCACCCTTATTTAAAGTTGAAATGGGAACTAAGGTGGTGAAGTCGCTTTGAAATAGACGAAAACTACATTAATGGTGGGCGTAACCATTGCCACCCTTGCGGGAGTAGACCATGTGTCCAGCCCCTATAGGGCTTTGATATTAACGCTTGTTTTGTTAACACGAATCTTTGGCTGTTACCTTTACGTACCCTTACTAGTTCACCTACGTTTTTTGTTGCGATTTTTCATTCCAGATTGCCACTCGGAATATGAAGGGATGTACGTTTAAGAAAAAGGGTGATGAGTGAATGTTGTATTTATAAATCAGTTGCATAGGGGCTCGAGGGGAGGGTGCAATTTTAAGACAGCTGACGCCCCTTGGCCCGCTACTGCTGCTTATATCGGTGCACTTTTGGTGTTGAGCTATTTCTGGCAATAAATGAGGTGCATTCGTACATTATGTAAACATATGTTAGAACTATTGGTATTAATCGCGGGGATGGCTTTTTTCATTATAAATCTGCATAAAAGTGTGCCGATTTTTAAACAAAAGCAAGTAGTGCGCATGCGATCATGAAATGACGTATAGCAAGGTTGGCCCCGTTAACAGAGTGGCGTGGTTTGTGACGGTCGCCCGCCTGCGTTTAGAGAATTCACCCAGAGAATAGTTCTTAAGCATCACGCCCAATCGTGCAAATTTTATTATCCCCCTTAAATTAACGGGTTGCATTATAGTTGCTAAAGATAATTAAGTTTACCCCACATTAAAAAAAGCGTGCAAAGGTATATTTTTAGTCCGAATCGATTGTAGTAAGTTCGAAAGCCCAAATCACAATAATCAATTATTAAAACAAAGTGCAATGAACATGCAGAGACATTTTAATCTCGTTAATAATAATGAGTTCTGAAGAAGAAACGACAAAATCTGACTACGTGCAAAACGCATCTCAGGTAATTGAAAATCTCGTTATTTTTATATCTAGCTAAGAAGTAGCTGTAGCTATAGGGCGGGCAAGGATTGAAGTGGGCTGTGGGTGTTTCTGTGTCCCATTTGTAGATAGGAGGTCGAACTTTGGGCTCCAACCCAGGGGTCGGCACAGAAGTCTCTAATTTAGGTGATAACCAAAATTTAACCAACTTTTTTGTGTGAATTTAAAAAAAAACGTGGGGGATAATCATTCGTAACGCATATGCGTCGACCTTTCTCTTAGTCACAATCTCCAACGGGAATAATACCTAGTAAATGCAGTTTAATATAGACGGAAATGCATAACGTCGTTGATTAGATTTCGGTTATTATTTTAGAAAATGCATTACAGCTCCGCCTTTTACTTTCAGGAGACGAAACCTACCCCTTCACCGCTCGCGCTTTTAGCCGCGACTTGCAGCAAGATCGGACCCACTTCGAGTGAACCAACGCCTACAATGTCCAATACGCCCACCCCTGTTAAAAGTTTGCCTGTCGGAAGTCCGCAAGTTGTTAGTGTTCCCGTGGGAATACCTCAACAACTTTTACAACAACAAGGAGCGCAACTCGTTAGCGCCGCCGGACAAAATTTAGCTTACAACGTTATGCAACCAATGCAAACTGTCACCATTGATGGACAGGAAGCTCTTTTTATACCCGCCATGTCTTTAGCAGGTTGGTAAATGAAATTTTCTGAACCATGGGGGGGGGGGGAGGGATGAAAGACGATTAATTGAAAATTGAATTTTCGAAGTTCGAACATAGTTATTTTTCCCTTTTGCGCTTGATTCTCCTTGCACAGATAGTTGTCGCCATCTTCTGAGTTAATACTTAAACTACCTGTGCCTGATTATAATATAATAATTAGCATCAGCTATATTAGCTACAGGTTGCGTCCCTTCAATAAAATTGTTCTCCTACTCCTTTGGTGTAGGTAAAGGCTTAGTGCTTTGTAATACTAATACAGGGTGTATTCTTTGTACCAACTTTAATTTAACTGAAAATCTTACTAAAAAATTCGAGTTCTTCAACATGACACTTGATGTTGATGATACTTGGTCACCAGTTTGCAACTTGACTCATCTTTGGCTTTTGTCTCTTTTGATAGATGGATAAAATGACATGGCCATGTTGTTAAAAATTTTTTGTAAGGAATCTTGTTGCCTCTTCTTTCCAGTTGCTTTCCATTGCTTCTTTGAAAGGCTTTACACATTTTTCTGATTTTCCAGTTGAATTCAAATGAAGAGATGCCATTCTCGTCACAGAAACCCTTTATGGAGCGAGTAATTCTATGGAAAACATTTTTCAAAGCATTCTGTTAGGCAGTTCTGAAAATCCTTTTTAGGATTTAGTTTTACCGTTTGACCTGATTCATCCATTTATGACATTTTTGATGATGCCTCAGTGTCTGACACGATAAAGTGTCTTCACAATTTTTTGTATAGGTACAGCTTGGGTGTAACCACTTTTGCGAAATCAGTTTAGGAAATCAATAAGCCACTTGGATTTTTCTTGTGTTTTATTTATTTTATACAGAATTGTCAACACCTACAGCATTTTCCCAGCTCTTGAAACATTTTTGGTCACCGATTTGGAACTTAAATTTTTGGCTTTGCCTTGTCTTGTTCTCTAATATTTGACTGGCATCCGCGAAATATTTCAATAGGTTATTTTTCGCTTGTTGGACTGCTATCAACTTTTTTTGTATTTCTATTTTTTTACTGTTCGCTTCTCCCCATTTAGCTTCTCTTATCGTCTCTGAAGGTTTTGAATTTAGGCAGAATTTACACTCATTCACCTCACATTTTGTGCACCACTTTCGTCAGTTCTGTGGTGGTTTCAGTGGATCCAGGGGTGGCATTTAGCCCCCCCCCCCCCTCAAGAATGTGGGCTGGGCTGTGAGGGCCATACATTAAACCTCAATAAAATCAAATTGGACTGTGTTTAAACACAAAAGAAAAAAAATTAACCTAAACTTTCCATTATAAAATAATCTGTATTTATACGTATAGCTAGTTGTATCTTGTATATTAGGTGCCAATTTTATTGAAATAAAAAAAAATAGAGAAAAAACTATTCGTTGGCCCCTCCAACAAAACACTGAGATGTCGCCACTGAGTGGGTCTAATTTTTCCCCCCTTTTTTTGAGGAATTTCTCTATTTGTATAAAATTGCATTGTGTCTTCTATGGTTTACTCTATAATTTACCCATATTCTTTTTTGCCATTATTCTAGTTAGAGTTAGAGTATAGTTTTGCTGTTGCGTTGAACAGAGTGATCTCCCTGTAATTTTTGCACCCTCTCCGTTCCCTTTCTTGTAATTACTCTATTGATCAATGTCACTACCATCTTCATTGTCTTCGCTTTTTACCATTTCTATAGTGATATTGCCTATATTCCCTTGCCTTACTGTCTACCCTGTTGTCTCATACTAGTTATACTCTACAAGCTCCGTCTTCTTTCTTCTTCATAGTGCATGAAAATATTGTATTCATCTCTCCATAATTTTCTCTTCCTCGATTACGATTTCGTCTTTGTCGTTTGTATTTATTGGTGTGGTAATTCTCTTTCTTCTTGTGTTTCTTAAAGTTACAGAGAAGAAATTTTGATTCTCATTCCGAGCTGTATTAATTTTTTCGCAGAATTCTATTCAGTTTTTGGGTTTTCCTCTCTTAACCTTTTTTTAAACCTTTTCCCTTTGAGTGTGATCTGTTTCTCTTTTTTATATATTCCTATTTTACTTCCTATTTTAATCGCACCACATGCTTTCTTATCTGCCGACAGAATTACCGTACTCCATAGCTTCTCCACTGAGTTATTGTGCTTAATATGTTTTAATTTCTGTATTTACTAAGAATTCTTTATATTTCTCCTTAACTCGTAGTTCCATTCAATTAATATCATATGGTTTTGAATATTTTTTTGTACTGGAATGACACAGTATACTGAATGGTGTTTACTTCCTTCTCCTCATATCCCTAGCACATGGTTCTGCGTCAAGGCCCATTCTGTGAAGGTGTCTTTTTCATTTGATAGTAAACCTGCCAGAAGATTTATGTTTCCCACAGATTTTCTGTTCTTTGGTTGAATGACGTCCCTAGTACGACCTTGGCCTGCCTATATAACCACATTAGGATCCTTTAAAAGGTATTTTTTATTGGGTTGATCTGTCGCCCATTATATTTTCCTTTGTAGCAGAGTGTCTTTTCTTTTATTGTGTTTCGCCATCTGGCTGAGGTTCAGTACTGTGTAGAGCTTACCTCTTGTACTCCCATAATGTCTTTAATGCTAATTGGTTGTCAATTACTATTGAGAATCCCTAATTGGTAGAGTTCCTCTCCAATACAATTTCTGCCCGGGATACTGTTGCATTGTGACCTAGACTGACTGACAGTCTACCTCTTTCCAGTCCGTATATTCTGATTCCTTCTCCCTCCCCTGTAGCTGAGCCATCCAATGTTAGAGGTTAGGATACCTCCCATTCGTTTTTGGCGTTTTATCATTAGCCCATTCATCCCGTGTCACTACTATACATTTGTGTCTGTAATCATTTCCATAAAATAAATATGATACAATGCCCTTCTCTATAGTGTACCTCTTCTAGTACAATTGTAGCCTGTATGTTTTCTTCGTTGGCTCATCCTTCAGCTTCACCACCAAGTGTTAATGCGGTAAGTTTGTATGAGTTTCCATTATAAAATCTCCGCAATTCAGACATTCATTAAATTTCATCCCTCACAGCAATAAATTGGTACTATGGTAAATCTTTAAACCATTTACACAGGTTTAAAACAAACGATTTTGCAGGAACCCAGCAACCACAACAGTTATTCAGCCCTGGACAAATTTTACGAACTCCAAGTGTTCTTCCCGCAAACTTACAAAACATCCAAACGGTACAATTATCTAATGGACAAAGTGTTGCAGTCCGGCCATCACTGCAACAAGTTGTGCAGTTTCCTACAATGCAACAAACGATTCCTGTGCAAGTGCCGATATCATCCGCAAATGGTCAAACCATTTACCAAACTATACATTTTCCAGTACAGTTAGCAACCGTACCAAATATCATACAGACACAGCCAATAGTTCCTCAAATGGCCAGTATTATTACACCGAGCGGTCAACTTCAGCAAGTTCAAATAGCGAACGCATCAGTAACCGCACAACCTAGTCAGTCTCAACAGACATCCGCACCTGTAGCCACACAAACTGTTACAGTGCAAGCTGATTCGGCGACACAACCGTTGACCTTTACGGCTGCTAATGGCCAACAGTTTACAGTTATACCTGCAAACCTACAACAGGTGCGAGGAACTAACGTTGGAAATGTAGTGCAACTTGCTAATATACAGGGTATGCCAACTGTGCAAAATATTCCAGGTGAGTAACGTTTACAAATTCCTATTACTATCTTCAATTGAACCCTCTTACAGGTCTAGGAAACGTACAAGTAATAACGCAACAAGCAACACCACAGATTGCAGTTGGTCAGCAATTACAGCAAGATCCGGCGGATCCTAGTAAGTGGCAGGTTTTACAAAGTGTTGCGTCGACTCCACAACCCACAAGTACATTACCACCAAGTGTAGTTGTAACAACGCAAGATATGAATGCATCGCAAAATAGTGATGTAGGCCCGGATGGTTTACAAAAACAAAGAGTGAGACGTGTCGCTTGTACGTGCCCCAATTGTGCCGAAGGAGAACGACATAGTGATAGAAAAAAACAGCACATTTGTCATATTCCCGGTTGTAATAAAGTTTACGGTAAAACTTCACACTTGCGCGCACATTTGAGATGGCACACAGGCGAAAGACCTTTCGTCTGTACGTGGTTATTTTGTGGAAAACGCTTTACAAGATCAGATGAACTGCAACGACATCGACGTACGCATACCGGAGAGAAACGCTTCCAATGTCCCGAATGTAGTAAAAAGTTCATGAGATCTGATCACCTATCTAAACACATTAAAACTCATCAAAAACAACGAATTACGGTAAATATTTTTATCTATTCAAATACTTCAGTTACACCTTGTCGAGTTTCACAGGGCCCATTATTATTATACAAAATTTACGCAAATGACTTTCTATTAGCTGAGTTGGGCAAATCAACACTTATTTCATATGATGTAACACAGTGTTGTTTCTTAACATGTGTCCTACGTAAAATATCGGCTGGACAATAATATTAGCTCAGCTTCAACAAGCTAGTTTTGATGGGATTAACATACTAAAATTCCTTCCCCTCCCACCCCCAAGATCTCTTTCCAGCTACTTCCCTCTTCTCTCAATTCCACACACTCCCCTAACATATGTCCCGTCCAACCAATATTTATTTATATTTTCCTCATTTCCACACCTGAATCTTTCTACTATTCTCTTTTTCCTCCTACTCAGCGCTCCCTTTAAATATCCCGGTACTCCTTCTGACATTATCATCATCATCTGACATATTTTCTATTGCATTTTCCCTTCCTTATTCTGCCTCTTCTTTCCGGATTCTGCGTATCTACATCTCTCATTGCTATCTCCTCTCTTGTGGTCTCACCCCTCTCGTAATATCCCTTGCTTTCTTTCTGTCGGTATCCCGTCTTTCCTTTCTCCAACAACTCTGCAGTATCCTCCCTTCTCTTCCCATATCCATTCCTTCCTCATACCTCATCGCCAACTTTCCCATCTGCTTCCGATCGCCAAAACCTATCTTGCATCCTTCCCAGTACTTCCCACTCCTTCTGTCCCCATATCTCCACCCCATACATTACGACACTTTTGCCCTTTTCAAACAGCCACCCTGTTCTCATCAAATCATTTCCAAATGTTCCTTCCCCAAGTCCCATACCTACCCTATTATTTTACACTCCTACTGTTCCTTTCTCCCCCTCCCCTTCTGAAACACTACTATTTTGGTCTTTTTTATCTTCATTTCTGTCATTTCCTCCACTGTTCTTGCCACCACAAACACAGCGACCGCGTATGCCAACGCCTACATCTTATACCCCTCCTATAACCATCCCCTCTATTCTTCTAACACACACACCACTTCTCACTCGCCCACAAACACACAATACACTCACTACATCAGAACATAGTATTAACACAAAATGATCAACAAACAACAACCTGAGTATCGATAAAAATCAAAGTATAAACTATAATAATCATACTTGCAACTGCAACAACTACTTTATTGAGCAGGTAGAGGTCACTCGATTGTAAACATGTACAAATGAGAGATACATAATTGTCTTTATTTTATTATTATTTGAAAATTGCACTAAAATATAACTGTATAATTATGTATATATAAACATTACTTTACTATAATTGAACATCCCTATTACAGAGACAAAACGGTGAAACTCACGACCAGGAAGAGGAAGAACAATGGGAACCTGACGAACCGCCCGAAGAACCAAAACCTCAAGTTTGGATAACCGATGGAAAATCCAACGTAAAATACGCAATCACCCAATTAAATTATTCACAGGTAGGAATCGTTTTATCTTTTTCGTTTAATGCCATCCTTTTCGTATAGGAGGCAGCAACTTCGACACAGTCTGCTTCATCCGATAGTTCGAGCAACGAAGAGAAGATGATGATTACAATTAGTGCCACCGAAGATGATCTTATTATAGCCGATACGCTAGATAGTTGAGAATCTCATGTTTTTGTTTCAAAGTCTAACGAAGTAGTGAAATATTTAAGTTAATATTTGAATTAACGTATGAAGTTTTATATATTCTGTAAAAAGATTTTTACGGTGTTAAAATATAATATTTTTACTATTATCGAGGTATTGATATCTCACAATGTGATCTGCAATCGTATGCCGAATAGGAAATTTTTATAATTGAAGTCATAATTTTTGTTGTTTGTTACTTGTGAACAGTTCATTCTCAGAATATAGCATCGTACATCTCACATTGTTTATGATTTTGATGTTTTGTTGTAAAATGTTAGTTGAGTAGCTCTAATGCTGAGGGTGGACGTTTCTACTGTCTTTTGTTTTTAACTGGGTCAAGTCCATGATGTGAATTAATTTTATTTATTTAATCTTTTGTTACTAAGCACATTATAGTTAATTATGTATGTTATTGTTGTATACTTGAACCTAGGTAAGGCCATATGATTTATCTTCTTCTTTTGTTGCTACCTCTTTGCAATATCTTTCAACTTTGGTCTAATATATTCTGCAAACTTGTTCCTAACATTTTGTCTTTGTTTCTGGCTCTAAAGATGCTCTTTGTTTCCTTCCCTTTTCCACTCTTTGAATCTGGTCTCTAACCTGCTCAGTTGTCTGCCTTTAATGATTGTTTCTCCAGGTGTTTCATTGAATTCTAATTGTTGTATTTCTCATTTTATT
Organism: Pyrocoelia pectoralis; assembly: GCA_036250285.1. Lineage (NCBI taxonomy): Eukaryota > Metazoa > Arthropoda > Insecta > Coleoptera > Lampyridae > Pyrocoelia > Pyrocoelia pectoralis. The sequence continues at coordinate 7,814,479 of CM070076.1, read as the reverse complement.
CTCGATTCTTCTTATAGAAATGTTGCTTTTGTTTCTGCCAATTATCTATCATGATTCTACTTCTGCTTTTAATTCTTTTTTCCAAAAAATATCAAACTTTCTCCTTTCTCATCTACAATCATTCCTAAGGTAGTTAAATCTACCTGTTTCAATATTTCTCCTTCAATATTAATATTGTGTCCCCTTTCTGTATCTGCTAGGTTTATTTGCATATTTACCTTCTTTAGTTCTTTTGTGATCATCCCTCTTAGCTTTAGACTATCTGCATACATCTCCCCTTTTTGCTGCGTTGAAAGCTTTCTTCAGGTTGAAGATTGTTAGATTTGAGTGTTTCAATGTTTCCTTATCCCCTCTTATAATAGAGTTTACAATTATATAGTACGGTCCTTATGAATAAGGGCATAATACTTTCAGGGTTGAGTAGCCTGTAATAAAGAGTGTATTGGGAATCCAGTTTTTCTCAGTACTTTCTATATTATTTTTGATCTAGTACTTTTTCTGTCATATTTATCAGAGTTATAGTTTGTACAACCCCTTATGTTGTGTTTTTTGTACATTCGTAATATTATTAATTAAAATGTTACCAATTTTTAGGGAAAATGTAAATTATTTGTGTTTTAGGCCATAACTGAAAAAAAAAGAGTGGGAAGAAGAAAGGTATAGGGAAATGAGCGATTACGCTCACAACAAGAGGTCATGGACATTACCTAAAATGAAAACCTGAATAACAAAGGCAAGAAAATGATTATAATGAAGAATGCAACAGGGATCGGAGAGTGGTATGAAATGAAAAACATGAGTATGAGAAATGATTGAATTAAAAAATAAATGGAATTCTTAACATTGGTACATAACAGAAGAAAGTAAAAATGTTATCTTGGGTGCCTTGGATAACTCACACGTTTCTATTGCCAACTTGTTAGAAATCATGATGTGTATAAATCTAATGTAGGTACTACACAGAATTTTAAAGAAATAAAATCTGTACAAGCCTAGTAATGTTCAAGAACTAACCGTCTGCTCGAAAACGATGCATATTTCCACAAAAGTGTCTACTTTATTGATGAGGCAACACTTTGTTTAAATGGGATGGTTAATAAGGAAAAACAAGCTATTGGGCTTCATAAAATCCTTATTGGCATCGAAAAGAAGATATTTTTTTCAAGATACTTTATCGAGCAACGTTTATCTAGAGTTTTTAAGATGTGGGTTGGTTGCTGCGTTATCTGTCTTATTTTCTAATGAAGTTGATCGCGTAATTATATAGTAATATTTGTCTATCCTATCTAATGTAAGGGATTTGTTCTTATGAATGGTTTTTAAATTGAGGTGTGGTGTAGTGTACATTATGAGCAAATTTTATTTTATTATTTACCACCTGTGCAACCATTTTTATATGTTATTCAGATTTCTTTGTAGTATTATCGATGCTTCATGCTTGTGTTGGATCTGGGTGTGAAACTAATATCGCGGTATCATTTGCAAAAGTATGGCTGTCATTATGCATTAGTACAAGGAAGGTCAGCTGTAAATAATTGGTACAAGGTTGGTCCCAGAATGCTACCCTGGTTTATTGCATTTTTGAAATAATTATATAAGTAAGTATCGAAGTCATTACCAGCAACGGAACTACAAAATTAAAACTAAATCAAAATCAATTTTAAACTACCTACCTCTACTTCGTCTAACTGTTAACAAAACCAACTATCCTAGTATACTCAACTTAATTACACCCCTTTTCTCCTTCTTGTCTCTAAAACCTCTTCTATCCATTTTTGCCCCTTTAACCGTCCTCTAGCCAACCGCCCTTCTGCTCTCTTAATTCTACACATTCCTCCACCATGTACTCGACACTTTCCCTTCCCTCGCCACAGTGTGCACAACCCCATCCTGCTCCAATCAATATTTCTCTCCTCCTCTCCTGTATTTGTACATTCTCTTCTCTCTTTGCTATTTCCGCTGCTCTCCCATTCCTCTTCCTCATTACCTCCTCTTTCGTAATATCGCCTTCTTTCCTCCCGTTCTTCACTTCATTTCAACAGCACCTTAGAATCCCCCCCTTCCTCTCTTCTTTCCATCTTTTCCTCAAAACCCATGGCTCTCCTTCTAGCCTCACTACATGTATCTTCTTCAGCTTTGCCTCCTCCTCCTCCACCACTAACCCTATAAAACCCACCTTCAATACATATTTTAGTTGTATCTATTCTATCTGCGCTCTTATCTCCCACCTCCATATCTCCGCCCCATGTATAACATCACACTTTTCACTAGCTTATCGAACACCCACCTCTTTTGAATCCCCCCCCCCCCCGCCCCGCTATCTTGGGGGACGCCTTCCTTTATTAGGTGTACTTCAATAACTGACTTTCGCCGTGCTTTACCTGAAAGTACCTACCTCTTGTTTAAATAGGATTTAAATAGAAGGTAGAGCTGAATGTTCCTTGTCCCTGAATGTCAAATTGGTGGTCTGGGATTATTAGGAAATTTAAAAGTGGACCTTGAGTCCAGGACTGTTTGCTTCGGATTTTGGGCCGCGGGTCTCATTGGTCTTTTCCTTGGGGTTTCCTGATGTTGTAGGTCTATGCCAATAAGCCGCAATCGATCGATGTCCTTAAAGTTAACATAACCAATGCCATCGCTTAAATTCAGGATCGATGCGGCAAAATCCTTGAAAATTGGACCACTGGATCCGTGCAACCGCATGAAGCAGCAGCGGACATTTGAACCATTCATAATGTTATGCATGTGCCCTTTGCGTATACTTATAGCTCAAAGCGGAATAAGCAAATAGGGCTCTGCCAATATCGCCGCGCAATTGGAAGACTTTCCATCCCCAAAGGCTGTACACTGCTGTGATTAGACCTATGTTCTGTTATAGAGCAATTGTCTGGTGGCCTACAACCAGACTATCTCCACAACCATATAGCACCTGTCAATCATGTGCAAAGACTAGCCTGCCTTGCAATCCCCACAGCTGTCATGGAAGCTCTTCTGGGTCTGCCTCCACTGGATCTCCACCGGCTGGCAGCCTATCGTCTGATGACTAAAAGATTGTTGAATAGCAGAGGTATTGAGGAATTTTGAACGAGGCAATTAAAAGACTGCCTATCCTAGGGGGACGATTTGACTCACTCATTCCTCAATTTATATTAGGGAAAAACGACCACATCTTCTTTAATGCGGAAGTGGCATCTCAACCTGAGATATTCATCCTCACAGATGAATCTAACACAATGGAAGAAACAGGCCCCGTAATTTATTCCAAAGAACTGAACCTCCATATTACCCAACCACTAAGGTAAATTTCTGACTGTATTCCAGTCAGAATTGGTAGGATTAACGACGAGTTAGGTCCACTGGCCTCAAAACAGGTATTTCATGGTCCAGACCCGGCTCTTCTACTAACAGTATCAACTGTACGCAACTTATAAATCAAAACACCCAGTACAAGGATAGGTGGAACTTGACGTTAGATTGTCGTCATGAAAGAGAGGCCTTTAGAAGAGCATCTTGTAGGCTGGTGCGTCTTTACACAGAGCTGTCAAGAAAGAATCTGCGAATATTTGTGGGCATACTTTCTGCATGTGCTTGTTTTAGTCAGAGAGGTAGTACAAAGAGGCCAAATGTGAGGCCTAGGTACACCTGGACTATGTCCTATCGTATTCCACAATCCAGACATGGGCCTCTCAAATAACAAAAGAATTTCGTTAACACCTCACACACACACAGCTTGTTTGATTCCGTTTTAACATCGCCCCGCGCTATTTAGTAAAAATAAGAAATTTATGATAAATCTTTTATTGCTAACCAGTTTTACAACAAAAAGTTTTAAAAATTATGTAATACAAGTATGGCAACGAATTTTTTCATTAATTACGATGTACCTATTAAATGAAACTTACTCTGTAAATACAATACAGATGTCATGTTCGTGTGAGGCATGTGCAACAAATGATTCGAGAATAAGTAATATTTACATCTAAATTGAGGATTTGCCTCTTTTGTAATTGCTACGGAACAGAACAACTTTAATGACTAGAGTAGAAAACTATAATTGTGATTATTTGAAAACAGTAACAAATCAAATAAAAAATAGTCAATCTCACGCTAGAAAAATATCAGTTACATTAGTCTTCCTTTTTACCTGATAATCCTTTGACAAAAGTAACAGTCGGTTTATGTTTAATTGGACTGACTTCCTTTGATGTATCGGTTTGAACTTTAAAATTTCTATCCCATAGAACGCATCCAATAACGCACAACACGGATATTAACAACTGGATCAGTAACCAGACAATTATATTGATTGCTTGAGTACGTTCGAATAATTCTTGTCCGTGTTTGATGCAAAGTAAAGCTTCTGATACCATTATACAGCCGTAAACCCAGCATTGAGTCCCAACACGTTTACACTGAGTATCGGTCACATAAGTATAGTATTGCCTGACAGATGGTGCTACGAAAACACCAATTAAGACTAAACGGCCCGTAACAATCGGATGAGACGGCGGCATTTCGAAAACGTGTTTGAGAAAGAACGTATTCAATTCGGAAATTTGCCAAAATAATACCAGTTGGCAAAAGGCGATTACACGCATATACGAACATTTGGGATCCAACCAACGAACCGACGTCCAACTTTCGGGCGTAAACTGTAATACGGCCCTTTTAATTTTGCCCGACGTCGTATGAATATCACGTATACTTGTCCATTTATACTCTCGCATCTCCAACATTCGACAAATTCGTAAACCGCACCAAATTCCGAATCCATTACATACTACAACATCCAAAATCCACGCGTCCCACCAACATTCGATAAAATTTGGCAAGAGATGAGCGAATGCTATTTCTGTTATTTCCCACATGCAACTAATAGCCCAGAGGATCGCATTGTGACGTATTAGAATTGCTTTAAATAACCAACCTAGATAGTGACCCAGTGCAAATATATCCAAATGATTCCAAACCCTTTCCACCGTTATATCAGAGCAATTGACACCGTATTCCTTTTCCATGTCGATACGAAAATCTTCTAAATTGGGATCGAGCCATAAAAAAATATTTCTTACAGTCTTATAATTTTGGAATAACAAGAACAAGATCGCTAATAAGTATAGTACACTTAAACCAAATACTATCCTCCACACCGCCGGATGCGGTCTTATAAAGGGACCATTTGGAAAAGCCAAAACGGATATAATTAGAAAGAAAAATATACAGCACAAAATACCATCCCAAATGTTATTCTCTATATTTCCGTTATTCCTAAAATTAAAGAAGTTTGTCAGCGAACACGACGAAGACGACCGTAAAACTTACCTTACGAAAGCCGTATATATTACAATTAATATCGTAATACCCAGTAATGTTATGGTATGCGGTTTATAAAAAAATTCTAAGGAAATGTCATCTACCTGCTTTTCATTTATGCTACTAAAACTATCGTGTCGGAGACGTTTTATGGTTAAATTATTTAAGGACGCACTTTTGTTTTTTACTGTTTCCATTTTTTGTAGGTATTTATCATTGATTTTAATTAATTTAATCGGTTTAAGTCAAGTTTAAATAATACAAGTTTGAGGAAACATTTAAATTTATAGGTTACGTAGTAATATTTGTCTGTGTCTCACACAGTCAGAACAAGAGACACATCTACAGTGTTGTCAATATTCTTGCACATTGTGCAATGTTGTTTGAGATTATCTTGTAGAAAATGAGAATCCCTTTAAACTTTTAAGTTGTCTTTACATTTTATCTAGAATAGATATTAAGAAGTTTGCATACCGGGTGTCCCGTGACATGATGCGCATAGTTTAGAACTCATGTCTTAGGTAAATTTTAGTTGAAAATGCCTTGTACACTTTTGTCCAAAACTGAAAATAGTTAAAGCCTTATCTACATTTCCATTAAAACCCAAGTGCTGGTATCGCTACCTAGACGGCACCTTTGTTGTATGGCAACAATATGGATTAGAAAACTTTTTTACAACACCTTAATAACATCAATTGAAAGATTAAATTTACAATGGCAATTGAAGACAATAACCAATTTTTGGACATTTTGGTTACTTTATTTAGGAAAGAATAATGCACACTAATCGCTATCTCAATGCTCATTCACATCACCATCCTTTCCAACTACAATGCCATTATTAGGTCATTAAGTACTAGATCTATCCGTCTAACTGATATTAAATCTAGAAATGAAGAATTTAATAATCTCACCATTATATTACAACAAAATGGGCATCACCAGAAGTATTGAACCGAAAACCAAACAATATCATAGGTATATTATAATCCAAAATATGAAGAACCCAAAAAACATATGTAATATTGCCATTCATAAAAGGTATAACCATCGCAAGGAAATTTCCAAAAACACAATTTAGAACAATTTTCAAACCATATAGAATTGTTCAATAAAAACTCAAAGACAAAATACATGGAGAAGAACAAGACACACATTTTATCTCACTCTTTGGCAAATTATCATTTAGAAACCGGCCACAGTATCAACACCGACAAAATTACATTACTTTCTTCAGCATACACGTTATACAAAAACGGATAACCAGAGAAACCATTGAAATTTAGAGACGTTCCTTGGCCTTATTAAGCAAACGAAACGATGGGTCCTAGATTATAAAACCCATGTGGAAAACCAATAGTTAGGGGATCGAAATAACCCAGAACCCACAATGACAATATGACACTACCTGACATTCCTAAAAATCCACCACAAGTCACATAGAACCATGAAGGCATATTTTTTTCTTGGAGCGGACTTTGATAAATATTTTATTTTCAATAGAAATTGTTAAAATTTTTCTCAAAAAAACAAAAAAATAAGCTTTTAAATTACTCTGATGGTATACCTAGTGTTCACGAAATACCTACTATGCTTAAATATACTTTCGGTCCTGTCGGTTTTTTATTTAATAGCGAAATGTAACGGTAGCGTTTGATTAATTTTATTCTTAGTTGCCTTTAATTCGTTTTAACCATGCAAAGCGAGTTGTAAAGCCGAAGTTTTATAACCTGTTATTCTATACATTATATAATTTTATCATATGTATAACCATGTGTACCGCCTATTGAAAATTATTATTATAATACAACAGTACAATACTAGCGCTCTTCGGTAGTAGGTCGTTATGTGTGGTGTCGGTGTGTGCGTGTGTCGAATCTAAATTGGAAGTAAATGCCAACAAGCGGATTTGATCTTAGGCAGGAGTAGTCGCAGTGAGTAATGTTATTTTTTACTTCCTTATCTTACCTATCAGCATGGCTGTACCATGGTTAATGTTGCTCATGTTGTTTCTAATTCTGTTATGTCTACTCTGATTCTCTTTTTCAATTCTCTCTGTTTATTTATCTATCGCTAGTAGTCTTAATAGTTAGTGTAGTGTATAGAATGTAGATCTTAGGTATATGGAGATATATAGGAAAGCTGACAACAGTGTAGTAATATGACTTATTAGCTTGAAAATGGGCGTTGTACCATTGACTTTCTACACTATAGACAAACGGTGCAATGTTATAAATTCCCGACAAATATCGGAGCTGTGAAAGTGTTAGTGCGGAGCTGTGCCACCAAATCTTCACAGCGCCACTCTCGTTATATAAATATACGTCATAAATGTACGTCATGTTTACGTTAGCGCCCGTCCTATATTCTGATAACGTTACAAGAAATACAGTTACTTACTACGATCACAGAACGTATATTACGTTCTTTGCGTACTATGATAAAATCAATGGAATTTGTAGTGCTGTTACAAAACAACACCTGCAATTCAATCTCTTTATTTACGCTTCTTTCATGAATTTGCTTTGAAACATTTTCTGCTGTAGTTTTATTTGTTGGTGTCCTGTCCGATATTTTTGTACATATTTCCATTTCAAACCGCAAAAATTTCACTACCGTATTTACTTAAGAATAACCTTAGATTTTTTAGAGGACTTTTCAACATGTAAAAATTCTCCTCCGTTGTTTTTGAATCGTGGGCGCAAATCTCAATAAAAATTCTCCCGAAATGTCTTGAAAAATCCGGGAGGAAATGCTCTAGCGGGGAAAGTCCATGAGAAAATTCCTCCTTTGCGTTTTGCACCTCTTGAATTAAGCCAAGTCCTCTAAGTCAGAGTGTTTTTAAAGTATTTTTTATTATCGAGATTTTAATTTAAAAAAAAAGAAGAAGAAAATAAGATGTTCTCGCGGACTTTCCCGCTAGAGTATTTCGTCCCGCATTTTTCCAGATATTTTCGGAGAATTTTTGTTGAGATTTGCGCCCAGGATTAATGAAAAACGGAGTGATGTTGGTTCTAAAAATTGTCTATCACGCTCTCAATTTGAGAGTAAGGAAGGAAGGAGTGGGGGGGATTTAGGCTAAAGACGGCGCGGAAAGAAGATTTGGAAGAGTACAAAAAATGCTTTAGAGAAGGTGATAAGTGATAAGATGTACAAGAGCAAAAAGAACAAATGGATGACGAAAAAATGCAGGAGATAGAAACATGTAACAGGAAAAATGAATCAAAAATATACTGTATAGACTCATAAAAAACAAAAACACAAGGTAATATAACTCAAAGAGGAATGAAAGACAGCAACGGGAAAGGGTGATGACTGATGAGAAAACAGGATAAGAAAGAAGATTAGAAAATAGAAATGAGTAAGAAAGATGAAGTGACATGTGAAATGTATTATGTGGGGACTTAACCACCCCGGCAAACGGATTTGTAATTCCCGGAAAGGGATAGCTATTATATTCTTAACGAATGTTAAGCTGCAACAAAATAAAATGAACATCTCATTTTTAACTTAAACAAAATTAAACATTTCCACGGATTCCAAAAAACAAATAATCTTTTCGTGATTCGACGCCGATGAGGTAAGGTTTTTTCAAAAAACAAATTTTAAAAATTGATTTGTTGGTGTTAAAAAAAAGAACGCATTGCGATGAATTTATAAACACATTTTTCGAATAAACTATGTGGGTGGGAATTAATGAAGTACACTTACGTGGATGAGTGAATTTACTTTATTAATTAATGAAAAAACAGTTATTGACATAAATACACAAAAAAGAAAAACAAACTAGTTTACACACTGTTGATTTCTACTTGTAGCTATGTATATCAATCTGGCGTGCATGAACTACTTAATTTGTTTCATTGATATTTTTAACAGTCCCACCCAATGAAACAATCCTTAATTACATTGTAAACCTAGTTCTAACAATGTTTTCTCCAATTTCGATTTGGTTACAAATTTTGTAAATATATCAGCTAACTGATTAACACTGGATATGAATCTCAAATTTACAATTCTTTCTTTAACTAGATTTCTTACGAAATGATATCGTATGTCTACATGCTTAAGTCGTTTATGTTGTTCCGGGTTCTGAGACACACGAATACAAGATTGGTTATCTTCATACATAATTATATCAATTTTGTTACCACTTATTATATTCAAGTCCTCGATCAATTTTTTTATCCAGCATCCCTCGCTTACCCCAACTGAGAGTGCTACGTACTCTGCTTCAGTTGTCGACAGTGCTACGGAAGCTTGTTTAGTTGAATTCCACGTTACACAACAATCAAATAATTTGAATACATATCCCGATGTGGATTTTCTTTCCAAACTATCTCCCGCCCAATCGGCGTCTACATATCCGCATAACACTTCTACATTAGCTTTACGTTTATACACTAAATTCAGATCTAATGAACCTTTTATGTAACGTAACACACGTTTAAGCACTTTCCATAAATCGCTACTCGCACAATTTTGATAACGACTTAAAATACTCATACAAACACATAAATCAGGTCTTGTGCCCATCATTGCGTACATTAGAGTTCCGATCAGTTGCCTGCACTCGGTTTCAATCTTGGGACTTTCTGATTCTTCTTTTCTGAGTTGTTCCACCTTGAAATTTGCATCTACAGGTGTAGAAATAGGATTGCAGTCATCCATACCATATTTTCGAAGGCACCTCTTTAGATAAGCTGTTTGATTAATTGTGGTGATGCCATTGGTTAAGTCTTGGTTTATATGGATTCCTAAATAATTTCTGGCCAAACCCATATCCTTCATCTTGAAATTGTTTGCCAATACCAGTTTAAAATTCGCTACCTCTCGTTCGTCAGTTCCAAGAATAAGTAAATCGTCAACGTATATTAGAACATACAATTTCTCATCATTTGTCAAACGAATGTACAGACAGTAGTCATTGTGTGATCTGGTGAAGTTATGCTTCATCATGACTTCATCAAATTTATTATTCCAACATCTCGGTGAACCTTTGAGTCCATAAATTGACCTCAATAATTTATACGTTTTACCTTCAGCTACTACCAGTCCTTGTGGAGGATTCATGTATATGTCACCTTGTATTTTTCCATACAGAAAAGCTCCTCGTACATCCATTTGATACAACGGCTTACCCAAATGCACGGCCACAACCATTAAAATTCTTGCTGTTGATAACCTTGACACTGGAGCATAGATTTCATCGTAATCAAATTTTTTTCGCTGCTGAAATCCTCTAGCTACTAGACGAGCTTTGTACTGATGGGTTTCCCCATCTGCATCTAATTTGATTTTGAAAATCCACTTGCTATCTATCACTTCGCAGTCATTTCGCTTGTCGACTTCTACCCAAGTGTCGTTCTCCTTAAGAGTATTCAACTCTTGCTCCATGGCTTCCTTCCATTTTTCAGAATTTTCGCTTCCCATGGCTTCTTCATAGGTTAAAGGTACATCTTCTTCAACTACATTTAGTAAACACACCTCATAATCTTTCAGTCTGTCCGGCAATCTTGTTACCCTTTTTTCCCTTGAGCTGTTTGTTTCATACCTCCTTTCTTCGTTCGTGTTCTCTCTTTCCGCTACTTCTTCTGTGACGACTTCTTCTAGGTCCACGCCAGAAGATTTTTCCTCATTGTTAGCTGTTCCTCTTGAGGTCACGACAATTTGTGTAGTCTCAGAATTACTAACCTCGCCACAATTTTCTTGTTTTGAAAGCTTTGAACTTTCGTTCACGAAAAAAACATTACGACTCATTACAATCTTGTTTTTCAGAGGTAACCATACTCTGTAGCCATCTTTGTAACCGCAGTATCCAACAAACTTTCCGGGTTCGCTCTTTTTGTCTAACTTTTGTCTTTTCTGCCTGGGTACATGGACATAACAATTTGTTCCGAACACTTGTAGATGGTCAATCCTTATTGTTTCTGTCTTGAACCAAATTTGATGCGGCGACATTCCCTCCACAGGCGTTTTTCCTGTTTTATTTAACACATAAGCAGCTGAGTTAACGGCCTCGGCCCATAAATAATTTGGTAAGTTTTTCATATGAACCATAGAACGCGCGCTTTCCATGAGAGTTCTATTTTCCCTTTCAGCGCCACCGTTTTGCTCGGGCGTGTAAGGCATTGTCGTTCTAAACACGATTCCTTTCGTTTGTAGAAAAGCTTTGACATCTTCATTATCAAATTCTCTCCCTCCGTCAGTAAGGAATTCTCTTATTTGGTTTCCTGCTACCAACGCTTCTTCTGTGAATGTTTTTAGGCACTTCACCACCTCAGACTTGTGTTTAATGAAAAACACTCTTCTGAATTTTGAAAAATCGTCTTTGAAGCACAGAAAGTATTTGGACCCACCTAACGACATCGTCTGCATGGGGCCACAGACATCGGCATACACTAGTTCACCAACCTTCGTTGGACGTTCTTTTCTAGCTTTGAAGCTTCTTCTCGTTTGCTTACCCAATATGCAACCCTCGCATACTGCTTCATCCGGTTTAACATCTATATTATGTTTGCCTAAGAAACTTATTACATATTGCTTATTTTGGTGTCCCAATCGTTCATGCCAAGTTTGAAGGCTTTCGTTTTTGACCGCTGAGTATGCTTCAGCCGATTGTTCGACAACCACTGTCCTCATTTCTAAGACGTACAACCCTTTACTGGTTTGTCTCCCACTTAATCTAACTTCTCCGTTCTTTAGGAACTTACACCCATTTGTGTCGGCTTTTAATTCAAACCCCTTCTCAAGCGTTCTTCCTACGGAAAGTAAATTTTGAGCTATGTTAGGTACATACCAGACTTCCGTTAAATGATTTCGATACCACCTTCCATTTATTTTCATTTCGACCTGCACAGTCCCTTCGCCTAGGGCTTGGATTGTTTGATCGTTTCCAATTCGAACCTCTCTCGGAGTAGTAAATGCTTCGTACTTGCTAAAATAATGTTTATACCTGGTCATATGAGCTGAGGCACCGGTGTCTGCCAACCAATCCTCTGATTTGACTTCATTACCACATACGAACGCGTCTCCGCTTTGGTTATTTGAAGTTTCACCCACATTTGACCTGTTCGGACAATTTTTGGCAAAATGTCCCACCTTTTTGCACTTGAAACATTTTCGCACAACAGTTTTCTTGTGAACTTTGGTTTTCGCCACTAACGCTGCGGATTCTGATTGTTTTTCCGGTAACCGCATCTCGATCAGTCGAAGACGTTCCGTCAATTTATTTAACGATCGCTCCTGCAACGGTACTGACTCCCACACACTCTTGAATTCGAAGTACTCCTGAGGCAGTGTGGAGATGATCCTGCTCATCAGCAACAAATCTGGCAATTCGGTTTTCACAAGCCGCTTTAGTTCATCATTGAGCTCGTGGAAGTTTTTATGTAGCTGGGCAATATGGGTGGTGATGTCTTCGGCTGGATTCTTATCACTTGTGAAGAACCTTTCCATGAGCCTATCTAGCCGCTGACTAGAACTTTGCTCATAAATAGATACCAGTCTTTCCCATACACCTCTCGCACTACAGCAGGTCGATGTCAAGTCCACATTGGCACCGTTCATGTTGCCAACCAAAATTAGCTGAGCTAGGGCATCCTCCTTTTCAAACGCTTTCTTAGATACCTCGTAAGATCGTGTGTCTTGAGCTGATGCTTCCACACCTGGTACTTCCGGTGGAGTTTTTTTACCCGTTGTTATTTCCAACACGTCGTGGTGACGCAACAACAACTCAATTTGCCTCCGCCATTTTGACCAGTTTTCTGCTCCTTCTAATTTTTCAACATGTACTTTGAAATCCATTTCTCAACTGTATTTCTTAAGTAACTCGGTAAACACACGCAAATTAATTAACACGCACCTGGGCCCATAACCTAATGAAGTACACTTACGTGGATGAGTGAATTTACTTTATTAATTAATGAAAAAACAGTTATTGACATAAATACACAAAAAAGAAAAACAAACTAGTTTACACACTGTTGATTTCTACTTGTAGCTATGTATATCAATCTGGCGTGCATGAACTACTTAATTTGTTTCATTGATATTTTTAACAGGAATAGGTATGTGAATCGTCACAATCATAACAAGTGTGAATGAAACGTCATTAAGCTGATGGTGCCTTTATATGTAATGACGTTCCATACTGAAAAAATCAATAATATTTGCATTCCAGTGTGTATAACAAGTTGCCTATTTAACGCAAAAATTCACTAAATAGGAGTTTTCACTTTTCCCTATCTTACCGTTTGTCTATAGTGTAGAAAGTCAATGGTTGTACGTTAGATGATTGTCCACAGAACATCCCCACTTAGAACGGAAACTTAAATGATGACAAGCGGCAGTAAGTTTTAGTTGGCCTTCCAGTTACGAGATGGCGCTTTGTCTGATATTGCTATAAATAGGGACTCTAATTTTGCTAAATGAGACTATAATAGTAAAATAACTATTAATTATTATACATACGTGTGTATAATCAATAATAATAACTTCAACAGTCTTTTTTTAAAACACAAGTGCAATTCTAAAGTTACAGTAAATTATTTTTATTATGACAAAACTGTACCTATGATACATAATTGCTAACAGTAGTAAAACAAAACTTAAATATTGTAACTCTTAATTAAGAATTTTATACAATTCAACTTAAAAAATACAATACTCATCTTTTGGAAACCGAATGCAGCTGTTGTACTTTTCATTACAAGGACCACAATATTTTAAATTTCATATTGATTGGCCACCTTTAACAAACATTATTGCACGGAATAAGGTACTGTCAGACTGTCACAATGACATTAATGACAATACATATTTTGTTACAACCGTAACGCGCTCTTTTTTGCAGTCGAAATCAGACGAAACGCCATCTCGTAACTGGAAGGCCAACTAAAACTTACTGCCGCTTGTCATCATTTAAGTTTCCGTTCTAAGTGGGGATGTTCTGTGATGATTGTCCTCGACTGTTAGACAAGCACCGCTGCTGCGTAGTGGATTCCTATTTCTTTGTAACGTATTTGTATAAACGTGCGAAGGCGTGGTTAATATTTAATAATGAGAAATAAACACCGAATATTAAAGATTTCACTCTTGTATATACATGAATGAGACCACCCGTATCAGTCTTTTATTTAAAGAACGGTGAGTCGTAGAGAGGTGGGGTAAAAAAAGGGATTATAAAAGCCATAATAAAGAATCGAATGGTGATATCATTATTTCTCGGAGAAGTCACCCAAGTAACACAAGACTGGCTCTTTAGCTGATACAGCCAAAAATTGGCTGCGACAACGTCATGGCAGCACCTGATGGCTGTATTTTGGCAAGCTGTATAATAGCTTTACATTTTCGCTGTGGCAGCGCTTTCACGTAGACAATTTAGCTGAGAATGCCATTTGGCTGTGATGGAGTACATTACAGCCAAATGAAATTCTAATATACAGCTATATGGCAATTCCAGCCATTTAGCTGCCACATCGTCCATGACAGCCACGAATATGACCATATAACAGCGATTTGGCTGTAGGTGTTAAGCACCAAAAAACAGCTGATCATTACCTAACCCCATAATTTGCTTTAAATTTGTTTAGGAAGTTTTTTTTTTAATATACGGGGAAAGAATCAAAATGTATATAGGCATACCTAACTTATAACGCCAAAAATTGTAATTCACTTAGGTAGGTAGGTACCTTTAATTGGATCCGTATCGAATAAAATGCGGCTAATTTCTACATACGTACCTAGAAAATAAATATCAAAAAATCCTGGTCATTTTTAACATAAAAAGGCAGGTATACGTAAGCAAACAAAATTTAAACTAATAACGGGAAGCAGCGCAAAGTTATGAAGTACGAAATGAAAAATAGAAATGTTACAGATAGCGCAGCGGTAATGACGAATTGCTGATTTTCGAATTTAAAACACATCTACCCACCATAGGTTCGAATCCCGTTAAGGGAAAGTTTTTCAAGCAAGTACCTACCATAACAGTGAACTTATAGAGTTCACTGACCATAACACATAATAGGTAAAATGTCGGCTTTCACATTTCCAGGTAAAAACAAACGGATTGGTGCAAGAATTAAGTTAGTAAAGAATAAAGTTGCACGTAAAAATGAATTTTTCCCTTCTTTAATTTTTTATTATGCACAAACTACGTTGCGACAGCTGATAAGTTTGGCTGGCAAAATAGCTGCCATTTGGTCATCACAACGTTTTTACAGCTATACATTTTGGCTGTAATCGACACAGCCATATGGCTGCAATGACGTCCTAGCAGCTTGATTATGACTCGCCATTTTAGCAACGAGGACGTTTTCACAGCGCTGCTAAAGCGCTGTCACAGTTACTGCGCTAGACAACTTGGCTGTGCAGTGTAGCTGCCATGACGTTGTAATGACCAAATTACAGCTCGCCGTGTTACTTGGGCAGCATTCCTCCAGAAGGCCTCCAACTCCAAAATTTTAAATGGCACCATAAGTCGAAAAAGGTATTTTTTGAAAGACTGTTTAAAAAGAAGAAAGTTTTATGGGAAAAATTATTTTATTACTGCCACCCCTTTTAAGTTATATTCGACTAAATTTCTTAAATTTGAAATTCATTGTTAACAAGAAACATTGAAAAGTCGACTTTTAAAATCGAGTTACCAATGTTACATATGTTCTTCCCTTTCAATAAGTACTTATTAGAGCCACTGATAGTGTACCTAGAAGAGCTCAACAGTGCTTAGGAACACATATGTAACTAACTAACTAAAAATATAATGCATTTTCAAAGTTAGATCCGAGCGGCGCAGTTTAGTTGAGGCCACACCTGATTCCTGACGGGTCCAGCCATGCTCTCCGTAAGGCTCAATACTGAATTCTCGGTATGAAAAGTACAATAGTGAACACAATTTCGCGAAGAGAAATAATTTTTTTTATATTAAGAAAATAGTTAGATTAAAAAGATAATTTAAAATGACACAAACATGTTTTCCCAGTACCCCTTAACACCCCCTCTCTTCGTCGTTAATGCCATCCCTTCGGTACTCAAAAACTTTCCCATTCAAGTGAATAGTTAATTGCATTCAGTAGAATGTTAGAAGTTTGGCAACACAACTGAAATAGTTGCCATTTGTCGCACGCCACTGTACTATCACCAATGCAAAAAAACCACGTGCACAATTCGAATTTGATCATACTTTTTTTTGTTGCGTTGGCATTACTATTAACTGTCACCACTGAATTAATCAATTTATTGGTTAAGTTAAAATGTTGTAATTGTTCTTATAATATATTTAATTTTTAATATCGAGATAAATAGTTAATTTCCGTTCATAATAATTAATAACTTAATAAAAATGGCTACAAACAAATTGCAAAGCAAACGTTTTAAGTGGAGTCTAGATTCCTCAAAGTAAGATTAAAATTCAGTCACATTTCCTTTCACTAGAAACTTCTTACAGATGTAGCAAGTTAAGTTCTATTAACGAATCTGCATTACCTGCTCCACCCGCATATAGTACATCGGGTGTTTTGAGTAGTGGCGAAGTAGCGAAAAAAACAGACGCTAGTCATTTGATAATGAAGAAATCTTGGGAGGTTGCATTAGCACCGATCAAGCAAGTACCGATGAACTTATTTATAATGTACATGGCCGGAAATTCAATTTCGATCTTTCCAATTATGATGGTCGGAATGCTTTTTATGCGACCGATTCAAGCTTTATTCCAGTTGAATGGTACATTTAAAACGGTCGAGAATTCTAGTGTAATTGGACAGAAAATTGTTTATATTTTCGGTAATTTAGTTAATATAGGTTTAGCGTTGTATAAATGTCAAAGTATGGGTTTATTACCAACTCATTCGAGCGATTGGTTAGCGTTTGTCGAACCGAGAGTACGACAGGAATATATAGGTGGAGGTATAATGTTTTCTTAATACATGTATAATAATCGACTAATTATAATAAATTATCTACATTAATCCTTTTTATGCTTATCCGCGAGATCTTTCAGTTTTTGTAACATGCCCGCTGGATCATCTATTTTAGGTATCTGTAAATGGTATCATAAATAATTTATTAAACTTTTTAACATTATTCTTACTTCATAGTTTTGTGAAAGGTAGATACCAGCGTAAACACCAACAAGGAAGCTTACCTACAAAATTCTTTCGATTAGGTGCTGTATGTGTTTATTTGAAAAACTTACAAAACCTCGAAACATATTTATATTAATTAGTAAAAAGCAACCATTAAAATACTGATGAATAGATTAAGTAAATGTAATATATTATAATATCGTAATGACAACCTTTGTTTAGTTTAATTAAAACATGATAAATGACAAGTTTAGTATAAATTTTATACTGTATATGATATGGTCAAAGAAGGTCAATTTACATACGAACTACTATCGACATTCATTAGAACTAACATTGTTTATACAATGTGTTTCCTAAACAAGCGGTACAAATTTAGTAATTTAGGAGGGGCCAAAATAAGAAAACAAATTTCGATACACATGTATCCGAAATCTTTTCATTTTTGAATAAGGTGTTAAACTTTAAGAAGTAATCGATTTTTTTAATTACTAAGTAACTATACTAGGTATGTTTTAGACACATTAGTTGATCCAAAAATTCTTCGCAAAACGTTCTGGGGGGTGGGGGGGATACTTGCCCTTTGAGTCGGATGAAGGCGTTATAGGTGGTGTTTTTAGGATTTCTCTGTACGCCCTGTGCGGGTGCCTTCTTTCTGGAATGTTTAAGAAACAAACTCATTCCACTGGACTTCTCTGTGCTCTTGCAGGATTATTTTCAAAGCGTCCTGTTTGGCATTGAGGCGGTGTTTAATCAACGGGTCGCGGCGGGTTATAGTTGCCATCGTCGAATGAGTTATGGTTATGAATTGTTATGATGTGATTGCCGGTTTTGATTTTGTTTTGTAGGTAGTGTTCGTGGAATTTCTTCCAGTTTGTTTTGGTTCGATGTGTTTTGCGTGCATGTCGTTTGAAGAGGTCTGCTTTCACTGTTATGATGACCGGTAAATAGTCGGACCTGAGCGTTTCTACCACATTTAGCTCATAGGGGAAACTGAGGTTCTTCGCTATCGTCAGATCCACCACACCCGGAGCGTTGGACGGGGTGTATATATTCCCTGTTTGCGGCGTGTCTGTAGAGCTGCCATCCGGTTGTGTTCGTTATACGTGACTACCAGCCGTGTTTTTACCGTTGAGGTAATCGGCCAAAATCAAAGGGGTGAGTGGAATTGGTATTATCATATATGTCTTGGGATTTTAATGTGGAATAGGTGGCAACAAGTACTGTGTAAATGCTCCATGGTCTTATGCTGCTTGCTGCTGTGTGTAGAATGGTTGCGATGTATTAGGCGTCGGTCTTTTCTATAGACGCGGTAGTTTAAGAACTTTATATTGATGTCTGGGGTGAGGTGTATGTTTCTCCTGGTGGCGCCACGCGTCTACGTTGACTTCTCTTAGGAACCTTTGCAGTTCAAGTATTTTCTTGCGGAGGCTGTTGGGGTTACACTGGACAATGGTGAGTTGGTTTTGTGGGTCTGTTATTATCCATAGCTCAGTAGAATCTCTTATTGCCGCCATGACTATTGGCAGTAGCGGGGCGTGTGGGGTGTGCTGGAGCCACTTAATTATAGCTTAGTCACCAGAGCGTCGATGTTGATAGAGGCCATCATATTGTGTTCTGGTCAGATGTAATTGTAAGATGGATGGTTGTGGTTCTGATTGTTATAGAATTAGAATCCCATTTCGAGAACAATCATATTTCACATCGAAATTATGGATCCAATCAAGTTCTGATTCTTGTTGGAGAGATTTTTCTTTATTTTGTTTTTGCTTTTCTTGCATGGTGGTGGGTTGAGATTGGGAGCTGACGATTTTGGTTTCATGGGTGACTAATAGGGTGTTATCTACAGGTCGCACAATTTAAGATGATTTGGTCATATGCGCATGCGTCCGTTTTCAAATATTCAACTCGCGGCAATTCGAGAATTTCAGTAATTTTAAGCTGTTGTACTTGACGATTGTTCCCGAACGCGATGACGTATCTGCGCGACCCGAATCATCTTAAATTGTGCGACCTGTACTTGGGTTTGGTGGTTAAGATGTCGAGATATTCAAGGGCGTACGCAGCTTTTTGGCCAAAAAAAAATTGTTTGGAAACGTGTGTAATATTTATTGCCTATGTTGTTACTCCACAATCCTTTTCAATACATTTAGGTAAGCATCATACAATTCCCCTTGGGTACAAATTCTATTTATTTAGAAGAAGGGCTAGGAAATGCTTAATTTCTCCTGAAATTATATGACCAATAATAAATTTTAATATTTAGTACAATTCGTTTTGCGGCCAGGGGGGGGGGGCATTAGCCCCCCCTTGCCCCACCTTGCGTACGCCCTTGGAGATATTGCGGTGCGCGAGTAGAAGGAGGCGGTGGTGGTTTGTTGCTAGAGGGGGTGTGGATGAGCTTGGTGCGCTTGCTATTTTCGGTGTGGTAAGGTAAGTCGGGTAGTACTTCCTCTAGTTTTTCGAATGGCTCAAATTGTGTAGCGCGGCGTTTCGAATTTATACAATAGGGCTCGCTTGTCAATGGCTAATGCCCGTAGGCACCGTCGTGTTTTAATCGCGTTTTACGTCTAATCTTGATTAGTCAAATGATTTCTACACTTGTTAGGCAGATAATCGGGATTAAAATACGACGGTGCATAAGGGCATGACGTACGTTGGACCAATGAGAGAACGTTGAGGGTCTTCACATGGTCGCCACACAAACAAAGATTACAGTGGAATCATCTACAGGGTTTGTGTGTGTAAGTCAGAGTCCGGGCAGCAGCTGACTTTGACAGCTCTGAGGGCAAACAAACGCTATATAAAACATGTATTTTCAGTTTACGCGGGCTAAAATTACAATTGTGAATGCAACTCTCAAGGTTCTATCTTAACGTGCGCAACCTGTACATGCGAACAGTATAGGCTGTGCTAAAAATTTTGCCCTCAGAGCTGTAAAAAAAAAGTTTAATGACGTCATCTGCCCGGTCCCTATACACTCATAAAGGTCAGTGTCCCTATACCATACACAGCAGTATAAAGTGGAACATCAGTTTATTGGAAATCTTGAAAAAAGTAAAATTTCAATGTTTGGGTTGCTGTTGTTAAAAACCAACGATGCCAAACCTGCTCTACTCTTTGTTTCATATTTGCCTTGAAAATTTAATATTCTCGTTGTTTACTTTGCTTTTATATATTACAATGTTTGGTATTTAATTGCTTTTCTCTTCTAAATTATCAATAACACCAACGAAACTGTTCTTTTTAGAACAAATGAAGTGAAAATATGAGTATAAAAGTACAAATAAATATATTATATACTCAGGGCTGGGCAAAATACATGCACTAACGTATTTCAAATACAAATTACAAAATACTCCTAGAAATGTATTTGAAATACAAAATACGAAATACTTTTATATTATTTTTAAAAATACAAAATACAAATACAATATTTGAAATACAAAAATACTTCCCATCTCCCAAAAAACACCCTGTATGCGTATACGGGATGTTTTTGGGAGATTTAGTTAGACGTTCTAGGGAAGTTTTATAGGTAGGTTCTTGAAAATGTGTTCTTAGAATTCACTCTGAACCTATCGTTAACATTGCAGTGGACAAAATACGTACATTAATGTATTTCAAATGCAAAATTCAAAATACTCATAAGAGAGTATTTGAAATGCAATATACAAAATACTTTAAGGAAAAATCATCAAATACAAAATACAAAATACAAATGTATTTCAAATACTGTATTTTAAATACAAGTATTTTGTGACTGCCCACCCCTGTATATACTTAATAAATAAATGAGTAAAATAATGAGTATAATATAATTGAACTACGCGGCTTGTAGGTCAAATGCATCACAGTCAATTGATAGTAGATACACAGTCAATGAATAGTCCCAATAGTACCAAAAATGTTTCTTAACCTATAAACTTTGTGATAAAGATAAACACATTTATTTTAGTAAAATGACGCTATAAAGTTGTGACGTACATTGGAAATCTCGTTGAGAATTAATCTTTGTACTAAAGTACATAATTTTAATTCATTTCAGTTCACCCGAGTCGCATACCGAACCTAACCTAAAATATGGAAATACTCAACCCCGGCTGTGAATTAGGTAGTAATCGACAAAATAATAAACACTAATTTAATAAATAATATTTAGATCTGGGATGGTTAAATAATGTTTACGTTAATCTATCTGCAGTTAAGGGTAGCTCCTTTGATTTAGCAAATTCTCGTCCACTCAAAGACGAATATCGAGCAGCGTGGCTTTTAAAGGCTCTAACATGCATAGACCTTACAACGTTAGGTGGAGATGACACCGATAGTAACGTCTCCCGACTATGCCTAACGGTAATTACATCAACTTTTAAGTTATTGTAAGCTTAAATCACTTTTCTTATAGGCCTTCCGTCCATTACCCAAAGACGTACTTAATGCGTTAGGCTTTGATTACGCTGAGAATTGCCCAATACACACCGCCGCCGTTTGTGTTTATCCCTCAAAAGTCGAATGTGCAGTAAATACGATATGGAAATTCGGACAGTCGTGTAATATTAAAGTTGCTTCTGGTACGTACTTTCATTTCAATTCGTACTAATTAGTTGTGGAGTAGTCGCGACAGGTTTTCCCAGCGGTCAGATGCCACTGAAAACGAGATTAGAGGAAATTAGGTATGCCGTCGAGAAGGGGGCCGCCGAAATCGATATCGTTATCGATCGTAGCTTAGTCTTAACGGGCCAGTGGGACGTTTTATATCGAGAGTTACAGCAAATGAAGGAGGCGTGCGGACCGAATGCACTTATGAAGTCAATTTTAGCGACGGGCGAATTGGACAATCTTAGTAATGTATTTTGACACCCTTACCGATGAAAGGTGGTGTCGTTTACAGTTTCTACATTTTAAGGTATACAAAGCATCGTTAGTTGCCATGATAGCTGGTTCGGATTTTATTAAAACATCAACAGGTAAAGAGGCGATTAATGCAACCATTCCATTTGGTATTGTGATGGCTCGAGCTATAAAGGAATACTATGAGAAGACCGGTTATAAGGTATCTACATGTAAAAAGAACTAATTTTATATAAACATACATACGTAGTTATATTATAATAATAATGAGTAATTCACTCAAATATTTATTTAAAAAATAATCCAGCACGTTTCGACACTGTTACTATGTTTCTGGCAATTTAATTAAGTTAATAACCACTGATTAAATTTTGCTCTTTTATCTTTCTAATTTCCCCTATGCCATGAAGTAAATATTTTACAATGTGCACTATATATAAATTTCTCTTTATTTGCTCGTTATTCCCATTTACATTTGTGTTTTTTATTTAATTACGTTACATTTACCTACTTTTCTATATTTACATTTTACATTTACACTCTCCTCCATTATCCATTTCCTCCTTTTCCATGTTTCTTCCATCCACTCTGCTCCTCTTCTTCCAATGTGCATTATCTTTCATACCATTTCATAGCACTGCACTGATATCTGCACAAATTATTCTTATTATTCTTGAACCTTAACGCTAATTTTTGTCTTAATATTTACACTATCTAATCTAAAAAATACACCTTGATAATAACATATATAACTTGCGTTTAAAATAATGAAATAACTTATTATTATAAATGTAATAATGATGAATCATAGTTAATGAATTTTTAGGTGGGTTTGAAACCAGCTGGTGGTATTAGGACAAGTAAAGAAGCACTCGACTGGTTAGTGATGATTAAAGAAATCTTGGGTAACTCCTGGTTAACTCCACAACTGTTTCGTATAGGAGCATCCGGATTACTGAGTGATATTAAGGACAATTTGCAGCAGTATGTAGCCAGTTCGAATTTATAATTTGAAATCATTTTATATCATTGTAACAAATATATATGTACATAAAATTAACAAATACATACTGCATGAAACTCAAATTAAATATTAGTACTTCTTCTAATTCCATTTGTAATATTAATTGACCCAATTAAAACTGAAGGGGAAGATGTTGTGTATTATAAGTTGATTAATTGATAACATTTATAGTAGGTACCTATAGTAACACTTTAAAATGTGAATTAATAAAACAACTTAAAACCTCCCCTTAGACAATGAATATTTAATAAAATCAAAATTTTTTTAATGAAGCGAAGGAGGTTTGAATCCATTTAGTCATTTAATTTCACTATCCGCCAGTATTGCCATTAATGGGGCTGGTCCTTCAGTACTTTGGTACTTATCTACAAAAAACATAAACCATCATCCTTCGCTTCATTAAAAAAATTTTGATTTTATTAAATATTCATTGTCTAAGGGGAGGTTTTAAGTTGTTTTATTAATTCAATCACTACCCCTTTTTGAGCCTCTGACTCCACCATGGACTTACTTTAAAATGTATCATTATGAAAAATTTATTAATTGACGAAGTTACTAACTTTCCTTTTTCATAGTAACTTTGTATAGAATGTTTCACAGGAGAAACAACACAAACCTGTAGAAGTAAAAAAAGTAAACAAAACTGCACTTAAGAGATGTAACAACACAACACAAACGTACTACAGAAGACAGCTAGTAGGTGTAAAATATGCCCAAAATGATCCAATTAAGGGATGTAAGAAACCTAAAAACTTACAGGCCAAGTGTTCATTATGTTGATATTTCAGACAAGTACTTAAATCTCCGTGTTCCCCAAGGGAATGTACCAGTGTTGTACTTGTTATATACCTGCACGAGATGGATGTTACAGTTGCCACTTGTACTGATGAAAGTGCATTATTAGCAATCGGAGAAGACTCAAATACGTCTACCAATAAAGTGCAAAATGCCAGGATCAGTTCCTAGAATGAACCAGGACATGAAGAGTCAAAATGAATGAGTTGAAGACAGATCGGATATACAGGAAAGAATATAGAAATAATAATAAATAATACTACCTACCTAGGTGCCAAACTGAGATGTTGGCACCTGATAAGAGAAAAGGGGGAACAATTAGACTTCGATATGACTGGTTAATTGGAAGGAAATTCCAACTTTAAGTACGTAATAAAATCCTAGCCAGATATACTTAAACCAAAGAGTATACTCTTTGCTTAAACCACTCTAAGGTGAGAAACCAACATTGAAATTAATGAAAGATTTCTTAATAAAGTCTTGGTATATAGATATTAGAATAAGACATCTACCATGTGACCTAGGTGTCTCCTTTGCAGTAAAATAGAATAAGAAAATGACGTTTGAACATGAAATTAGACTCCATCGATACAGAGGCGCCTCACATGGTGGTTCCCGACATATCCTGAGATTGAAAAGAAAGAAACCTCTTATAATGATTACCATTGACTTTTAGTGTAGAAAGTCAATGTGATCTTTTGTGCATGTTTGACATCGGAGAGAAAGAATTCATTATTTTCATCCAAGTTAAAACCCGGACTAGTATAACCATTTATTACAATTTTTCTCAGAGGTGGCTCCCTGAAGATCCCTCTACTGCGGCTCCAATGTACTCTATCTACAGATCTGCAGACTGAAAAAAATGTTAGCGGTCTCCGGCTAAGGGACACTTTATAATCACCTTTCCCAAGGAATCTGCTTTAACGTGTATGCATTACAATGACACAACATATGGAGTGGCATACTATTTTTCATCTTTGCCACAAACCCTGTTGGACCTGCTTTGCTGAATTTTCCGTACTTTGGTTGTACTGCAACCCTAGCAAAGTCTTGGTTCGCCATTAATCAATGGTGTGTTCCTCCACAATTCCTTGGTTAGTTTGTCCACCATTAATAGCATAGGCCAGCCCGGTACACAATAAAGTTACAGCTAATTATCTTACTAGCTCACTAAGGTTTTGAGTGTACCCCCACCCCTTCCTGTTTGGTTGCCATTTACTATTGATGAATCTCTCTGACCGGAGCCGTTAATTACGAAGGTAGTGTTGCATTATGACCCAGACTGGTTCAGTTTACATCCCTTCCCCTTTACATGTTCCGATTTTGACTCCCTCTTCTTTTGATATTCGCCGTGGATTATCTGTGCCTATACACTAGATACTTTTTCCCGAACATTTGCCTGCATGTTCATAGGGCTCTGATAGCTTTATTTCTATTTCAGTTGGTTTCCGTGGGTGTGCGGATGTATTATAGTGACGCAGTATAGTTTACTTGTAGGAGGGCCTTTTAGCTCCACGAGGAGTAACCGCCACTGCGGAGCGGATTCAGTAGTCGAAGGTGATGGTAGTAGGGAACCGAACTGATAGGTAAAAAGCGCCAGAACTGCCGTAACAATCCCTTCTCCCTTTGATGGTTACGTTAAACTCGTGCAAGGAATGCATGCCGATGCTGATAAGACTTTTTAGCTTCTTCAGTTAGTGAAATCCTCCACGAGTCTCTCTTTTGGTATGGTGTTTTATGTCTCCGCCACCCCTGATTACTGAGGTGTGGACTGCTCAGACTTTCTAGACCCTCTTCAACCGGAGAACGGGATCAGCAAGCGTAGGAGTCCAGAAGGAATGGAGTTAGGATCCTCTAGACTTCACATGATTACAATAAGCATTATGTGAAGCTACTAGTGAGGAAAATTCCCTGAAAAAAACTCATACAGAACAGCCGATCATTGGATCGGAACTGAGCGGCCTTTTTTTAGATCTGTGCGGGCTGGTGCTTAATGTGGTCGTGTCAGCTTCCTGTATGCGCACCACAGCTTTATTAATTATAGGGACGCACGTTCCATAGAGACGTCGCTTATTCTTTTCGCGTGGAACTCTTTTCCTTGTAAATGTTATGAGGGACCTTTTTACGGGGTGAGTTAACCTCCTTTTTCTCTGACGACTAACAGTAGCATAGATGCGTTCCTGTTCTCTACCTTGCAGAATTACCCACTTGACAGTTGCCGAGTGGATACTCTTGTTTTTTCCACTAGTCGCGATTGATTTTGGAGAGGTGTTATCAAAATGTCTCTTCACTATGTCTGTAAAGGCACCTCTTTCTCTTTGAATGCACCTAAGTACCTAGTTCTTCCAACGGAGCTCAATATTCTCTGTAGGGCTAGTTTGCAGGATGTTATCGGTTTGATAGGCTTTTTATATTTATATGTTTATTGTTATCCTAACATGTCCTTCGATCATTTTGTTCGTAAGGTTTAGAGGAGATGAGTCTATGCAAATTGGTTTTGAACGATTTCATCTAGTCGTATGACTCGCTTCAAGCCAGAAGCTCATCATATACTAGAAGAATTCTGGCTCTAAAAGGTATATGTATAGCTTAAAAGACTCCAATTTGCTATGTTTCGTGCAAAATGGTCTTGGGAGTCTATTTACGGAGATTGAAATCTTTTCACAGCCCGCTTTTCCATACAGGAATGGATAAGTAAGAATTTGTCCCTAATTTCCCCATGTTTTATGGTTTCAGATCCTGGAAAATGTGTATGGAACAAAAGCCCCAGAGTATCCTTCCTGGTCTAACGAAGGTTTCCTATCTCACCTTTGTATTTTTTGAAAAGTTCTTTTAGAGTTTCGCCGTTTCGGTACCATTAATCTTTCTTTTTGCTCTTGTAATGGATTTGTTGTACAAAAATGGCTCCCACTCACCTGTTTTTCCCACATTGTGGACCCGCCTGCTTTGACTGGTCTTCCCTTATCCCACCATGACAGTGAGTCTGAGGTTCTCTGCTTCTGCAGTGTGCAACTCACTTCGAATGCGTGAATTATGTGCGTTCTTCATTGCGCTAGTGGGACACTGCGTGAGGTTAAGTGATGTTAGATAGCCCAGTTAGGTGTCAAATACAAATTTACGATTTGAAGTCATTTTATAACATTGTAACAAATATATACATAAAATTAACAAATACATATCTACTGTATAAAACTTAAACCTCATTAACAATATTGTCAATGGTATTAGTACTTAATTATTCTACTTAAATTTGTAATGATTACCTACTAAGGCACCTTTTGAGCATGTT
This sequence comes from Pyrocoelia pectoralis, assembly GCA_036250285.1. Classification (NCBI taxonomy): domain Eukaryota; kingdom Metazoa; phylum Arthropoda; class Insecta; order Coleoptera; family Lampyridae; genus Pyrocoelia; species Pyrocoelia pectoralis. The sequence continues at coordinate 7,787,121 of CM070076.1, read as the reverse complement.
TGGCATGAGTGAGTGGGAGAGCGTTGATAATTAATGATTTTCATCCAGATTAAATCCGTGATGGGGATCAGCATTGTAATGAAACATTTGAAGTTTGCCATGTTTGTCGTAAAAACCATAATGTCCCTTTACATGCCCATGTTTATCACGTTCTTCATATCGGAATTGCCTGTTGTAACTGAAATTGAAAGAAAATTAGCGAAGACTAATTAAATCTAATTAGGAAGTATGTACATCGTATTAATTATTAATCAGTTCTGATTTCCTTATTAATCATACTGATCAAGGTTAATGTAGGTACCTAGGTATGTATTTTTTAATCGAAAATAAAACGTGATGTTAATGATAATGATCTTGAAAATGAATGTATTATGCAATATGGAACTCGTGAATAGGTAGTTAAATATAAATATAAGTTATTCTTCCTTTAGATAGAAGCCTTGGATCTCCACTCGAAATTGGGCCATTTTTGGCATAAACTAACAATGAAATTGTATGTACCTATCTGCTTCTTAACCTTTGAACCTTCCATATCATTGTTTGCTTATTAATGTGAGTAACATTCGTAATTAAGTACGTGCACCTTTCGGTTTCAAGGTTGGTGTAAATTGATTAGTTTACTTATATGTTAAACACCAATCCTTTGTTATGTGCAAATATAAGGACATCCTTTATTGGTTTAAGATATGGCGTCTTTATACTTGGTCCTGTTTAATAAAAGTTAGAGGATCCAAAAAACGATCGAACGTTAGTCCAAAAACAAAGGTGTGATGAAGGTTTTTGCGCCAACGTCCATTTTGTTAGTTACACAAGTTTTGTACCTAAGTATAATTAGTAAAAGCAAAAGAATAAAGAAGAAAGATTGGATTAAAGTTACCCTTTGCCAGTATCGTAACCCCATTTATAACTATGAGGTCCCTCATGGCCTTGTATATGAAAATGTTGACGGTAAGGCGATGAATGATGTAATTCTGAGGAAGCAGAAAGATCAGAAGTGATTAGATGGTTATTAGTCTGAGGGCCGAGAAAGCCGTGACCGTTAAAGCCTTCAGAAAATCCGGTAGTTGCGGCAGTATCAGGTTCATTAGTATCGTTATGTGTTTGTACCTTTTCGTTAGCTACCGCTTTTTGATTTTGTACTTTTTCCATGTTTAGTAAGACTTTGTCGAAATCTTTTTGTTTGTTTAGGTAATCTTCTTTGGTAATTGGGGTAAGGACTAATTCTTGTTTAGGTTTACTCGAGAAAGGTTTTTCTTTGTCGTGTACGTCGGAGTTGAATTTTTTAGGATATATATTGGTGGGTTGTTGCTGTCTGGTGAGTATAGCTGGAAGTTCGTAATAGAATTTAGGATCATTGTTGGGATTCCACGGTTCGAGTGATGGAAGTTGAAGATCTTCCGAAGGTACTGGATAGTCGTAGTTAACGTTTGGGTTGAAATAACTTCGTGGAAGATCTAGAGTTGAGGGTCTCGCTTCATCGGGCGAATAGTAAGATTCGGGTGCTTCTTCTTTGGGTAACCCATAGTTTATGGGTACCGAAGATTCGTCTGGTACCCGTAAGATTTCCAGTAAGGATGGCTGAGGTTGCTCCGCCGCGTCTTCCGCTCGTACTAGTACACCTATTACCAGAACGATCATCTGCAAATAATTACGCGATTACCTTATTATAGGAAAAAAAGGAAGGTCATGCCCGTAATAGTTTTCATTTTCTTTAACAGAACTAGAGAAAGTTGTTGAATTGATAAATGCCTAATCCATAAGGTGAAATGCTCTCTTACAAGGCACTGCAGGAATCCCATTTAAAAGTGAAAGGTGTGAAACAAGGGAAGTGCAATTAATATCTACCCTCTAGCCTAATGATTTATTAATTAATCAGTCGCGTATTTTAATAGGTACTTCTAAGATCGACGAACCAAAGGGAAATTGTGCATTACTGAAATTGTAACTTTCATTAACATTTATTTTGGTTTGTTCTAGTTTTGTATAGAATTTCTCTCTTTACAATAAGTATTTGTTGTACGATTTTAAAGAAAGTGTAATTATTTTCTGGTCGTACAAAAGCTAATTAATGTACTGAGCGGTGACCAACTGTTTTCATTAAAAAAAAAAATTACAACTGGTATCGGTAAAAGTTTGTTTTTTCAAAATTAGCAACTAACAAATAACTAATATAGAAAACAAAATCTGTTTTTATAAAAAGAAATATCGGTTTCAATTCAATTCTTGTCACTGTTTTTTTTTTTAAATTTCGTTTAAGAAAAAATTCTAATTATGTATACGTAAGTTTTGATCGCAATTAAATCCAGTTTATTAATAAAATTGCGCAAAAAGTACTATTTTTAGTTTATGTGTTGTAAATATACGTCTCATTGTCAAATAAAAAATTATGCAGATATTCCGAAGATTGTAAAAAAGAGAAACCGTAGGTTAAATTTTGTTATGTAAAAGAATGATGACCAAGAGTTTAATTTCGAATTGTTGCGTCGTTTCAAATTGTCAACTTTTCGATTATTAATTGCTACCTATTACGTAAATATGGATTTCGTATTTTAGTTCACACATAGCTAATGAATTTTTTTTCAATTTTTGAATAAAAATTGCATCGAAATCTGATCTGTCGAAATTAACAATTTTGATTGCATAAAAACGAAGGAAATGCCGCGCTTAATTTATGTTTATGCAAATGTTTATTTGGCAAGAATCAGAGGTACCTAAATACTGAACTTTCTGATATTTTGCAGTACAGAATAAGTTTTTTATCAACCCCCCTCCAATTTTGAGCGCTTTTTGAAATTTTGAAAGAAAACTGTGGTTCCTCTTAGTTAATTATATTTCCTTCGGCTACTTATTTGAAAATACGTAATGTTAAGAACCCATCCATTGAAAATCATTTCCCAAGGATAATTTTTCAATCAGGAAAATGTGTGGGCCAAAATGTGTAGAATTTTTGTATAAAAATTTGAAAAATGTCGAATGAGTTTAGGTACACTAATGCCTAGAGATATATGTCGTAACTCCACATTCTATCACACGTTAAAGTCATTGAACCACGAAAAGGGGGTCGTCTAGATCAAAATTGTGAAAAAATATTTAAGAAATTGGAACTTCCTAATCGTGAAGGTGGTCCATTAACTTAGAATTTCAATTGCGTAATGGGCTCTCATTTGAAAATTGTTTGAAATAAAAAAAATCTTACCAACTGGAAAATAGCCATCATGTTTTCTTATCACATTCACTTAATGAGGGGGATAATTTACACTATAATCTTTGCTGTTGAAACACGAATGTGACAACGCGTTTCCAATTCACGGTCTTTTATGCTTTACCATTTCTCCCATACCTTGGGCGATTAAACAAACGTTCGGTGCATTTCGGATATTAATAATAATTTTCTTGAATGTAATATTAATGAAAGTATACATTTTATAAAAGTACATGCTTAATTATTCATTTCTTACTTATATTAACAATTTATGTAGATTGTTGCAAATACTTACGCATTAATTTTACTTACTTAGACTAATCAGACACAGTTGGATGAAATAGGTAAATATAATACTTTTTAAGTTTGTGTGAAAGCGAAAACGATTTTTCTTTATAATAACAAATACGCCGGATTGAAAAACGCTCAAACGTTACGCTTAACAAATTACAATAACCACTTCCGGTTTCTAATTATTGAAAACTTCTTTTAGAAAAATAAGAACGTATTAGAAAAAAATTAATACTCCATGTCTTGTTTTTAATTCGATTCTTATGAAATTTTAATTTATACCTAATTATACTAAAATGTAGCGTTAATTAACCTTGAAGATTCTCATACTGCTTATTGTAAACATTAAATTAACAGCGTACCTATACGAGATTGTATTTAAAAAAAATTACCCACGATTATAAATGGTAAAGAAGTCATTTTTATTTATGGTTGAATTATCAAGGTATCTACTTTGGAGATTTTGAATATTGCATCATTTGTGTTTAGTGAGAGTTAAATTAAAAATATATCTATAGGTAGAATAAAATATATTGCAATTTATTAATGCGGTTAAGTGCAGAATGTTATTTAAACAATAATAATGTCGAAATTTACACACTTTGTAATGTCAAGAGTTGGCTGATATATTGACTTTCGGCACATAATTTTTTTTGGAACTGTCGAAGTGCTCAAAAGCTTGTTAACATAAGTAGTGTAGGTACCTATTCAACAATTTTACAAATTTCATGTAATACGAAATGTAATTTTTTTTATTACTTAGGTAACTACCAAGGATTGTAAATCTACATCGTGTTTCCATTGTCTTACCACAATGATGATCATGTTGTTAACACGTCAGTCCTTGCTTTATCTTTTATATTTTAATGACTGGGGCCAAATTTAAAATGGGACCTTAGTAGAGGACATGAAACTGCGACGATAAATCTGTATCAAGGGTCCCTACTATATAGCTAATTAATGTTGTGTACACCATTTCCTCAGTTCTGGGAATTACAGTAATTTTCCATACACAAACATTCTTAATACCTCTCTCAAAGAGTACTAATGACTTGTCAAAAATTCCTAACAATTTTGGATTTTTTAGAAATCGCAAACTAGGCCCTAATTTTTTAAGAAATTTCAAAATATATTTCTATTCTGATATTTGCCGCGGTGCTAGTTGGTGCAGTTTAGTTGATTGGTAAAATAGTTTTCACATCCTGAAATATTTACTTACTGAATAGGTAATATAATAAAATAATAACATTTTTCATTTTATTATCTACCTACCTACATTTATATTTTTTATAGTTTGTATAAAATAAAAGATACCCCCAAAAGCAAAGCTTGTACGTGGGGTCTTCTACCCACGATTATACATTGTACTATTTAAACAAGGAAAGCAATGTTGTAATTTTGCTCCGCTTTTACTTAGTAGATAATAAGTTTATTGTATCCTTCTTACAATTAAATAAATACATGATTCTTATTTAAATTAACAAAACATCTTATTTCTAATACCATCTGTCTTTCCCTCTTCTTTCCACCTTTTCCCTCCTTTCTAACACTTTCTTCATCCATCCCAGTCCTTCCCCCTTCTCTCCTAGTATTACCCTTCTTTCCCTTGTCTCAACTCCTCGCATTCCCGTAACAAAGGCATGCTTTCCCTCCTTTAATTCCCTGCACATTCTACAAACCCTTTCTCATCCTCCCACCAATACCTATTTTCATTCTCCTCATTTCCGCACCTAAATCTCGCCACAATTTTCAATCCCATCTCCCCCAACAGGCACTTGGCCTTGTCATCTACCACATTCTCCCCGTATCCCTCATTATACCTCCCCCCAGCTATCCTATCTCTCCATTCCTGACCTTGCACATCCTTATCTCTCCTAACCACCTCCTCTACCATCTCTCTTCCTTCCTCCCTTCTTCTTTCCAACTCCTCCCTCGCATACCCTACTCTGTCATAATATAATCTCCTGTCCTCTTGTCCATACTTTAAATCCGTTTCTCCCTCATCTCCATCATATACATTCGTTCACCATTATTATTTCTGTTTTCTTTCTGATCTCCTCCTCGTACTTCACTGCTCTCTTTCCCACCTGCACCCTTAGATACTTTTTTCACTTTCGCCTCTTCCCCCACTATGTACCCCGGCATCTCTCTGTCCAGTCCCAGCGTCCATCTCCAATACTTCTCCTGAACCTTCTACAAACTCTCTCACTCCCTCCACCCCCCTATCCCCGCCCCGTTTTTACTTTATAACTTTATTTAACACCTATAAAATTCATCCCTTCCTTTATGCAACATATACCCACGTGTCCCAGATAACATTTCCAGCATGGGGATCTCGCTTATTATAAAAGATGTGGTTAAATTAGATAACTAAATTGATATTTAAATTCTGCATAAAAAATATCTTAAGAAAGTGCAAATAAAATTTATATGTCTAATATAAGTAACAAAAAGAAAAAGAAAATTTGACATTTTTCTTTTTCTTGCCATAAGTCTTAAAATATAGGTACATGGAAATTTGGAAATTGGAGAGTGTCCTATAATTTCACTAATCCTTAGGAGTAATTCAACTAATTTAACCAAATCTGTAGGTGTCTTTTATAATAAGCGAGATCCCCATTGCTGGAAATGTTATCTGGGACACGTTGTATATTTTTTACACTATTTTTGAAACTATTGACGGTTTTTTTATTTTTTAGATCCTTAGGCAAATTGTTGAAATATTTAGATGCTAGATAGGAAATGGAACTTTGCCCAAACTTTTTCCTTGCCATATACTTGTTACCAAATAATGTTGTTCTCTTTAATTTAATGAAGTGTGGGTGGGGAAATGTGTATTTCGGAAAACTGCTTTGTGACTACTTTATAAAAGTAAATTTGTCTTATATCAAAAATGCCAGCCTCTTTATAAGGTAAACTAGTCGGATAGATGTGCTCTTTTTTGTGAATTATTTTAAGAAACCTTTTTTGAAGTGTTTCAAGTTTTTTTAGTAGTGTGTCACTGTCACTAGCACAGCCCCATACGAGTACGACAATACCATATGATAATCTTAACTGTACTAGTCCTTGAAAATTTTTTGTTAAACACTATCCATTCTGAATTTTTATAATAATCATAACAATCTTTCGTATGTACCTGAAAGCAACGATGTATGGGGGCAAGATTCACATAGCATTTACAACACAATACCAACATCTTTCACATTTATCACAACAACGCATAGCAGACCAACGCAAGGTCATTATCAAAAACACTCTTCTTTCAGTAGATAGAAACACAAGAATAACACTTTTAAATATAATATAATATAACACTAACAACACCCAACAAAACACATTTTACACATTAGATAGACAAGATAATGACTTCCAACATTCACACGAAATTTGAACTTGAAAGGATCCATTACTAGTTGAACACGAAACACTAAAATTAAAAATTCAAGAAGAAAGAAGAATTTAACACTGCATTTACAGAATTCAGATAGATGCAGAATACCACACCACAAAGAAAACAAGACTTCCGCCCTGGGAAAAGCGTCTAAGGAATCGTATAGATGAAATTAGACGTGAGTTACTTACACAACACATACAAGACACATTGGCACAACCTCTTCCAAACTAATCCCTCATCTAACAAGATTATACCCCGATGAAAACGATCCTAGCGTAATTAGCAACACGCTATGGTTTCAACATGATGGAGCCCCTCCGCATTATAGCCACGATGTTCGTGCCGATTTGAACAATATTTTTCCGAAAAGGTGGATTGGACGTCGAGGACGTATTGAATAGTCACCGCGATCACCTGACGAAACCCAACTAGATTTCTTCTTGCGGGATTACCTAAAGAATCTTATTTACCTCGATGAACCAAATAACTTGAATGAACTACTGCAAGAAATTCGAGAAGAAATAGCAAATAGTCTTTGCGAGTTCATTTTGAATTCAGATGAAGGATTTTCTAATCGAAACATATCTTCAGTTATACAGTTAATACCTACACCCAATCTTTAATTTACAATAGTGAAGTTATCTTTAGATTTAGAGATAACTACGGCAAGCCAAAAACAATACACCACAATTTCCTCATTTTAGGCTTAGATAAAAACATGTAGAATAGAAATTATAAAAGGCAGTCATCATCAAGACTTGTCATTGTCACATAGATTAAGTACCAATATTCTACATAACACAAAAACTTATGGCGGAAAGGTAGGGAACAAAAATTAATAAATATTATTATTAAACTAAACCTAGGGTGACTTGCAAAATGTTAACATCATTTTTACAAAATGTTTGATACCATTTTTGTAAACATTTTGTATTTTTGTCTAGTTTCTCCGTAAACTAGACTTTGCTCAAGTGTTTGAGGATTGTAAGCGTAAACTCTTTTCTTCAAATAGTTCCATGGGAAATAATGTGGGGAGATTCCGGTATTGCGACTATTCATATTTTTTAACTTTTTTAGACCCAGTTTTCAACGCTGTGAATTACGAATCTGTCTTCCTTTTTCCAATGCGACTTTCCATTCGACAGTTGCTGTGCATTTTCGAAAAAAATTGAGAATTTGACGCCGGAAAGGAAAGTTTTGTTATTTAAAACTAAGAATGTTCGGGATACCGGATTCGTTCCAATAATGCGGTGGCGTGAGGAGCCACGGCCTAGAAAACCTGGCGAAACCATACCTTCTGGACCCTCCAATTCATTTCACAAAAAATCTCTGAGAAATGTTCTGTATCGAGCTACATTCACAGTAACCGCATCACCAGTTTCATTCTGGAAGGAATTTCTCTTGGATTTTTATGCCCATTGACATATCCACCACTTTCAAAACGAGTTTCCTCGCTAAATATTATATTTTGGAAAAACCCGTTATTTTATTGCCTTCTCTGTAAGGCCCAATTATCAAATCTGCTACGTAACTCACTAGCGTCTCGTTTTAATTCTTGAGTCAATTCCAAGCTTTTAAATTGAGATCTTTCTTCAGATTCTAATAGATGAAGAAAAAGTACAGTAGGAAGGTCTGATGAACCGAAGTGTTATCTTTTGAGCAACACCTTCAAAATGGATGGCAAAGTTTAAACACTTAATCATTATGTACCTATTCATATGTAGGTATCTCAAAAACAGTGCGTTAAAGCCATGAAACAAATGCTTTCAAGTTCAAGTTTGATTCAAATAATGCTCTTGAGCATTCTTAACTGGTTTAATACCTAATATTCTGAATAATTCAGCAAAACATTTCCCGTTTTTGGTAACGATAAATTGGCGTTCTTCGATGGACAATTGCTCCATGTTGATTATGATGCAAGTTTTTACTTGACATACATCTCACTATAGAATACAGACATTTTTGCTATTATTTTTTACGGTTAACTTTTAGGAAAGAAAAATTGCGGAAGATTGGCACACTTTTAAGCGTACAATAATAAATTATTTAACACTAATTAAAAATTCGCTTAATTTACACCTTGTATCATTACCGGTCATTCTCCTTTGTGTTTACAACGTAATTAAAGTTTGATTTTCGAGAAGGTGCGTGTAGGTCATAGACATTTTACATAGTTACAATTGTTGTCAACAATATAATAACAATAGTAACTAAGAAAAATGCCTATGACGTACACGCACCTTCTCAAAAATCAAACTTTAGTAACTTTTGTTTATGTAAAACAATACATTGTTATTACGTAATTGTAGCGCATTTCCTTTAATTTACAATTTTGTTCCAGTTGACAGTTTCATTATTTTGAATGGAGGAAAACCTGAAGAAAATCCAGTAGGCAATTAATAGATTTGACCATGAATTTTATTATTATATAAGTACCTAATCGATTTGACTGAAAAACCATAACGAGGATTGAATTTTTAATTATCAGATACCTACTGGATTTTTCTTTCCGGTTATCTGCGGTTGACGTTGTTTACCATTTACAATATCGCACTAATTATCTAATTACGAATGATTTTATTAAAATAAACTGGTTATCCTTGATGTCCATGTTTTGTATTCACGTTTGTCCAACTGCGTTCTTTGTCATCTTTTACAATGTGCGCACTATTGATGTACGTTTTATAACCATTGCGGTTTTGGAAAGAAGAATTCCCCAAAAATTTGACATTGCCAGATAGTTGTTTATTTCTTTAGAGCCAGTAGCACTTGTTACAAAACAAATTGGAAAATTTTTGCGAACTTTCTCATGACTTGAGCCCCAATAAGAAAATAAACAGTAAATAGAAGCAAATCAGCCACCGTTTTCTCTGTTAAACAAAATTGAGCCAAAATAAAAAATGAATTACGGTAGAGGATATCATCCGATGAAGAAATTGGGCAGAAAAATTGAAAAATAAATTCTAAATAACACGAGCATGAAAAGTTATTTCTTGCTTGCTGAAACCACATTTGATTAAATAGACGAACTCTTGTAGTGTAACCTACAGGATAGTTTCCCACAAAAAAGTTCCCATGGATCCTTGTCTGCGACAGTGACCGATACACCGTTTCAGAACAAGAGACCATTAACGGTATTTTACTTGTCCTTCTTCCCGGCGACGATCCCGACACTAACGAACCCATCCATACTGAAATTATCAATCAATCAATTTATTGTACTTATTACATGTTACAAGATTCTTATTCCCATAACTTAACATATCACAATAAAATAATAGTACCTACCCAATAAATTACAGTCTATCCACTTGCCATCCTCTGCAGATTACCACCCTCTCATTTTCCTACTTTCCATCCCTTCTCCACCCTCGCTAACACCCATTTCCACCCTCCCTCCTGTTCTCTTAGTTCACAACACTCTTCCACCATATGCACCATCGTCTCCCTTCCCTCTCCATACAGTCTGCATACCCTCTCTTCCTCCTCACACCAGTACTTATTGTCCCTTTCTTAATTCCCCACTCTAAACCATGCCACTATCCTTTTACTCCTTATGTTGACGTCACCGGTTAAATACCTCGGCAAACCGTTTGTCACCAACTCCTTGTACTTTCCATTGTACCTCCCTGCATTAATTTTCGCCTTCCTCTCCTGCCTTTGCACATCTTCTACTCTTATTACTATATCCCAACCATCCTCCACCCCTCCTCTCTCGCATATCCACCCCTCTCGTAGAAGCACCTTCTTCCCTCCTCCTCATATGCTATCTTCTTTTTCTTCTTCACTTCAATTCAACTACATCTCAAGATCCCCACTTCTTCCCGCCTCTCCATCCTTTCCTCAAAGGGCATCACTCTCCTTTCCGCCACTATTCCAATTTTATCTAACTTCACCTCTTCCTCCACCACATATCCCGGGGTTTCCCTTTCAAGCTCCAACACCCACTTCCAGTAGGTACTTCACTTGAATCCTGTCTATCTGTTCCCTTTCAATCCATCCCCACATTTCTGCCCCGTATACTAATACACTTTTTACCAGTTTGTCGAAGAGTCACCTCCTTTTCCACATCCCATCCACCTTTCTCCCAGGCTCCATACGTGTCCCACAATTCCATTTCCTTTCCTTTCCAGCTCCCTTATATGCGCACTGTCCTTGTTATCATAACTTATCTTGTATCCCAAATACGTCACCTCGTCTACACTTTCTATTTCTTCCTCCCCCCACTTCCATATCGCCCTCTTTCCCTTCTCTCTCTTCTTTTGGAATTCCACCATTTTTCTCTTTTTTGTGTTTGCTTCTAACCCGATTCTCTCCATATATTTCTTCACCACCCTTATCATGCTTCTCATTTCATTCTCCTCTCTCGCCACCAACACCACATCGTCGGCGTTTCCTCTATCATTCCCACTACATTCTCGTCCACATTCAACTTCCTCAGCCTCTCCCATAATTTTCCCCTGTTTACACTGTCGAACGCCGCCTTTATGTCTATAAACAGCGCGTACACCCTTTCTCCTTTTTTATCGAACTCTTTATTCACCAACTGTCTTAGCACATGCACATTGTCCATAGTTCCCCTCCCCTTTCGAAACCCTGCCTGCCAGTCTGGGATTAATTCCTTCCCTTCTATTTCTCCTTCTATTTTCTCCTGTATTAACCGTGGCGAACACCTTGTACCCCACATTCATTACACTTATAGGCCTGTAGTTTCTTACGCCCCGCCCCCATACACTGGGCAGACAATTGCCTCTCTGCTCTCCATTTCTCTAGGACACCCACCCCCTTCCATATTCCATTGAACATTTCCAATATTCTACCTCTCGCCTTTCTTCGCGTATAGTTCCAGTGTTCTCCTTGTGTTCCATCTGTCCCCTCCGCTTTCCCTTTCGTCATTTTCCTCCGCACTCTCTCCAATTCTTCCTTGCTTATCCACCTTACTTTGCCAATTTTATAAAACTTACCCATGAGGTACTATGTGCCCTTACTATAAGCTCGGATTAAGGGCGTACAACAGCACTTTGCGCCCTAGGGCGTGTTATAAGTCAACATCACAAAACGCTAAACACTGACAATACCTACTGTATTAAGATATAAATATATGCCGATTATAATATGCTTGGGGATAAGAACGGGTTTCTCTCACAGAATTTAATTTTTTGCAAAATTGTTGTGTATCCTTCTGACACTATAACCACTTGCATCTGTGAGGAATGAAGTACACATCAGAGTTCAAAGTAATGTCAACATTATCCACTGTAAACTGTCATGATCTTGCAATACCGATTATAAAAATTATCTCTAAAGAAAGAGTTTATTGAAGTTGTGTGCTACCCCTGGTACCGTTCTTCCAGATCGTCTAGTGGAGTCTTCTAGTAAGTGATAGGATCTGGCAGTCACGTGATCTGTAGTGGTCTCCTGTATCCTCGGTTTGTGCAGAATGGACAACGAGAACAGGATCGGACAGAGGACGGATCCTTGGGGGACTCCTTGTCCTCGTAACTGGGATCGCCCGAAACGGACCCGGATTCTGTTAAAGAGCACTTATTGTTTATAAAAAACGGGAATCTGGTGAGTGAAATTTGTGGGAAGACATCCACATTTATATGCAACTAGTATTAAAGTCCGTAAACTTAGTTCTTGGGTGCGTTAGAATAAAGGGCGTAACAAATCTATTGCGTGCTATATTCAAACAAAACAGGTGGATAGTCAAATGTAAATGCACATGAGCATTGCAAGTTACATACCTTGCCAGTAATTTTAAAATTTTGGCATCCCCTGATCGGGGGGGGTCAACCTATCGACCTGCCCAGATCAATATAACATTTCGAAATTGCAAGGTGTTCAAGGCTAGGCGGTTCTTCAGCTCTGCTGCAGGTTCTTCTTCTTTCTTCGACGCATAATGTTATCAATAAGTTTTCATTTTTTTCATAGAAGTTATGTTGGTGGTATGCTTTCAACAGTTGGAATTGAACTATTTATGAATGCAATCGACATTTTTCCTGCATTCGTATTTAATTCTTCAATTGCTTCACTTAGTTTACGTTCCATCGCAGTGAGTTTGGCACATGCACGGCCAAATAGCACTAAATATAAAAGAATGGATGACTCAAGTTGATTCGTTTCATGCACACTAAACTACCACTTTAGCCAAATACTAGTCATAACTTCCCCAATCACAGTGATGAGAACTTGAACTTTGTAGTTTGTTGGTACATTTCTCCTGTTATAGTGCGTTGTTGGTAAAACTGGTATCGGCTCACTTGTAACATCCGCACTGTGAAACTGCAGATAAACATGATTAGAGTCTTGGAATCCATTCTCACAATGGCCAATTGGAATGTTGGAATAGTATTTCGTTCACCTCTGCATTCTATCTCCGTTCCATCGGTTCCATCTAAACCCATCTCCGTTTACCCATTTTCTAGAAAGCCTGAGCAGCTCGCCTCCGTGACATCTGTTGTAGTCAGGTGTGGCGGAGGAATGAATACGATACCTTTTCTGGTTTCTTTATCCAAATCGTCCACTATAACTATAGTACATATCGTTACACAAAGCGCTCATCTTTGCAATTGATTAAATAACCTCCTTCTTCTCATCATTACGTGCCCAGTTCCATAAATACTAGTGGGACGAAACTGGACAAATTTTAAATGTTGGATGGGCAAACCAACTGGTTACCACTTCTGCAAGTTTGTGCAGAAGTTCCTAACTTACACACCTGCAATTTGTACCGTACCAGGAAATGGTATGTACAAGCATTCCTTGGTAACGAATACGATTCGTACTTTCAGTACAATCCTCTGAACTGGAAATTATTCCGTCCTTTTACGCACGATGCAAATAAGTATTTCACCAAAACAGAGGATGCTGTTTGGTAGCAAAAATATGAACTCAACTAGAACTTTACGAGATGCTGTTTGCAATAACAAGTGTCATTGATGTTTGTATGAAAAAATGAAATCACTTATACCTTATACAGTCCAAAAACGAATAACATTGAAAAAAATATTTATTCCTTAAAATCTACCTATAAAAATAATTAGCTATACAAAACAATTCATTGCTTTTCTTTTTTCGGCCTCATTTTCTTCTCGGGTTTCTCAGGTTCGTCTTTGGTAGGACCAGCTACAGCCGTCGCTTCCGGACTTGCTATCGCCACCCCTTTAATACCGACTAGAGCAGTACCGCGAGGACCGGCACTCGCAACACCACCTTTACCCGATAAAGCTAAAGCTGAAGGTTTGGCTTGAGATAGTGACGGTTCAGCTTCGTCTTTCATGACCGGCTTTTCTGGAAAACGTGAAAGCTTAGCTTTGCTAAGTGGGGGGAAAAATGTACTAACCTGCTACTTTTTTTAATTCTTCGACTGGCCTAGCCTCGATTGTTACCGTATCGTCGTCTTCCTTTCGATTATTATCGAGAGTGATTATAAATGGGTATTGAACATCGCTGTAGTAAGCTCCGAGAGGTGGTGTAACCGGAAGATTTTTGGCAGTGCGTGAAGTTTGGCGTGGTGCGGCTATTACTAAAGCTGCTACAGGTACTTGTGGTTGATTTGGGTATGGTAAAAATTGTATGGGGGCGGGTTGTCTGAAATCTGCCACGTTATTCAACGATACGTAATTTTCACCCTGCTTTGTAACGGGTTGTAGAACGATTTGAGGTTTTTCCGGTTGAGGGAGAAATTGTGGTTGGTGGTATATCGGTTGCTGCTGCTGCGGTTGCTGGTAAACTTGTCGGGGAATTTGTGGTTCCGGTACTGGCACGTTTGAGAACAACGTATTTCCATTTAATATGAAGAATTGTTGTCCGGGTTTCAAAATAGGTCTTGCCGGGAAGGCCTTTTTAGGGAAGAAGTTGTTAGGAATCTTTTCGGCTTCTTCCAAGTCGTCCTGTTCGCTGGCGGAAACGGGTTCGTCAAACGTTTCGATCCTTTCAGGTTGCGCTAAAACATGTTTCATTAGAAAATATACGTACTTAATAAATTCTTGGTTATTTATTAGATGTAATTGTTACTCGTGTACGATTACGTAATTCGACTACCTATTGTGTTAGACACGCGACCTAAGTATGACCTATTTTTTTGAATTGTTGCAACCGTAATGATTGTAATTAAGCATTTCGTGTAAGATTAATGCTTAAGTGTATCCATTTAACAAATGTGTGCTGCAATTTATATCTTAATATTTTCGGGTTTTTCTTCATTTTTTATACACGACATTATTATATAACTGATTTGTAAGAGAAACCACAGCTATAATAGAAATAGATCAATAACGCAAAAATAGTGAAAAGAGGCCATATAAACAAATTAGGTACAACATGCAATACAGCAGCCTAAGGTGTTGTAAATAATTTAAGATGAAGTAAACTTATATTTTTTTCCATGCGCTTAAGTATTGTGTAAATTTTTTCAAGAGTAGTGTGTCTTCATTCATTCTCATTTTAAGAAATATCGCATTCTGAAAACTACTGAAACCACATTTTGTTATAAATTGACGTCATTCCACCGCAAAGTAGTGCTCAATTAAATCTGAAACTCATTGGTATTGAAATGCCTGGACGTAATTTTGAAATCGTGGAATAATTTATTTACGGAATACTGACGTCACATTTGGAAGCAATATACTACCTATGTATTTTTGTTATATTGAACTACTTTTATATAATTTTTTACTATTTTTTCTCTCTTTTGTTATTTCCTCGAAAATGCCAAAACATTTAAATTTTTCATAAAAGTAAAGAATCTTTTTCTCCTTCTGTTTCCACACAAACAAGGACTTATTGTGCAAAAGTGTAACAGCAATAATTCAATCATTTTGTTATTTTAATCAGTCTAATTTTGATCCTTGAAATTCTTTCAAAAAATCAAAATCTTCCAAAAAGATCGGTGGGTATCTAATACTGATACTTTCAAAACTGCTTTTTGATTTGATGGACATTTATTTTGTTTCTTTTACAGAAAATAAATTTGTTTGAGTTTTTAGAAGAAGTGTAGGAAGACCACAAAAAAGATGTGCTTAAAGTTGGTTATCTTCGGAAGAGAATACACCGCGTGACCAAGTTTGAAGCTCGAAGAAAAACAGGGCACTACTCTACAATAAAAGAAAAAGAAGAAGAAGAAAAGATTTTGATTCGGTATCAGAAATAGGTTAGTGCCATATGATGGAACTTCATTTTTTTTATCTATCGGTCTAAATGAAAAGATAGATTTTTATCTTTCAATAGAGGGAGATACTTGATAACATGGTTTTTGAACGCCTTGAACTGTGTTTCGAAGTAATATTCCTTTGGTTTCTTAATTTACTCAAAAACAGATCCGAATTTCATATTTTTTATACAATTATAACACGTTGTGCATGGTACAGACAACCAAAGAAGATTGAGTTCTGAAAATGCTAAATAATATATCCGAATTTCAAGAGAAACCAACCATGACCCCATCTCGCTTTTATATTTTTAAGCGCCCAATCTTTTTGGAAACGTGACCACTACAATTCTTCTATCGACCTTAAATTTAGAGAAAATTGTGGGAAGATCATTGATCTGCAAAAATTAGTTTTGCTCATTTCAGGCTCGCTGTTATTGTTGTGCCTTTTATTTCGCTTTGTTCCTCTTTCCACTTTTGGAAGTAAGACGCGAGATATAGTGCCAAAGGTCAAACTTCAATCATTTTACCTCATTCATATGTCATCAACGATTTGTAGATAATTAGACCCAATCTTTTTCTCCAAATACTTACACGTTCTATGTGACAAGGAGCTTTAAATCAATTTTGAGATTGCTCCACAAGTGCCATATCTTTTAAGTTTTCGTGCAGAATCATGACAGGTGTATTCGTTCACATGTACCTCAATCGAGCTGAGAAGTTCAAGTTTCGAACTGTTTCCAAAATAATAAGCTGAACCAAGAAAAACTAAATCGGGGCCAGAAAACTTACCGGAAGAGAATGTAATTTTACCTACGTTTCTTAGGTCACCCTGATATATATACTACTGTTTGCTGAAGTAATGCAGTGATTTTCTCGAAAATTTTTTTCAAAAAGTAACATTGAATAATACAAAATAGCAAAATGGATCAGACTTAGTGTAACTTGCTGAATCCGTACCATTTTATTTCATAGTTAAGAAGATTTGCTCATTTTTCTGTTTTCAATATTTTAAACAATGAAAGGGCAAGTGAACAGTGAAGAGAAGATTGGATTGGATTTGTAATTAGAAGTTATTTATATTTCCTTGCCTAATCGCTTTTAAACTGATGTGGACTGCCTGCTATAAAACTAAAAGCTTTTAGATACCTTCAATCAGAAAAATTCGCTTTTATTAATCACACAGCTTGGCGACAATACAACAACAACAATATAAAGATCCAAAGTTTCTTTTGGTTTTCAGGTTGTATCAGAAAAGGAAATTCTTTATTCCACATTTTACATAAAAGAATCATTTTGCAACCGTAGTTTGCTCAAGAAAACTTCTTTAAAGTCTTGGATAATTTGGTACCATACTTTCTTATGCTGTGTACCTATTATTTCAATAATGATCGAGCTCCAAATTATGCCCTTATTCACATCAGTTTCAACATATTTTTGTTACAGTTTTCAATTCGATGATTATTTAGCTTTCTTCACCAAATAATTATAAATTTCTCCCAAACGTAACACCAACATTTTCTCTTTTGCCTATAAAATGCAAACACATACCAAGGTAAGAAGTTTTAGTAGATGGTTAGCCCAAACGAGTTATTGCTTCCCCTTGTGGGCGTAAAGCTTCATATCATGTCAAAATTCGGCTATTCCAGTATGTCTGCTGCGCATCCATCTCATCTAGAGATAAACGTGCATAAATAAAGCCAGTTTTCTGTCAGAACCAACGGCTCAGGAAAGAGGAGCTTTGGATTATCCAAAAGAGACAGAACTTTTTGTATGTAATGGGGTTGGTCTTCAAAAAAAGAGTTCCCTTGCTATAAAAATGCAACACAAACTATTATTACAATACACACAACAAAAGGTAACGTTTGCGTGCTTTTTTTATGTTGAGACTGATCTTCTAGTCACATGTATCGCAGTGGTCTTGTTGAGCTTATCATAGTTAATTCAGCACCATCCAAGTGTCGTCAAGAAGATAATGTAGAGTATTGGTTTGGTAAATTATAATCTTACAGTGAACCAAAGGTTGAAGACAATATTTGGGTGGTTGACAATTCCTTTTTTTAAGGGTTGATAATTATGGAACGTGAGTTCAATTCTATTCCAATTGAAGAATTCTAAACAAACTTTGATCTTGTGAACCTAATGTTCAACAGTTTGTGGAATTTGAATTGCGCAAGTACGGAAAAAAATTTCGATCTTCGAAGAACAAGCGAATCAAAAACGGCGATGGGTACGTAGCGAAAGATTGGTACTATTTTAGAAATATTAAAATGTGAATGTAAATTCCGATGGGGGATGGGACCTAAGTCCACGGGTACGTGGGCCTCATTCGGGCCCTTTGTACTGCCGGATACACCGGACCACAGTATGAACTGGTCACCCCTCCAAACATTAAAGGGAGGTAGAAATCTTGAAGTACAAAAACGATGTAAGTGGAATTTTGGGTGAGTTTGAAAAAAGACTTAAATCTAGATTTAAAGAAACATCGGGCTTCGAGTGCAAGTAGTGTCAACATTAAAATAAAATTGTATTTCTTCCTCTTTTCACTTTCTTTAAAAATCAAAAACTAAAGTTTCCACAACTAGAAATTCATGAATGCAAACAATAATCTTGTGGGCTTATAGGCCCTACAGGATCTTTTCTTTTTGTTCGACGCAAACCGAAAATAATAGTACCTTCAGCTTTAATTTTAGTAATTAGTAAGAGGTGCTAGTTTTAATACCAATTTTTTAATTCTGACCTCTTTCAATGAAAAATGGTTCAGTAATTATTGCAAAATTTGCAAGTCAGTTTCACATACCTTAAGTATTAAATTATGTAGATAAAAGTTTATTAGTCACACAAAGTTAACATATTGTGCTCAATGTTAATAAACAATTTGTGTTAGTCAAAATTGAATTAGAAAACAATTAGAAAATTTATTTACAAAAGTATTGACAAAAGATTGTATTGGATTTAAAGATCCTCAAGTATCGGGCAGTCTTTTAAAACACTTATCGGATTTCACTGGTATTTTCCCTTTCCCCTACAAAAATAAAAATTTCATAGGTGTGGTTATTTTCAAATGATTTACATACAAAATATACACCTACTAAATGCTCACATTGTAGCAAAATTATGGTAATGAAGATGGGAGATGAATGTGGCGCAATTAATAACGCGAGATGTTTTTCTTTTGCGTACTTTTACATTATATGCTAATGAAGCCTTAAAGGATTAACATAATCTTACCTGATTGATAAAACGGTCTTCCAGTTCTGGTTGGTGGATGATTTCCAGCCAAGTCAGGTACTTCTTCCGCGTCTTTTTCGATTGGTGGTATATGTGCGGGTTTTGGATATCCGGCTTGAAATACGGGTGTTTGTGGATATCCCACACCGGGTACAGGTTGTGGGTATCCCACCCCTGGTGAAGGTTGTGGGATTAGAAAATTACCGGGTGGTGGTGATCCTGGTCTGTACAGAAATTGTTGTCCGGGTATTGCGCCACCTCCATAATATAGTATAGGGGGCTGAGCACTGTGAAAGTAATAAAAATTATGAAAAAGCTTTACGAAGGTGATAAAGCTGAAGATGAACTGAATAATAATTACGAAAATGTTGTCATTTATATTACAAACGTTACCTGATTTTATTTACAATGGAATTATGACCTTTACTTCTAGGTTGATTACAAATTATTATGCAAAATTACTGACACGATTTAATAAATCCCTTAACGGAGATCAATAAAGAAATTGCGTAACGCATTTAGGTACTTTCACGCTAATATGTGGATATAAAGAAATTTAACTTACACGCAAAAAGTGGAAAGTGGAAAATTATAGCTGTTAGCAAAGGTTGTATAAGTTTTAATGATGGGCTTGACAATTTTTACAACCGGAAATTAAAAAAAAAAAACTTACCCAGGATAGAATTGTTTATCAGGAACGTAACCGAGACCGGGATACTGAAGTCCGAATTGATGGTAAATGTCGGGAGAATAAGCTCCCGATGGTCCTATTGGTAAGCCATGTTTTGCAGATTGACCCAATTCGGATTTTGCAGACTGGGCCTTTATCACAACTACCAAAATTGGCATCACTACCATTAAACGTACTGAGAACATTTCGTCTAAAACAAAAATTCACACATAACTAAGTATATAAAAAAGGATTAATTACTTATGCAAATTAGTAAAATTAACAATCCCATATAAATGCAATAAGTTTTTCTACAATTATAAAACAATAATAGTAAAAATACAGTTAGCGTTATAAGAGAAATTAGTTTGGCTTACCGGAGATACTATTAGTTGACACAACAGCAAGTGAGTACCTTCTCCAGAGGCGCAACGACCTCTCTTATACTACCACCAGATAGGGAGGAGCCCAATGCCAAAGACTTCCAGTAATTTGTTTTGAAGATTCATATGTTTAGCTTTTTGTTAAAAAAAAAATTATGATGCACTGCACGAATTTTAATTCCCTGAATGTGATAACATGCATTACATGCGTTTCGGTTGATAAAATACCAAAATTTCAAAATTTCCTCGTTTTAATATGACAAATTTTCCTATACTTGTTCTTTAATTCCGATTATCTTCACCGCATTTTTTTTCACATGGAAATACCTACGGAATCAGATCATTTTTCGATCAGACGCTTTTTTTTGTGCATATCATTGTATGAAAATTAACGATGACAACCTTCAACTATGAGATGATCCTTATAGTGCGACAAGATTATGGAATTATTTAAATTATACTTATTATGCTAATGATATTCTGTTACATTTGCACCGATTATTTTCGTAAAAAAAAACCGACCGCTGAGGTATTAAAAAAAATTGAAAGGAGATGATCGAGTGGTGACAGAAATCCCATTTACGTTATCGGGAACGACTTTTTAGTATTTAAGCAGAAGCAGGTTAATAATCTCTGTATGTAGATTTTTTGTACACGAGTACGGGAAAATTTTACCAATGGAACATATTTTTTCGAGCAAATTTGGTTAGTTCAAAAAGTAATGGAAGCAAACCTTGAAACATTTACGAGGTTCATAGACTTTTTTCACATCCCACATTTTACATAACCGTAATAAGCTTTCGATATGTATGAGTGCGAGTTTTTCATATCGTATCATTTATCCACATTTTTGAGATAGTGGAAGGGTTAATATCAACTGCTGTTGGACGTTTATTTTTCGAAAAGGATTCTCTGTTTGAGTCAATGTCAAATCTACGCTTTCCAAGCCGTTTTAACGATGTTACCAAGACTCGTTCTATTTACCAAGTATCAGTTTCGGTATTACGATGAGTATAAAGTATTATAACACAGTCAAAATGGAGATTCAGGCAATACTCACGAAAGAGCATTGCAGACATTAGTCGAAAATCCCAGGACAGAGTCATTCCAAAGTCTTCCTGGAAACCCCAAACGGGGACCTAGCTACGTCCATCTTAAAGTTACGCAGGACGAAGATAAAACTTGCGACAGAAAGCCCGACATGCAGGGGTTGTGGTGAGGTAGATGAAACGCCCTATCACGTCATTTGCCATTGTGAGGCATTTATAAAGGCAAGGGAACACCTACTTGGAAATGAAAAGATTACACAAGAGGAAGTAACGAAGATTCGCCCTACTAAAATCCTGGACTTTGTGAAAGATACAGGTATTCTAGAAGAGTAGACAACACCGGGGAGCACAATAGACCAAAAGGTCGCAGGGCGGGAACCTATTGGGACCACCCTTAGTATAAATAATAATAATAATAATAATAATAATAATAATGAAACCAATTATATTTTTGCGGCGGTTTGGAGAGAAATGAAGGCCAAGTTTTTAATGTTGTTTGACCGAAAGCAGGACCTTGGTTTGTTTTTGGTCAAGGGCATTCCTACAGTATTCCTCCTTCTTGGTCAGTGGTACCAAGTTCTCTCTAGAGATTGGTTTCCGTTTTGTTAGATATATTCATATTGGCGACGTTCAGGCACAGTGTTCGTTGGTTCGTTTTCGATTTGTCTGTCTACGTTAAGAATTTAAAAGAATTGACTTTTTTTGGTCCAAAGTTGTCTTCCCCTGTGGTACAAAGGAATACAAGATCCGTAGTGGTGATGTCTAGTGGGGCCAAAGATCCTGCTAAGCATCATTTTATAAATTCACAGTACGATGGTGTTAATTATCAAGGTGGAGAGTTGGAGACGTTTTTGTCTTATCTCTATCGTAATTTGGCTTGGATTCAAGATTTCAGTACTGGGAAAAAGAGACGACACATTGATACATAGCAGTCCGCTCAGTTCCTTGATGAAAAAAGTCGGAACCATTTAGGAAGTCACGTGAATTAACCGGGTATGAAGAACCGAAGTCCTGTAAAACAGGATAATGTCATGTTGGAACACCACCCTAACACTTACACTAAATGATACCCAACTCATCACAAACACAATACAAATTAAGAGGGGCATCTTTCAGGGTGACTCCTTGAGCCCACTTTGGTTTTGTCTTTCTCTTAATCCCCTTTCACACATGCTGAATAACACAAATTTTGGTTATAACTTAAAACACAATCACGAAATACATCACAACGTTACACATCTATTTTACATGGATGATCTTAAATTATACGCCTCTACAAGCACAAAACTCAACCATTTATTACATATCACTGAAACATTTTCACATGATATACACATGGAGTTTGGTATTGACAAATGCAAAACACAACACATCACTGCTGGTAAGAGAGAATTTGTGGATTTTGAGCTCGAACATGGTGACCATATAAGATCCATGGACGAGAATGAAACTTACAAGTATCTTGGTTTTCAGCAAAACACACACATAAAACATACACAAATAAAACGAAATCTAATCACACAATATTTACACAGATTACGTAGTATACTTAAAACACAACTACACGGTAGAAACACTGTCAAAGCTATTAACACATACGTTACACCGGCCCTTACTTATTCCTTTGGAATAATAAAGTGGACCAATACAGATTTAGAACAGGTACAGCGAAACACACGTACATTACTCACTAAATACCGAATACATCATCCACACGCCTCAACAGTAAGACTATACCTTCCTCGTTCACGAGGAGGTAGAGGCTTAACAGACATAGCCCTGTTACACCAAACACAAATACACAAACTACGAGAATACTTTTATAACAAATCACACATTTCAGCGCTACACAAAACAGTCACACTTGCAGACAAATCTTACACACCCTTAAATATGAGTAATAGAAACATCACACCACCAATGAGTAGAGATACGTACATCACGCATAACATACAAACTTGGACACAAAAGATTTTACACGGACGATATCCACAGGAGATTAACGAAGACTGTGTTGATATTATAGCAACGCATGCTTGGTTAACCAAATGTGATATTTTCCCAGAGTCAGAGGGTTTCATGTTTGCCATACAAGATCAGGTCATTTACACACGAAATTACAGAAAACACATAATTAAAGATAGGACAATTACACATGATCTTTGTAGACAATGCTCGCAAAGACCAGAAACAATACAACACGTTATATCAGCATGTACACGTCTAGCACAAACGGAATACAAACACAGACACGATCAGGTAGCTAAGATAATACACCAAAAACTCGCCACAAAACATAACCTTTCTACTGATAACACACCCTATTACAAATATACACCGCAAGTTGTACTTGAAAACACCACACACAAACTATATTGGGATAGGACACTACTCACAGATAAAACTGTATATAACAATAGGCCAGATATAACACTTATAGATAAAACAAAAAAAATCATATACATAATAGATATTGCAGTTCCCAACACAAACAATTTAGCCAATACACACGCAGAGAAACATCGGAAATACACTGATATAGCTCAGGAACTTAAAGCGCAATGGAGAATGGGAACTGCTCTTACAGTACCCATTGTTCTTAGTGCAACCGGAGTTATACCAAAAACAATACATCACAGTTTGCACATTTTAGGGTTAGATAAGAACATATACATACAATTACAAAAGGCAGTCATTATCAACACTTGTCACATAGTTAGAAAATTTCTAAACATAACGGAAGATACCGCACATCACTCAGAACCACATCACACACTTTCAACTAATACCATTCAAACACAAAATGAAACACAACACTCAATCCTCCCTTCACAAATTGAAACTCTGTTGCATACACAACATAACATTATAGAAAGTCCATTACCAACACACAACACTTCAACAATCACTCATGTAACACCTCTGACTCGTTCTCATGCACTCAAACGTAAACACACAATATACTCACAGTATCAGAATTCGCAATTAACACAAAACACAAACAACACATTACCCACTCGAGTGCAACCTATGCGTCGAGCTAAACAACAAAAAACGCTTACACAATAATCATAACACTTTTTCAAAACATACATATTATGTTCATTTTTTTCTTTTCTATAAAAAGTCACTAAGTCACGAATAAGTGACGCCAACGGAGAAGCCTAGGAATATAGGGTCTCTTTTTGTTATTGATGCGCGACGCTGCGTTCATGTTAATGCCTTCGCGGAAAGAGGGTCGACGGGACGTGGCTTTTACAAATTGGGATCAAATACACCGAGGCTTCTCAAACAAATACATTATCTAAAATGTGATCAGCGTTGGTTTTATCAACGTCATTTAATTTAATGAACATAATATGTGTATAGTATTTAGTATGTTCACTTTTTAACAGCAACTTCAAATTTATATTAGGTGTTTTCTTTTTGCATCGCTACAGGCTTAGGCACATGCACAATCATCACGTGATTAAAGTGCCTTGCGTCATAAGACATTTCTGCCTCAGGTTAATATAAAACTTAAATAAAGCTTTTAAAACGAATAGTTATTTTTATAAAACGAATGGTGTGTATTGACAGAGCTGACTTAAAGCTACCACAGGCTACCACAAAATGCAAAAAGAAAACACCTATTGTATAGATATATGTATTACTAGGACTAATCGTAACTTGATTTCGATCCGTGCGATTAGTTAACCAGGCTTGGCCTGAGTATCGATAACAATCGAAGTACATATAATAATAATACATGATTGATCTACAATTTATTTGGGGCCATATTCAAACCCATCTTGAATCTTAAAGGAGATTTTGATGGGATGCACATGACTCTTTATTGTACAAACATCTTGCGAAGCACTATTTTAGGTGTTAAAGATTATCATGAGATTAGAAAATTTTAACATACCTACCTAACTATAAAAAACTATTTTGTTTATGGTTGCAATAAATTTAAACTTCATACCATTAGAGAAATTTCAATATTACTAAAAGTAAGTCTTTATACAATATATCACAAAACGAATTTAATACATTTTCCCTAGAGTTCGAGACGGAAGAAATGTGACATGCACAGATTGCAATTCAAAAGGAAAAGGAAAAAATCTAAATTTGTAGAAGGCACAGATCACCACGAAAGGAGGTGACAACCAGAAAATGTGAGGTAAAGATAGTGACTGAAAGGAAGCGGTAGTGAATGGCAGGACCAAATGAAAAACATACATGTAGAGAAAATATTTATGTGTAAATAATGAATTGGCAACAGAGGAACGAGTTACCAAAAAAAAATTAAAAAAGATAGGAGAAGGTTAAAGCTTGAGGTTCTGAAAAACAAGGGGAAGAGATAGTATGAGAAAGAGGAAAAGAGAAGTTTAGTTTTTGGTTTTTGCTTTATGCGAAATTTGATTACGTCACAGTTTATGGCCGAAGAAGTCCAAATTCTGTGGGTTTTTAAGGAGTTAAATAGCAAGGAAAGTGAACTATATATAATGAGATTTAGTCTGTTTGTTTCTATTGACACAAAAAGTAAATTGGCATTATCACAAGCAGGTTTTTCTATGTTTGCACCCGTTGTGTTCTTGTTTTCGCAATGGAATAACCGTATGACAGTTGATGTCGGGGTAATGTCCCAAAAAGAACTACAATACATACAAAAGACTAAGACTATGATATTTTATTTTCATAAATATACATTTACAAGAACAATACGATGCATGCGCTTGTTTAGTTTACAGTTTGCACAAGTAGTCTCAGGTTCTTTCAAGAAACGCGCCAAGCTGCGAGACGGTCCCCTGAAGGCCTCTCTCGCATGGCGACAGTCTAACATCAAGTTCCATCTAGCCTTGTGCTGAGCTTGTGTGTCTTGAGTTATTCAGTTGTTTACAGTTGATCCGGTAAGTGGAAGACTCGGCTCTGGACCATAAAACAGCTAATTTATCCTTATAATTTTAAAGAAAATTAATGAAATTTCGAAAACGCTCGAGACACGAATGTAACAATATTTTGTAATAAAACGGAGGAAAAATGTTGATATGATGCTGTTTAACATCTTCTTTCTTGTATTCAGCAAATGTCTAATTTCTAGGTTGATCCTTTTGTGCTGCTAAGAAAGAAAAACCCTCAAGTCCTCGTAGGCGACTAACGGGAGGCAATGGATCTTGTTCAAGGATACCAAGACTTTCCCCACTCTCTCATATGATCTCACTACGACTGGGCGATACACAAAGAAAACAACTGGTATGGTTTGGTAACGTTAATAGAATACCTAGAAGAACACAGAGAGGGCTGGACTGGAATATCTCAGAAAGACAAAAAGCAGGACGCTCAAACAAGCGGGAATTCTATCATCAAATTGTCGCAACAATGGTAGTGATTACTCTGAAACACCTTGTCTACTCTGTCCTAAGGTAGTGGTCGACAGTGAGGCTGTCATCACAACTTCCTTAGCTGATGAGGCGAATAGAAGCCGAAACAGAGACGAAGCTGGGCGTTCAAGAGCGTAAGTTCAATGAATAATTTTTTTTGAGTCGTTCTCAGGGTTTGCAGCCAGATGATTTCACAAAGGCGAACGAATGTCTCTTTGCCCGTGATTTGCAAATTCAAAACTATGCGTTTTGAGACTTTGAGGTCTTGAGTTGTGATGTTATATAGATATCTGAACATTAGCGGTGAGTGAGTCATGTTCTGGTAGGTCATTAACATTCATCAGTAAAGCGATTGTCATTGACGTATTGACGATTCTCGCGATGTAGGCTTGTTGAATTATTATACATATATTTGAACTTACAGGAGAGGCAGGATCCGCCAAATTGACCATATTTTAGTCCATGGAAGTCATTCCGACAGTCGTACAACCGCCGCGCCGGGAGAATTATGTGGCAGCCATTAGGGTAAGATTTTGTACCCTATTAAATGTATTTCCTTATGAATAGCGCATTTGGCATTTTTGAACAGGGGTAGTATGCGAGGAAATTAAGCACTCAACCTACAAAATTTTTGTAGTAAGAGGGATTGAGATGGGTTTTTTTGCATTCGCTTCCTAAATTCAATAGAAAACTTTGTACCTACTTTTGATCATGCTTTTTTCGAAATTGCATTTGTGTAGTGAAAAATGCTTCCTGAAAAATGCATTTTCACTTATAATTGCACAAGAGGTTTGTATTTTACCGAGTAAATTTGGGTTGTTTAATAAGAATCTGTTGCCTAGCAATTAGACGAGAAAAACTGTCAACCAATAAAAATGCGACACCGAAGGTGGAGCATTTTTAGGTTGACAGTTTTTCGAGTCAAATTGCTAAAGGAAACAGATTAGAATTTAAACAACACAAATTTACTTGGTATAAATACAAATCTCGAGTGTAATTGGGCAGGACAATTTAACGAACAAGAAATTTAGAAATCCGTTCGTAACTTTACCAAATGGACTCATTCTTAAAATAACACAATCATCATATACAATAAATTATTGACAAATGTCAAACTATATGTATTTATACGGCGGGCACGGATACTGCGATAGTTGATTAGAATTTGAAAGTGAAAAAACCACTAGTGCAATTGTCGCTGTAAAAGTGACAATTGCACTGCGGCTAATGGGATTTTTTATACATGAGTTGAATTGTCAACAGTAATATCCCTAGTGCACGGAAAATAGTCGATAAAATTTTGACGTTTCTACGAAAATGTTTTGCTAGGAAATATTTTGAGTGAATTTGCCATAGTAACAAAATGTCGAGACGAAGCAACACCACCTATAAACATGGTGTTGGACGAAGTCGAGACATTTTGGATGGCAAATTCACGAAAAGTATTTCCGTTTAGCAAAGCATTTGAGTAAAGGAAACGTCAAAATTTTATCAAGTATTTTACGTGCACGTGGGGTATTCGGCATGATTATTTCTCGAATAGCAATAACAGTAGAATAATCTCCAAAACGCTGCGTTTTTAAAAAGATCTTCAACCAAATTACGATTTATGCAACACTGTAAACGAAACGTCAAAATTTAATCGCGATTAAATTTTGACGTTTCATCGTTTAACCGCGGGTAAATTTTGACAGATTCGTTTTTTCACTGTAAAACATCTGTCATTGGATGAGAACGATGTAATAACCGAATTCTATTGGTTTATATTATATGAGTGAAATAATCATAGGAAAAATTCATAAGTTGGTTATAAACTTCTAGAATCGACTCAATTCGGGTGCAAGGGGGTTTTCGAGGTTGCTGATTCCGAATATGACATCCAAATTGGCTCATCGCCACCTGGAGCTTAGGATGGCTGAGCAACGTCATCTCTGAAGCTTTTTCTGAAATTCAGTGAAACTCCAGAGGATGTGCGGAGCACCAGGTACGCGGGGGACGGTTGCCGATGCCTGAATTGGAATCAGCAACCCAAAAAAACCCCCGGGTGAGATGTCTAGAATCATTTGAGAGTGAAATTCAGAATAAGCATCGGAGATGGCGTTGCTCAGCCATCCTGAGCTCCTGGTAGGGCGGTGAAGATGCATTTTTCAGGACGCATTTTCCACTGCAAAACATGATCAAAAGTAGGTACACAGTTTCCTATTGAATCTAGGAAGCGAATGCAAAAAATCCAATCGCAATCCATCTTACTACAAAAACTTGGAAGGTTTGGATTTTTTTAGTGCTTTATTTCCTCGCCTATAGATAGGTTTTATACTGCCTTTTATATCCCTTTTAATATCCATGATATTTCTATGCTCCCTGCTTCTGCAAAATGCGGCACAGGTTGAAAGTTTTTTTTTGAAAGCACTACTACCATCCTCGTAATCTGAGAAAGAAATGAGTCCTTGTAGCGTGAGAAAACGAAGGTTTTTTCTTTCTTTTTGATGGATAAGTAGACCCACAAAGTAGGTAGACATTTACCAAAGGTTTATCATTGAGCTTTAGGTGTTTATTCACTATTAGGCAGTCTTGTAGTAGTAACGTTGATCCTATTACAACTACTTTTTCTGGAAATTGACGCAGTCCAATCCTTTGAAGCATTGTGGAGGAAAGAACTAACCACAGAATTTGTTTTTTACAGAGACACCTTACCTCATTTTTTCCAAGCCTTCAATATGGCAAATGAAGAGATAGTATCTTGTAATGTCACTTATTATCATCACTCACAAGCTCAAGAAATAAAATGTATAGGAAACAAAAAAAATTTGCATAGGTCAATTTTTTTTTGGAACACTAATACAATACTTCCCTTTTACTTCGTACTCGGGAAGTAAAAAGTAGTAGAAATAGTCACCAAGCACAAAAATTCACACGATCCAATCATTGCAAAAATGCACCAATGGAACAGTAAGGTGCAGTAGCCAACAAAAAAATTATAAAATAAATGCTTGCTGATGATACAACTAAATGCTGTTGCGACCAGTTCCATTGATTCAAATATTTTTGCTTAAGAAGAAAAAATTTTTACTACTTCCTGTTCTCCTTTAACCTTTCATGGGTTTACGGTTTAGATTGTTTCCTGGTCATCCCAAACATTTTCTTCCTTCTGACGACTTGTTTCTAATCTCTCCCAGTTTAAATCTACCTTTCATTCTTTTTGAAACTTTTATCTCTGTCATCTCTGTCAAAATCTATCTGACCTTCTATTCCTGTTTTGGTTTTGGTTTTAATGAATTTACATTTCAGCTTGGACAAGGGTTGACGATCTTATTGCCTTTGTTCTTTAAGATTTGTTTATCTTTGGAAAGTTCACTCGTGCCGGTGATTTGAGAATGGCAATAATTCATTCCCTTATCAGATTTCTTGGTTCCTTTGTACCTAACTTTAATTTAGTGCTGTAAATACATGGGCGCGTTTGATTTTACTATATTTTCCTGTTGGTAAAAGAACGTACGATAAAGATGAAAATAGGAAGTGTGCAAATGTATTGAAAGGCAAAAATGGTTAATGGGTTACTGCAGAACCTTATTAATTATTATAATGCTATTCGTCGTTTCTAATTTATTTGTAGATAAACAAACAATTCGTATTTTACATGTACCGCTGGCGCTAATTTATCATACGTTATAATCAATTGAACGAAGACTGATGGTGACGAAATTTATTAGTTTTTCAAATAGGCAATAGGCGTTTAATTTGTATATCACGTATGTCCTGAACAAATCAAAATGTGGTAACATTTAAAGGGATTAACCCTTTATAAGAAATTTTATTCATTATTGCGTTGTTGATGAAATCCATAACAAATGTTTTTGAATTCTTTAGTAAATACCTGTACGTTTAACACGTGTTGCATGTTGATAAGGAAATTAATTAACATATTTTCCCACTGAATTGTATTTCTGAAGCCTTGTTTATTGTGTGCGCTGCCTCTACAGTACCTACCTCGTTATAAAATACTAATAGAATCTTTTCATATTTTCCTGTTTGGATATAATAGGATGCAATCTTAACGTTAATTACTCCATGCCAAAAGTTGAGATGTGGCAGGGTCCTCCCACATTAACATTGTGCCTGTGCCATTCTAATCGGAACAGGAAAATAAATGGGAAACTCCAACAAAGCACTAATTTGATATCCAAACTCTCCTTTGTCATCATCCCCATTGAAAAGATCTTCTTTTTGAAGTAATTTCCTTTGAAATTACGTTATCGTGGAATTTTTCTTGAATTTCCCAACGAAGTTTTGTCTAGATTCATCATTCTATGACACAACGAAATGTTACAATATTCAATTCAAAATACGTAAGTCCTGAAGATGGTTTAACTTAATTCTATTGGAATTCAAAGTGAAGTTTGTTTACTGTTAAAAAATGAATCAGACATGTACAATACGAGTTCATCCACATGCACTTAGGCGTGTCAGGAGGCCGTAGTTATGTTAATCTCCTTAAAAACTGAACTGTTAAATATTTAAGGAGCGTATCGACCTTGAACTTGAAAAAAAATTGGTTCTCATATTTTATGTAGATAAAGTCACAATGACATTCATAAACATGTTACGGTGGAATAAATTTCTTTCAAAATAGTAATAAATTTATTGTTTCAAAAATTTAAAGAAAAAAAAACATTAAACTTTGTGGTATCTTTGAATAATTCGATTTAAATATTCCGCGCTACTAATTTTCTTCTTTTCTTCCTTCTTATTTTCTTTTTTCGGTACTTCATCCCCTTCCGCGTATATTGGTACGAGAGCTTGATCGGGAGATACACCGGCTATTGCCGTTCCCACGGGATGTGCGACGGCTAGACCACCCGGACCGACAACCGCTGTCGCCACAGGTTTACTCGCGGCCACTCCACCCACCCCTAAAACCAAACACTTGAAAACAAGCTACAATGCAAACAAAACTGACGTACCCGCCACTGCTAATCCCACAGGTTTCGCTTCCGCCACCGATGCATCTTCGGGCGGTAAATTAATAACGACGTTTTCATTATTTTCCTCCTCACCCTCCTCTTCCTTTTCCTCTTCTTTCTTTCGCTTCTCCTCCTCTTCTTTCTTCTTCTTCTCCTCCTCTTCTTTGCGTTTCTCTTCCTCTTCCTTCTTTTTCTGCTCCTCTTCTTTCTTTTTATCTTTATCTTTCTTGTTATTCTTCTTCCTTTCAAGCCACTGGGTTAAATCGGTGCTATCGGTCAAATCGAGATCGTCCTCGTTGTCATGAAATTTCGTCAACTTTTCGGCGGACAACTGTAACGATTCGATATTCTCACGGTACTCGGCTTGATCCTCGTCATTTACTTCGCCCTGTTTCTTTGCGGCCTCTTGCAGTTTAATTATGTTTAATGCCGCTTTGTGTATGTTTTTTAAATTTGAAGCGAATTCGGAAGTGGGCCGTTGGGGCAACTGGGGCATTTCTACCTCTGATGGGCTGCCTTCGGTAATCGTATCATTTTGGGTGGGAGTTTTTATAATTTCCATTGACACTGTGCCGTTTGGCATTTCGGTAATTTGGAGAGAGTTACCTTTGGCACCACCGTAGTACGGTAGAAGAGTAACTCTTGGTGATTCCATCGACCTGTAATATTGAACGTTACTTAATTGATTGTGAAATCTAATAATATATTCAAGTGCGTCTTTAAACGTTATCTGGGTAATGCGTTACTTTGATGAATCATAATGAGGCGCATTTGACCACAACTGCGTTAACTTGGATGGTTGCGGAGTAAAAGTTTAGATATAAATTGTTTGCGGTTTTATGTGTCTTAATCTGGGAACTTATACGATCTTTATGACTAGTTTTTTTTTACCGTCTCCTTGATTATAGATACGTGATCTAATTTTAAAGGTATGAGACCACGGATTAGACGAGATGCCTCGCCAATAAATTATTAAACGTTAGTCACATTTTATCTGGATTTATCACTGTTTTTAAAACGTTAATTAAAGTTCAAAAATAAACAGGTAGGCGGACAGCAATTAATTTTTTATTGTGGTCAAGAATACACCGTTGTTTTTTTTAAATTCCCAAAGGATTCATAAGAAGCTTTTAAAATTCTTGACAACCATTATCATTTTTAAACGAACGAACGATTATCTCCTTATTTTGGGATCAACAATGTTATTTTTACAAAACTGTTAACTCGGTAGCACGAAGACTTTACTTGTAATAATGAACAAATGACATTAGATAACTCATAAAGCATCAGTTAGGTTGGATTGGTTGCCTACCCCTACTAACTTAATTGTCGAAAAGTTGATGTAATTTAATGGACTACCAAACAGACATTGATACGTCCTATTGAAGATAATTTTCTGATATCTTGGCCATGCACACACCTTAATCACACAACACACAACATTTTTATGACGTAAATAAATACCAACAGCTCTGCAAGTTCGAGAAGGGGCCTCGAAAGGGCCTTTTTCAGTTTTTCACTTATTACTTGAAAACTGTTGCTGATAGTAAAAAATTGAACCTGACAGCATTTTCTACACATACTTATTTTACTTAGGACCGATAGTTTCGAAGATATGGAGCTGAGAAGATAAGATTGGTTAAAATAATCTTTATTTATTTATATTGTTACACAGCATTATTATTATTATTATTATTATTATTACGATTATGAAGCAGTAACAAAACTATGCGTTATGAACAATCATGCGGCAGCACCGATCAAAATCATCTCGACAGGGTCGTCGAAATCTGCTGGAGACCCATAGAGCCTCCCCAACAATTCCCACAAACTTTTTTGCAGCCAGCCAGCCGTATAATTGCAGAAAATTGTGCTGAGGACGCAGGCAGAAGCGGCAGGTTCGATGGGTGTTGAGATTTTGTTCATGAGCGTGGATAATGCGAGGAACATTGGATATGGCTTTGGGGCTGTTGTTTCTACTGAACAATCATTTACTTGCCTTTCAGGAAGATCACACCCCCTAAATATATGGCTGAACAAGATTCTTTCGGCAGAGTCAAGCTTTTCCAGCATCAAGGAGGAGTATATTTTGGTTTCTACTTGCCCTCTTCCTGGTTTCACGAACATAATGTTTCTGTGTGGTGGAGCGAATGCTGTAAACAAGACCACCAAATTAACGTTTTCGCTTTTGACAACTGCACTTCTCTTAGATGCTCCTTTTCATTGTGTCGGCATCAGCCTCGGTCTGTTTCATCTCAACCCCTCACTGAGATTATTTTTTGGGACGGAAAACTGGTGAACTTGACGATCTCATTACTAAGAATCTGCTCGCTGTACCGTCATTGCCATTTCTTCGTTGAAATTCATGTCAACGGACGTATTTTCAGTGCCTCAACGTTGTTGTTCAGCACGTTTGTCTACTGTGTAGCCATCAAAGACCACCGACCACCGTACGTCGTTCACCGTAGTGTTCCTTACCGCTAGTCACATACTGGCTCAATATGGGATATACATAACGATAATAATCAAACCCATCATTACATATGCGACCTTAGTGTGGTAGAAAAGAAACGACCGACGCAAAAAAAACCAGAAATGGTTCTGATACAGTAGAGAGAGTACAAATCGCATTATATAGTAAAGAGCAACATAACAAGTCAAAAAAGCTCATCCACCGTAAGGACTTGCACACGAAAAAGTATTCTAATAGAATTGCACGAAGGAAGCCCTTAGCTAATGGGAAGGGGTGGTCTCCAGTCAAAGGATGGAAAATCTGCTAAAAATCGGCAAGAAGGTAATCTCTTGATAGGTCTACTAACGGAGCACTGTTGACTACTTTTATAAAATGCACCTTGAAGTAGATTCAATTTGCTGGGGTTGTGACTAAGAGGAAGAATCAAAAGTTATTTGAGAAGGGTAAATTGTACCCACAGATTTTACAAAAAGATTTTAGGCTTTTTTAAAGATACCGACATCTTGAGAAAGGAAATTTTAAAACTGAAGTGGTGCAATATGGGGGCAGTATAAAGAACCCAACGGGAACCACAATAATAAATTATAATAATGTTTAGGGCGAGAATGGAAAAAGAAGAATTGAATCTTTTATAATATTATATTAAAGTGGATAAACAGGTCTTTAAAACACGCGCGAGTTTTCAAGCACGACGGCGTAGCCGGAGTGCTTGAAATAGAGCAAGTGTTTTAAAGACCTGTTTATCCACGAATACTTTACGCTATTTTTTTATTGGTCCACTTTCAAATCATAAACACTGGTATTAAAATGGAAATAAGAACTAATAATGTGAAATGGTTGAATTCGTAATTGAAATCAGTATACCTTTTCTTGTCATGGAAATGACAAAAACGAAAATTTATTTGCCATCTGTCATCCATTTATTTGACGTAACACAGTACTCCTGTCAGATCAATAACCAATAGAATTCACATTTTTCAAATTGGTGATGTTGGCATGGCAACTTTAAAACACGTGAGTTTTTGAAAGCGCGATTTAAACATGCTGGGGCGTGGTTTAAAAGGCTAAAATAGGACACCACTAAAAAAATAGTATATTAAAGTATAAGTGGATAAACAGGTCTTTAAAACACGCGCGAGATTTCAAGCACGACGGCGTAGCCGGAGTGCTTGAAATAGAGCAAGTGTTTTAAAGACCTGTTTATCCACGAATACTTTACGCTATTTTCTTTTATTGGTTCACTTTGAAATCATAAACGCTGGTATTAAAATGGAAATGAGAACTAATAATGTGAAATGGTTGAATTCGTAATCTGAAATCAGTATACCTTTTGTTGTCATGGAAATGAGAAAAACGGAAATTTATTTGCCATCTGTCATCCATTTATTTGACGTAACAAAGTACTCCTGTCAGATCAATAACCAATAGAATTCACGTTTTTCAAATTGGTGATGTTGGCATGGCAATTAAAAGATCTTGAATAAGATCACTGTGATCTATAAAAAGTCAAAACTTTGAATTTTTAGTTTTTATTTTGGCCACATTTTGTATTCATAGCCATAACCTATGGTAACATGTGATACCACAGGATTAAAAAAAAATTCCCTCGCGAGAATGGGATCAATACTAAAAAATTCAGTAGAAAATGTGAAGGGAAAGACAAGAAAAACTTTGCAGGTATGTACTTTAGAAAAATTTGGACCTTCTCTTAACTAGTTTTTTGGTCTTAGCCATGTTCATAAAATAATCACTTTTTCCAAGTCAGAAGTATTTTTCAATCCAATCAAAAAAGAAATTTCATTCAAGATATCTTTAGTTTCTAATGCATTTTCTTTGATTGCCTTTGAGGCACTTGTTAAATTGTTATAGTTCACATCTGAATAGAAAATAGATAAACAATTTTATTTAAATTTACAAATTTTCTAAACTACAATAGGTACTCTTATAATAATAATTTATACAATTTCTTCATAAAAAATTTCTAGATCACTTTGAGCATGAGCGATTCCTCCAGGACCAGCTATGGCGACAGCTTCAGGTTCGTAAAGTATATCAACATTGGTTCCCTTACGGACCAATGCTTTAGCAACGGGAAGAGCAATTGCTTTACCATCCTGTCCGGCAACAGCTTTAGCCATCGGCTTTAAAATTATAGTAGTCATGTCTTTCTCTTCAGCATCATTATTATGGCGAATACTATACACTTTCTTATGTCCTAAATCCTTTATGTGTATAAAGAGAGGGTTAGATTTATGGGGAATTACTTTGTTAGCATTGATCAACTGTATTCTTCCCAGATCGTCTTCGACACCTTTTGATAGCGACTCACTGGTGTGTGACTCAGTGAGTGACTTTTGTTGCTCGTTTTCTGGATGAAAGGAGGTTAGTTTTACTGACTTCGATGGAGGATGGAAGTGAAGAGGAACCACAACCCATCTACGAAAAATAAGATTAGATTAGTCTACTGGATTGTGTATATTATTTAGGGATCTACACGAAACAATGATAACAAAAAGACTTTATTCATACAACAATTCTCTCAGTCTACTTTCACAGCTCATAATTTATAGTTTAGGTCTTTATTTGCCCTTTCAATCATCCTTTGTTGTAGTACACCACGGGACCAACAGCAACGATTTTTCCTATTCTCGGACTGATCTTTGTGTCATTCTTGTTGATTGTGTTGATTAGTTCGGTTAGATCAACGTCGGGATTGACGGCGACTACTTTTGTGCCCGATCCGGCGATTGCGATGCTATCAGGTTGTGTGTACGCGTATCCATCGGGACCGACAATTGCGGTACCGCCACTACCTGCCGTTGCGATACCGCCGGGTCCAGCGATTGCGATGCCACCTTCTCTCACACGTAGTTTTTGGACAAAGATTCCATTGCCTGTGTTATCATGGCTAATAGTTGGCGATTTCTCTTTCACACCTAAAGGAAATATCGCCTTAACGTTGTCTTCTTTATTTTTGCTTATGATCTTTGAAACCGGTGGGAGCTTATTGTTGATACCCATAGATGGACCCTTCAGATCTCGTGATGCATCACCGCTGTCTACCTTTAAAGTGAACTGGAGGGGATTTTGGTTGTCATTTGTTAGGCGCAGATCTTCAATGACTAATTCCCCTTCTTTGTTGTTCCGTTTTGCACCTTCGCATAGTGGAGCGGGAACGTTGTTGGGAGGTGGGCCATATTCGATCATCGATGTGAACGCGTTTATCAACTGTTGAAGGGGATCTTTTATAACGATGGGGAAGTATGATGTTATCGGCGATTGTAAAAATCCTTGACGTAGTTGGGGGTAGTCCATTTCAGAAGGATACATGGGGTAATAGTATGGTACCATATATGGCAATGGCGGTGCTTGCATACTAATGACGTTTCGTACATTTTCAATGGTTTGGTTTTCTAGTGAGAGATCCGGTTGCTGAGGTGGTTGCTTTGCAAAACCGAACGGTGGAGGGTAATAGGGAACTTGCATGAACGCAGGTGTCATTACTGATTGTTGGTGTGTAATCTTCCTCCTAATGTACTGGTCAGGTTTCGGTTTTAGGTCGTATGGGTAATCGTCTTGGTTGTAGAACTGTTTGGAAAACTCAACTCTTTGGGGGACGTTGGCGGTTTTTGGCAACAATCGATGATTCTGGTTAATTTCTCTGATTTTCTCCATAATATCTCTGGTAGAGATGTCAAGTTCATGCTGTGCCAGTTCTCGCAGTTCTTGTTTTTCGATTCTAAAATATACGCTATTACTATGTTTAGAATTCAAATTTGTGCTAATAATTGGAATAATTGGTAATGGATAGTTAGTACTCTAACTTACCCCCAAAAGAATCTTCCACCACTGAACATACACTTCAATACCGTGAGTAAGAGAATTAAGATACGAAAGCGCTCTACACCATTTTTAAAGACACGTAGGTATTAGTGGATTGAGACCCTTCTCATGATGTAGGTATTAGTGATTAGATTTTAGTTTACTTAATTTAACTTACTGGACATTTTCCTCCTGTAAGTTTGGTGGTGATCCCTGAGGTTTGGAGTTTACCAACGAGACCAGTAAAATCTAAAACAGAAATAATGTTGAACATTTTGTGCATATTGAATTGTTCGACAAGACACAGAAAAACTTTTCAAATTATTGTTAAATATGCCATTTAGAGCCGTGATAACTTCCATTGAAGTGATTTTCAAAATAGTTGTAGGAATATAAACCGTGGTAATTGCATGGAAGAGAACGCGAGGGGTGGTGTTGGACGAGAGGGTGAATTCCAAAAGAGCCACCTGATCATTCTTGATCCTTTGACGGTTGAGTAACAGGTTTTGGGATGTTATGTGATGGATCAATGGAATACATGACAGAATACCAAATTGACCCACATTCCTTGGAAATTGCTTGACATAAAACGGAAGGCCGAGGTACTAGAAGAAGTTTGTGAAAAAACGTGAGTAAAAAGAACGTTTCTATATTA
Organism: Pyrocoelia pectoralis; assembly: GCA_036250285.1. Lineage (NCBI taxonomy): Eukaryota > Metazoa > Arthropoda > Insecta > Coleoptera > Lampyridae > Pyrocoelia > Pyrocoelia pectoralis. The sequence goes on along the minus strand of CM070076.1, from coordinate 7,748,476 downwards.
CCATAAAAAACAATGAAACATAGAAAAGGAAAAAGTGAATATAATGACTCACCGTTTTAGAGATAAAGCCCCTTCTCACCGCCCCATCCAAAGCAGCAGGCGAAAGTCCAAAAACTTTTAGTATATTCGCCCCCAATTTGTTTTACCAAAATTCAAAAGTCAAACGTTGCAGTCCAACAATTTCCACTTTGCACGTTCTTTGACTAGCCTACTGAGGAAGTTGTGAGTGAAAGAAGTAATGCCAACTAATTTATGGGTTGATGCAGAAAAAGACGATGGTTCACAGCTTTTAGACACATTATAGATTTTGAAAGCTGGGATGAACTGAACAGCCTTCATATTATGAAACTGGCACCATTGAAGAGAATTCGCGAATAATTATGCAGAAAGTATCAACAATGTTTTATTTAGATGATTAAGGCTAATTAATTAGTAATCACGAACCAAGAACAAAAAAGCTCTTTATGCATATTTAAACTGTTTTTGAGTATCGAAACTAGAAAAAAACCCAGTAAAAGGTTAGACTGTGTTCATGAAAATGTTGCAAAGTAGAAAATGAACTATGTTATCAAATTAAACATAAATTTGTTTATTTCAAAAACAATCACTCATGATATTTCAGTGTTAATAATTGCTTTCATCACTCAAAAGTCATTACGTTCAAACTCAATTATTAATTCTGTTCCGAAAAACCTCAAGAATGCAAAGATAGATAAATAAAAAAAGAAAGTACTGTTAAAAGGTGTTACCAAAATATACATACCAGAATAAGTAACATGATTAGATAACGTAAAAATCACCTATTGAACATTAACTAAGACTGTCAACTGAATATTGAACTACCTCTTTTAAAACCATCGGAAAGTAATATTGTAGTCTTCAACCAACTGAAGAACGATACTCGGGGATTAATTCAAAATCAAAGTTTACTTCTTGAATCCAAAGTAGGGACAAGTAACGTTATTTTAATTCCAACAAGATCGCCGTTGTCGTTTTCTGCAACGGTAAGGTGCGTTGTTTGGTAAATTGACTCTTTTTTCTACGTGCCATTTTCTTCAATTACGTAAATAAGTATTATAAATTGAATTAGATTTTCCTGTTACGAGGCCCCATAGGTTTAGAGATGATTGAAATGGAAGTGTATCAAAAATAGTAATTATATTAACTGGTTCCACAAGAATTTTCTTTATTAGTTGCAGAACCTTGACATTGCAATGTCGATGAACTGTAAATCTTTAGATGCTGGCAAATATTTACGAAGAAAACGCCTACCGATTTATTCTTTCGAGGTATTTGCAACTGTAATAAGCCTAGTTTTCCTTTTTGGTTTCATCTACGCAATTTTATGACACAAGTGGACTACTAACCGAGGAAGTTTAACGCTTTTGATCTTCCTTACACATGATAATCTTCTTCTTTTATTTTTAGAGCATGTTATAGTATAGCCTATGGGATATGTGATGCGAGGAACCATAAAATCTTCATGTGTACTTTAAGTTAGTAAAGAAAATAACTATTTATATACTGTATTTATTAGACGCTGATCTTCGACCTCTGAATTCCTCATTCTAAATTGACTGGAATACTAAAGATTTTTCCTGAAAAAAAAATTCAATTGGAAGTCACTACTTACGCTCTGGAATTGTTTGTGGAATCTAATAATTGCTGCCAATATCTTATTCGGCTGCCTTAATTAAGAATAATGTCGGTAATTTTACAAAAAGTTGTATAGATGAATTATGTGGTAACCGTTCCCATCATTACCTATGCTCTGTAACGTCGATAATCTCAGTTTCTTCATTCGTACATTAAGACCATTTTTCATTATAAAATGTGGTATAAGGTGCGACAAAATAAGCCTATGTTCATTTTGGGGCGGTTCTTGATTCAGGTAAAGGCTTACTAAATTTGTTAAAGGTAAAGCAGCTCTAAATCTCCATCATCATGAGTAATCTGCTTTTTTTCCTCTTATAGCAATGCTTCCTTTTATTGAAGGTTTCGATCCAAAACAGCTTCGTACCTAATTAAAATGCTGACGTTCAAACAGAAGCATTTTATGGAGCAACTATAGGGGTGCTAAAAAGCACGACGCGATTGATTGCACTGTTGACGAAACAAGATGCTAGATTCAGATTTCGTCTGTCTCAGATTTTCCATCGTTTGAACGATTAAAGGAACGATGGAGCACATACCGTATTTCGCGGAGACTAGCATATTTCCTGTTATGAATTTGGACTTACACGATTGATCTGCTAACGAAGCTTTCTGGGCAAAATGACATCAGTTGGAAAACATTTTCTAAGTGGATTAAGCAACTGTCGTTCGGTTCATTTTATATCCGGAACGTATGTCCTGGTAGCTACCTGCAAGTTCCTCAGCACCAAAATGAAGCCTAGGCTAGGACATTTAAAATGGGGTATTGCAAGAGATTGTAATTATGCATGTGAAAATAATGGTCAAAAGACTGTTATTGCAGTTGTAGAACAAGTAGGGGTGGCTTTAATACGGTATCTCTCACGATAAAGTGGCTTACAGCATAGCAATCTTTTTAGATACAGTTTTAAAGATTGCTGAAGTATGTACTACATACTACATGAAGCCACTACAATCGTAAGGTATGGTCCTAAAGTTTTCGGAAAATTTTTAATAGCCCAATAGATATTTTTAAATGGGTTTTATTTCTTAACTTAGGTATTATTATAATTAACATCATAATATAACAAAAACAAATGAACCATTATCTTTGATTGCTCTCAATTTTCGTCTGACATGTTGCATTGTTCCCTGAACAACAAGAGGATTCATTTCTCTAATCTTTTGGACAATGCGACGTCGTAATTGGTCCTCATTTGCAGCTTCCCATCCCTTGTCGTATACTTTTCTGCTCATTATTGACCAAAAATCTTCTATAGATATCCTTGAATATAAAGGTCTTTAGTTGGGCGCTTCTCCACGAATGCGACCAATGTACCTAAGGTTTTGAGATAAATCCGTTTTCAGAAATGGCACACCACACTAAGATTTTGTCTTCAAACTTGAATTTACCTATCTTTAAACTTGACATTGTCTGGTTTATTTCCTACGTCCGTCGTCGGTATAAAATCCATCATTTCCTTTCATTTCTGAATTGGATCAAGTAAAATATTTCTCGTCATCCATAACTATCCATTTATCGACAAAATGAACGCGCCTTAGCGCACGACATCTGGGAATTCTTTCTAACTGGGCCAAGGTATATTTTGGAGCCTTCTTTCTCTTTCGAAACGTCGTATTACGTCGGGAAATTGTTCTTGAAACTGTCGTCTTTGAAACTCTGAATCATCGTTTGCGAAACTCCAACTCTGTCTTTTGCAGCATCAACTAGTCTTTGTTCCCTTGCGTGGTTCAGGATTCTCGATCTACCACTTTTTGGTTACTAACGAGTAAAAATCCAAATCTTGACCGGAATCAACGCAAATTTTACCATCATTAAACACTAAGGCTTAAATTTATGGTCCAGGAAGAAACAGTGTGCACAACATGGAACTACAGCCCGTTATACAGGGGTTGTGGTGTGGAATAAAAAACGCCACGTCATGTACCAATGTGAGGCATACAAAAGGGAAATGAAGGGAACTGGGAAATGAAAATATTATAAATACACAAGAGGAAGTAACGAACTAGGGGTAAAAAGGTGGCCAGGGGAAAGGATGTGGTCAGCAAATGCGGATTTTTGGTCAAGGTTATTGGACTTAATGGAGTGGAAATGCTCTTTGAAACGGGTTGAGAAGGATCTGCCAGTCTGGCCTATGTAAAAGGATGGACATGAGTGACACAGCAGTTTGTATATACCAGATCTTTCCAAAATATTAATAGTATCTTTATTTTTGACTAGGGAGTTACAAAGAGTATGAGAGTTGGAAAAGGAGATGTGTATATTGTGTTTCCTAAAAATGTTTTTTAATTTATAAGAAACGATAGGGACAAACTTCAAAGAACGATAAACAAAGTTGGTAGGAACAGTCATTTGAGGAGTCAGGTTTGAAAAATAACGGGAACTACGCCTTTTATGTAACAACTTGTGGATAAGGTCAATGAGGAAGCCATTGTTGGAAGCAATTTGGAAAATGATGTTAAGCTCTTGTTGAAAATTGAGTTGGGACATGGGAATAGACAACAATCTGTTGACAAGTGAATTGAGGCCCGCCATTTTGTGAGAAAAAGGGTGGGTTTTTTCTAAGTGATTAATGAAAATTTCCGACAATATAGGAGCAAGATTGGAACCCATGGCTAGACCTTCAGTTTGTGAATAAAAGCTGTGATTAAAAAGGAAAAAAATTTGTTGCACACTAAGGCGAAGCAGAGATAGTTTGTTTTATTTATTTTTTATGGTTACTCGAGCCAAAATAGGAAAAAGAAAGAAAGTTAATGGACCATCAAAATATGTAAATATACAATGTTGGAAGGAGAGGAGTCGATCCTCTTGACCAGCGAGGCACAAATTACAGACATCAGTCAAAAAATAGTTGTGTGTAGGTATGCTTGATGTGTCCATGGTTAATATATTAATTCAATTTAAAAAATTAAGATTGAATAGGTACCTTATTTGTGTTTGTGCCACCTTTCCCAATTTTATTAAAACGCAACTCACAATTTGTTCATAAATTGTACAATTAAAATGTAATCATACTAACGTTTAATTATTTTTGAGAATTTTTTGAGAACGAAATTATCACCAGTGACTCTGTGTTAGTAGTAATTTCATTTTAAGTAATACTTATGGCACCATAATGGTTTATTTGTCTGAATGCGTTTAAATTATCATTCTGTAGGTACCTTTGAAAAATGATTGCACCAATTTATTATATTTATTGCTTTAGTACACTTGGAAAGTTAGAAATTTACGTAGAAAAAAATTTATGTAATAATTATTTTAGTGCAAAGAAATAAAGCCGCTAATACTTATAAATTATAAGTATTCAAAACATGCTTCTAGATACTTGTAACATTGAAAGTAGGTACCTCTATACCGTAAAAAGTAATTACAAAAGAATTTCGTCATTTTTATGTAGATCACTTCCGCGAATGGTAATTATATTGTTTTACACATTATTTATATAAATTGTCGCAATTGCGCAATGAAAAATCACAAATTGAAAATGAAGTACGTAAGTATTTATTTTGCATCTCTTGCAATAGGGTTTGACTCTAAAATATTAGAAGGTAAATTTGTCTTTACCTTGGAAACATACATTTCCTTATATACAGGGTGTCCAAGAACTCGAACAACAAAATTATTCCACGTAATTTAGAGGTCACTGAAACCAAAAAACTCAATAGGTATAAACTATTAAACAATTCTTCTTCGTTTCGGAGATATCGAATGGAATTGTTAAAAAAAGTAAACAATAAAAAGTATATTATCAACCATATTTTTAGTGAGTGGACATTGATAAATTGACTACCTACTATAAGCGAATTGTTTGAAAGTTTATACCCCTTGTTCCATAACTTAGGAAAAATACACAGAATAAAACCAAAAATCCAAAAAACCGTCGTGTATTTATTGTTCATTTGTCTTGATATCTGTTGTGCACATATGAGCTTGTTTCTCTTGTTACCTGTTGTGCCTCGGTTATATGTTGTGCATTTTTTTGTCTGTTTGCGTTGTTATCTGTCGTGCACATTTTATTTGCTTATTTTGTTATCTGTTGTGCACAGTTTGTTTGCTTAGTTTATTATCTGTTGTGCAGTTTTTACCTATCTGTTTTGTTATTTGTTGTGCATCGGTTATTTTTTATGCTTATTTTGTTACCTGTTGTAAACCCGTTTTCTTTTGTGCAGATTTTGCCTATTTATTTTGTTATCTCTTATGCATAGGTCATTTGTTTTGCACGTTTTGCATATTTATGTGTCTCTGAAACAGAAATAACACAGGTAGTAATTTGACTGCTTTTGTTTTACGAGGGAAGTTTGGAATGTTTTCAATCAGGAGTTTGAAGGTGTGGTGGGGGATTTTTAAATAGTTGAATGGTCTGATTTTTTTGTCTTGTGGCTTTAGTAACATAAATTGGTCCACGAACCGAATAACGAAGATAATATCGTGGATAGAATCAGTATTTGTCCTGGAATCATCGCATCTCGTGATCATACAACCGTTTCCACAATCGCATCTTGGAGCGAAAACACCGGCAATCTGTCTAACCGATTCAAAAGAGTATTAACAATAAAGAAAAGTGTGCATTGGCAAATGGCAAATAAGAAGACAATTCCTACACATAATCGTTTTATTGTAAATATCGCAATCAAAATGTTATCTTTTATGTTTTACTTAGCAACACTTTGTAATTAATAAATTAATATAATATAAATAAATAAACAATGTATGTAGTAATTTAGTCTATTGGAAATAAATAGAGAGTTAGTTGGTGTTTTTTGTAAGGCTCATTTTATAGAGAGATTGATTCAATATAGTGTAACGACGATTCCCCCATCATCAGATTAACGCCCAACACCTTTGTATATTATGGAATTATGAGTAACATGCAGTATTTAATAACCCTTTCATACACAAAACTTAATTAGTTCCACTTCTTAATATGTGAACAAGCAATCATTGTTTTGAGTAACAGCTGATTAAGTATTTCTTTTGACATTTTGCCTACCATTATCATACATCAATATGGTGAAGTGAAAGTACGTCGGAGTGTACAATCCTCTTTAGTACCAGAAAGAAAGTTGTTATTTTCCAAATTAAACAAACGAATTAATAAATTGACAGGTTTCGAACAATTTGTTAATGAGTGTAGCATTCTTGAGATTAGCGAGGAAATATCGGAACAGTGAATCACAGAAATTGAGTATATCAAACCTTTGCTAAGTGAGTATGAAAATTTGTATGATGAGTTCGTAGCATTTGAGTTCAAAGATGTACCTAAACATACCTATACCTATAGAAATAATGAGTTTGAAGCTTCTCTTGGAAATACGATTAATAAAGCTAAAGTCCTTGTTAAGCAATTGGAGAGGAGAGATGGAGTATTCTACTATAATCAATCAAACAATTTGAGTACTTCCGTGGTGTGAAGTTGCCGGAGATTAGCAACAAAATAAAAGAGTTACCTACGTTTGTGTTTCAATTGCATTAGCCATGATTATAAGGAGAAGTACTATTGTAAAGAGATGAAATCCTAGGTCCATCTGGAGACCCGAGCAGTTCATACACTACTTGTAATTTACCTACCTGTTAACTTTAATGTATTGCTATCTACAGTAAAGGTAAGAGTAAAAAACGATCAATGTCTTTCAGAGGTTCGTGTCTTGTTAGATAGTGGAAGACAAAGCAATTTTATAACAGAACAACTTTGCAAGGACAAAATTTAAAGTCAAGTCCAATAAACATGTCCGTAAGGACACCTACTCAAGTAACGAAAATGGCTACGATTACTATCCAATCACAAATGAGACACTTACACTTACACTTACTCCGTCCAAACAAATGAGTTTTCTATTAATCATTAGATACAATTAAATAAGGACAAATAGTTTCATTCAAAGTCGCACCAGTTTCGGAGATATCGCTCTTTAAGATCCAAATAGAGGGTCCCTTCGCAGAGCCCTTTCCTCCATTATCGTACAAATGAGACACTTGTAGGTGGACTTGGTACAGATTTTCTACTTTAAACATTCTTTTATGAAGTAAACTAACATATTCTGCACTTTTTTCGAATAAAAAATTTCTTCACTTTTTGGCCAAAAAAGCAAGGTTAACCCCTTGGAGTTTTTTCTGGCTAAAAAACGAACTCTCGAAATTCGACCAAGTAACGACTGTTTCTTTTAGATCATTAGACGCCAGTTAAACAATTCCAATCCGTTCCATTCTAAGTCGAACCGTTTCGGAGATATCGCTCTTTAAAGATCCAAATAGAGGGTCCCTTCGCAGAGCCCTTTCCTCCATTATCGTACAAATGAGACACTTATAGGTGGACTTGGTACAGATTTTCTACTTTAAACATTCTTTTATGAAGTAAACTAACATATTCTGCACTTTTTTCGAATAAAAAATTTCTTCACTTTTTGGCCAAAAAAGCAAGGTTAACCCCTTGGAGTTTTTTCTGGCTAAAAAACGAACTCTCGAAATTCGACCAAGTAACGACTATTTCTTTTAGATCATTAGACTGCCAATTAAACAATTCCAATCCGTTCCATTCTAAGTCGAACCGTTTCGGAGATATCGCTCTTTAAAGATCCAAATAGAGGGTCCCTTCGCAGAGCCCTTTCCTCCATTATCGTACAAATGAGACACTTATAGGTGGACTTGGTACAGATTTTCTACTTTAAACATTCTTTTATGAAGTAAACTAACATATTCTGCACTTTTTTCGAATAAAAAATTTCTTCACTTTTTGGCCAAAAAAGCAAGGTTAACCCCTTGGAGTTTTTTCTGGCTAAAAAACGAACTCTCGAAATTCGACCAAGTAACGACTGTTTCTTTAGATCATTAGACGCCAATTAAACAATTCCAATCCGTTCCATTCTAAGTCGAACCGTTTCGGAGATATCGCTCTTTAAAGATCCAAATAGAGGGTCCCTTCGCAGAGCCCTTTCCTCCATTATCGTACAAATGAGACACTTATAGGTGGACTTGGTACAGATTTTCTACTTTAAACATTCTTTTATGAAGTAAACTAACATATTCTGCACTTTTTTCGAATAAAAAATTTCTTCACTTTTTGGCCAAAAAAGCAAGGTTAACCCCTTGGAGTTTTTTCTGGCTAAAAAACGAACTCTCGAAATTCGACCAAGTAACGACTGTTTATTTTAGATCATTAGACGCCAATTAAACAATTCCAATCCGTTCCATTCTAAGTCGAACCGTTTCGGAGATATCGCTCTTTAAAGATCCAAATAGAGGGTCCCTTCGCAGAGCCCTTTCCTCCATTATCGTACAAATGAGACACTTATAGGTGGACTTGGTACAGATTTTCTACTTTAAACATTCTTTTATGAAGTAAACTAACATATTCTGCACTTTTTTCGAATAAAAAATTTCTTCACTTTTTGGCCAAAAAAGCAAGGTTAACCCCTTGGAGTTTTTCTGGCTAAAAAACGAACTCTCGAAATTCGACCAAGTAACGACTGTTTCTTTTAGATCATTAGACGCCAATTAAACAATTCCAATCCGTTCCATTCTAAGTCGAACCGTTTCGGAGATATCGCTCTTTAAAGATCCAAATAGAGGGTCCCTTCGCAGAGCCCTTTCCTCCATTATCGTACAAATGAGACACTTATAGGTGGACTTGGTACAGATTTTCTACTTTAAACATTCTTTTATGAAGTAAACTAACATATTCTGCACTTTTTTCGAATAAAAAATTTCTTCACTTTTTGGCCAAAAAAGCAAGGTTAACCCCTTGGAGTTTTTTCTGGCTAAAAAACGAACTCTCGAAATTCGACCAAGTAACGACTGTTTCTTTAGATCATTAGACGCCAATTAAACAATTCCAATCCGTTCCATTCTAAGTCGAACCGTTTCGGAGATATCGCTCTTTAAAGATCCAAATAGAGGGTCCCTTCGCAGAGCCCTTTCCTCCATTATCGTACAAATGAGACACTTATAGGTGGACTTGGTACAGATTTTCTACTTTAAACATTCTTTTATGAAGTAAACTAACATATTCTGCACTTTTTTCGAATAAAAAATTTCTTCACTTTTTGGCCAAAAAAGCAAGGTTAACCCCTTGGAGTTTTTTCTGGCTAAAAAACGAACTCTCGAAATTCGACCAAGTAACGACTGTTTCTTTTAGATCATTAGACGCCAATTAAACAATTCCAATCCGTTCCATTCTAAGTCGAACCGTTTCGGAGATATCGCTCTTTAAAGATCCAAATAGAGGGTCCCTTCGCAGAGCCCTTTCCTCCATTATCGTACAAATGAGACACTTATAGGTGGACTTGGTACAGATTTTCTACTTTAAACATTCTTTTATGAAGTAAACTAACATATTCTGCACTTTTTTCGAATAAAAAATTTCTTCACTTTTTGGCCAAAAAAGCAAGGTTAACCCCTTGGAGTTTTTTCTGGCTAAAAAACGAACTCTCGAAATTCGACCAAGTAACGACTGTTTCTTTTAGATCATTAGACGCCAATTAAACAATTCCAATCCGTTCCATTCTAAGTCGAACCGTTTCGGAGATATCGCTCTTTAAAGATCCAAATAGAGGGTCCCTTCGCAGAGCCCTTTCCTCCATTATCGTACAAATGAGACACTTATAGGTGGACTTGGTACAGATTTTCTACTTTAAACATTCTTTTATGAAGTAAACTAACATATTCTGCACTTTTTTCGAATAAAAAATTTCTTCACTTTTTGGCCAAAAAAGCAAGGTTAACCCCTTGGAGTTTTTTCTGGCTAAAAAACGAACTCTCGAAATTCGACCAAGTAACGACTGTTTCTTTTAGATCATTAGACGCCAATTAAACAATTCCAATCCGTTCCATTCTAAGTCGAACCGTTTCGGAGATATCGCTCTTTAAAGATCCAAATAGAGGGTCCCTTCGCAGAGCCCTTTCCTCCATTATCGTACAAATGAGACACTTATAGGTGGACTTGGTACAGATTTTCTACTTTAAACATTCTTTTATGAAGTAAACTAACATATTCTGCACTTTTTTCGAATAAAAAATTTCTTCACTTTTTGGCCAAAAAAGCAAGGTTAACCCCTTGGAGTTTTTTCTGGCTAAAAAACGAACTCTCGAAATTCGACCAAGTAACGACTGTTTCTTTTAGATCATTAGACGCCAATTAAACAATTCCAATCCGTTCCATTCTAAGTCGAACCGTTTCGGAGATATCGCTCTTTAAAGATCCAAATAGAGGGTCCCTTCGCAGAGCCCTTTCCTCCATTATCGTACAAATGAGACACTTATAGGTGGACTTGGTACAGATTTTCTACTTTAAACATTCTTTTATGAAGTAAACTAACATATTCTGCACTTTTTTCGAATAAAAAATTTCTTCACTTTTTGGCCAAAAAAGCAAGGTTAACCCCTTGGAGTTTTTTCTGGCTAAAAAACGAACTCTCGAAATTCGACCAAGTAACGACTGTTTCTTTTAGATCATTAGACGCCAATTAAACAATTCCAATCCGTTCCATTCTAAGTCGAACCGTTTCGGAGATATCGCTCTTTAAAGATCCAAATAGAGGGTCCCTTCGCAGAGCCCTTTCCTCCATTATCGTACAAATGAGACACTTATAGGTGGACTTGGTACAGATTTTCTACTTTAAACATTCTTTTATGAAGTAAACTAACATATTCTGCACTTTTTTCGAATAAAAAATTTCTTCACTTTTTGGCCAAAAAAGCAAGGTTAACCCCTTGGAGTTTTTTCTGGCTAAAAAACGAACTCTCGAAATTCGACCAAGTAACGACTGTTTCTTTTAGATCATTAGACGCCAATTAAACAATTCCAATCCGTTCCATTCTAAGTCGAACCGTTTCGGAGATATCGCTCTTTAAAGATCCAAATAGAGGGTCCCTTCGCAGAGCCCTTTCCTCCATTATCGTACAAATGAGACACTTATAGGTGGACTTGGTACAGATTTTCTACTTTAAACATTCTTTTATGAAGTAAACTAACATATTCTGCACTTTTTTCGAATAAAAAATTTCTTCACTTTTTGGCCAAAAAAGCAAGGTTAACCCCTTGGAGTTTTTTCTGGCTAAAAAACGAACTCTCGAAATTCGACCAAGTAACGACTGTTTCTTTTAGATCATTAGACGCCAATTAAACAATTCCAATCCGTTCCATTCTAAGTCGAACCGTTTCGGAGATATCGCTCTTTAAAGATCCAAATAGAGGGTCCCTTCGCAGAGCCCTTTCCTCCATTATCGTACAAATGAGACACTTATAGGTGGACTTGGTAAAGATTTTCTACTTTAAACATTCTTTTATGAAGTAAACTAACATATTCTGCACTTTTTTCGAATAAAAAATTTCTTCACTTTTTGGCCAAAAAAGCAAGGTTAACCCCTTGGAGTTTTTTCTGGCTAAAAAACGAACTCTCGAAATTCGACCAAGTAACGACTGTTTCTTTTAGATAATTAGACGCCAGTTAAACAATTCCAATCCGTTCCATTCTAAGTCGAACCGTTTCGGAGATATCGCTCTTTAAAGATCCAAATAGAGGGTCCCTTCGCAGAGTCCTTTCCTCCATTACTTCCTCCACTTTTTTCGAATAAAAAATTTCTTCACTTTTTGGCCAAAAAAGCAAGGTTAACCCCTTGGAGTTTTTTCTGGCTAAAAAACGAACTCTCGAAATTCGACCAAGTAACGACTGTTTCTTTTAGCTCATTAGACGCCAATTAAACAATTCCAATCCGTTCCATTCTAAGTCGAACCGTTTCGGAGATATCGCTCTTTAAAGATCCAAATAGGGGGTCCCTTCGCAGAGCCCTTTCCTCCATTATCGTACAAATGAGACAGTTATAGGTGGACTTGGTACAGATTTTCTACTTTAAACATTCTTTTATGAAGTAAACTAACATATTCTGCACTTTTTTCGAATAAAAAATTTCTTCACTTTTTGGCCAAAAAAGCAAGGTTAACCCCTTGGAGTTTTTTCTGGCTAAAAAACGAACTCTCGAAATTCGACCAAGTAACGACTGTTTCTTTTAGATCATTAGACGCCAATTAAACAATTCCAATCCGTTCCATTCTAAGTCGAACCGTTTCGGAGATATCGCTCTTTAAAGATCCAAATAGAGGGTCCCTTCGCAGAGCCCTTTCCTCCATTATCGTACAAATGAGACACTTATAGGTGGACTTGGTACAGATTTTCTACTTTAAACATTCTTTTATGAAGTAAACTAACATATTCTGCACTTTTTTCGAATAAAAAATTTCTTCACTTTTTGGCCAAAAAAGCAAGGTTAACCCCTTGGAGTTTTTTCTGGCTAAAAAACGAACTCTCGAAATTCGACCAAGTAACGACTGTTTCTTTTAGATCATTAGACGCCAATTAAACAATTCCAATCCGTTCCATTCTAAGTCGAACCGTTTCGGAGATATCGCTCTTTAAAGATCCAAATAGAGGGTCCCTTCGCAGAGCCCTTTCCTCCATTATCGTACAAATGAGACACTTATAGGTGGACTTGGTACAGATTTTCTACTTTAAACATTCTTTTATGAAGTAAACTAACATATTCTGCACTTTTTTCGAATAAAAAATTTCTTCACTTTTTGGCCAAAAAAGCAAGGTTAACCCCTTGGAGTTTTTTCTGGCTAAAAAACGAACTCTCGAAATTCGACCAAGTAACGACTGTTTCTTTTAGATCATTAGACGCCAATTAAACAATTCCAATCCGTTCCATTCTAAGTCGAACCGTTTCGGAGATATCGCTCTTTAAAGATCCAAATAGAGGGTCCCTTCGCAGAGCCCTTTCCTCCATTATCGTACAAATGAGACACTTATAGGTGGACTTGGTACAGATTTTCTACTTTAAACATTCTTTTATGAAGTAAACTAACATATTCTGCACTTTTTTCGAATAAAAAATTTCTTCACTTTTTGGCCAAAAAAGCAAGGTTAACCCCTTGGAGTTTTTTCTGGCTAAAAAACGAACTCTCGAAATTCGACCAAGTAACGACTGTTTCTTTTAGATCATTAGACGCCAATTAAACAATTCCAATCCGTTCCATTCTAAGTCGAACCGTTTCGGAGATATCGCTCTTTAAAGATCCAAATAGAGGGTCCCTTCGCAGAGCCCTTTCCTCCATTATCGTACAAATGAGACACTTATAGGTGGACTTGGTACAGATTTTCTACTTTAAACATTCTTTTATGAAGTAAACTAACATATTCTGCACTTTTTTCGAATAAAAAATTTCTTCACTTTTTGGCCAAAAAAGCAAGGTTAACCCCTTGGAGTTTTTTCTGGCTAAAAAACGAACTCTCGAAATTCGACCAAGTAACGACTGTTTCTTTTAGATCATTAGACGCCAATTAAACAATTCCAATCCGTTCCATTCTAAGTCGAACCGTTTCGGAGATATCGCTCTTTAAAGATCCAAATAGAGGGTCCCTTCGCAGAGCCCTTTCCTCCATTATCGTACAAATGAGACACTTATAGGTGGACTTGGTACAGATTTTCTACTTTAAACATTCTTTTATGAAGTAAACTAACATATTCTGCACTTTTTTCGAATAAAAAATTTCTTCACTTTTTGGCCAAAAAAGCAAGGTTAACCCCTTGGAGTTTTTTCTGGCTAAAAAACGAACTCTCGAAATTCGACCAAGTAACGACTGTTTCTTTTAGATCATTAGACGCCAATTAAACAATTCCAATCCGTTCCATTCTAAGTCGAACCGTTTCGGAGATATCGCTCTTTAAAGATCCAAATAGAGGGTCCCTTCGCAGAGCCCTTTCCTCCATTATCGTACAAATGAGACACTTATAGGTGGACTTGGTACAGATTTTCTACTTTAAACATTCTTTTATGAAGTAAACTAACATATTCTGCACTTTTTTCGAATAAAAAATTTCTTCACTTTTTGGCCAAAAAAGCAAGGTTAACCCCTTGGAGTTTTTTCTGGCTAAAAAACGAACTCTCGAAATTCGACCAAGTAACGACTGTTTCTTTTAGATCATTAGACGCCAATTAAACAATTCCAATCCGTTCCATTCTAAGTCGAACCGTTTCGGAGATATCGCTCTTTAAAGATCCAAATAGAGGGTCCCTTCGCAGAGCCCTTTCCTCCATTATCGTACAAATGAGACACTTATAGGTGGACTTGGTACAGATTTTCTACTTTAAACATTCTTTTATGAAGTAAACTAACATATTCTGCACTTTTTTCGAATAAAAAATTTCTTCACTTTTTGGCCAAAAAAGCAAGGTTAACCCCTTGGAGTTTTTTCTGGCTAAAAAACGAACTCTCGAAATTCGACCAAGTAACGACTGTTTCTTTTAGATCATTAGACGCCAATTAAACAATTCCAATCCGTTCCATTCTAAGTCGAACCGTTTCGGAGATATCGCTCTTTAAAGATCCAAATAGAGGGTCCCTTCGCAGAGCCCTTTCCTCCATTATCGTACAAATGAGACACTTATAGGTGGACTTGGTACAGATTTTCTACTTTAAACATTCTTTTATGAAGTAAACTAACATATTCTGCACTTTTTTCGAATAAAAAATTTCTTCACTTTTTGGCCAAAAAAGCAAGGTTAACCCCTTGGAGTTTTTTCTGGCTAAAAAACGAACTCTCGAAATTCGACCAAGTAACGACTGTTTCTTTTAGATCATTAGACGCCAATTAAACAATTCCAATCCGTTCCATTCTAAGTCGAACCGTTTCGGAGATATCGCTCTTTAAAGATCCAAATAGAGGGTCCCTTCGCAGAGCCCTTTCCTCCATTATCGTACAAATGAGACACTTATAGGTGGACTTGGTACAGATTTTCTACTTTAAACATTCTTTTATGAAGTAAACTAACATATTCTGCACTTTTTTCGAATAAAAAATTTCTTCACTTTTTGGCCAAAAAAGCAAGGTTAACCCCTTGGAGTTTTTTCTGGCTAAAAAACGAACTCTCGAAATTCGACCAAGTAACGACTATTTATTTTAGATCATTAGATGCCAATTAAACAATTCCAATCCGTTCCATTCTAAGTCGAACCGTTTCGGAGATATCGCTCTTTAAAGATCCAAATAGAGGGTCCCTTCGCAGAGTCCTTTCCTCCATTACTTCCTCCACTTTTTTCGAATAAAAAATTTCTTCACTTTTTGGCCAAAAAAGCAAGGTTAACAACCCCTTGGAGTTTTTTCTGGCTAAAAAACGAACTCTCGAAATTCGACCAAGTAACGACTGTTTCTTTTAGATCATTAGACGCCAATTAAACAATTCCAATCCGTTCCATTCTAAGTCGAACCGTTTCGGAGATATCGCTCTTTAAAGATCCAAATAGAGGGTCCCTTCGCAGAGCCCTTTCCTCCATTATCGTACAAATGAGACACTTATAGGTGGACTTGGTACAGATTTTCTACTTTAAACATTCTTTTATGAAGTAAACTAACATATTCTGCACTTTTTTCGAATAAAAAATTTCTTCACTTTTTGGCCAAAAAAGCAAGGTTAACCCCTTGGAGTTTTTTCTGGCTAAAAAACGAACTCTCGAAATTCGACCAAGTAACGACTGTTTCTTTTAGATCATTAGACGCCAATTAAACAATTCCAATCCGTTCCATTCTAAGTCGAACCGTTTCGGAGATATCGCTCTTTAAAGATCCAAATAGAGGGTCCCTTCGCAGAGCCCTTTCCTCCATTATCGTACAAATGAGACACTTATAGGTGGACTTGGTACAGATTTTCTACTTTAAACATTCTTTTATGAAGTAAACTAACATATTCTGCACTTTTTTCGAATAAAAAATTTCTTCACTTTTTGGCCAAAAAAGCAAGGTTAACCCCTTGGAGTTTTTTCTGGCTAAAAAACGAACTCTCGAAATTCGACCAAGTAACGACTATTTATTTTAGATCATTAGATGCCAATTAAACAATTCCAATCCGTTCCATTCTAAGTCGAACCGTTTCGGAGATATCGCTCTTTAAAGATCCAAATAGAGGGTCCCTTCGCAGAGTCCTTTCCTCCATTACTTCCTCCACTTTTTTCGAATAAAAAATTTCTTCACTTTTTGGCCAAAAAGCAAGGTTAACCCCTTGGAGTTTTTTCTGGCTAAAAAACGAACTCTCGAAATTCGACCAAGTAACGACTGTTTCTTTTAGCTCATTAGACGCCAATTAAACAATTCCAATCCGTTCCATTCTAAGTCGAACCGTTTCGGAGATATCGCTCTTTAAAGATCCAAATAGGGGGTCCCTTCGCAGAGCCCTTTCCTCCATTATCGTACAAATGAGACAGTTATAGGTGGACTTGGTACAGATTTTCTACTTTAAACATTCTTTTATGAAGTAAACTAACATATTCTGCACTTTTTCGAATAAAAAATTTCTTCACTTTTTGGCCAAAAAAGCAAGGTTAACCCCTTGGAGTTTTTTCTGGCTAAAAAACGAACTCTCGAAATTCGACCAAGTAACGACTGTTTCTTTTAGATCATTAGACGCCAATTAAACAATTCCAATCCGTTCCATTCTAAGTCGAACCGTTTCGGAGATATCGCTCTTTAAAGATCCAAATAGAGGGTCCCTTCGCAGAGCCCTTTCCTCCATTATCGTACAAATGAGACACTTATAGGTGGACTTGGTACAGATTTTCTACTTTAAACATTCTTTTATGAAGTAAACTAACATATTCTGCACTTTTTTCGAATAAAAAATTTCTTCACTTTTTGGCCAAAAAAGCAAGGTTAACCCCTTGGAGTTTTTTCTGGCTAAAAAACGAACTCTCGAAATTCGACCAAGTAACGACTGTTTCTTTTAGATCATTAGACGCCAATTAAACAATTCCAATCCGTTCCATTCTAAGTCGAACCGTTTCGGAGATATCGCTCTTTAAAGATCCAAATAGAGGGTCCCTTCGCAGAGCCCTTTCCTCCATTATCGTACAAATGAGACACTTATAGGTGGACTTGGTACAGATTTTCTACTTTAAACATTCTTTTATGAAGTAAACTAACATATTCTGCACTTTTTTCGAATAAAAAATTTCTTCACTTTTTGGCCAAAAAAGCAAGGTTAACCCCTTGGAGTTTTTTCTGGCTAAAAAACGAACTCTCGAAATTCGACCAAGTAACGACTGTTTCTTTTAGATCATTAGACGCCAATTAAACAATTCCAATCCGTTCCATTCTAAGTCGAACCGTTTCGGAGATATCGCTCTTTAAAGATCCAAATAGAGGGTCCCTTCGCAGAGCCCTTTCCTCCATTATCGTACAAATGAGACACTTATAGGTGGACTTGGTACAGATTTTCTACTTTAAACATTCTTTTATGAAGTAAACTAACATATTCTGCACTTTTTTCGAATAAAAAATTTCTTCACTTTTTGGCCAAAAAAGCAAGGTTAACCCCTTGGAGTTTTTTCTGGCTAAAAAACGAACTCTCGAAATTCGACCAAGTAACGACTGTTTCTTTTAGATCATTAGACGCCAATTAAACAATTCCAATCCGTTCCATTCTAAGTCGAACCGTTTCGGAGATATCGCTCTTTAAAGATCCAAATAGAGGGTCCCTTCGCAGAGCCCTTTCCTCCATTATCGTACAAATGAGACACTTATAGGTGGACTTGGTACAGATTTTCTACTTTAAACATTCTTTTATGAAGTAAACTAACATATTCTGCACTTTTTTCGAATAAAAAATTTCTTCACTTTTTGGCCAAAAAAGCAAGGTTAACCCCTTGGAGTTTTTTCTGGCTAAAAAACGAACTCTCGAAATTCGACCAAGTAACGACTGTTTCTTTTAGATCATTAGACGCCAATTAAACAATTCCAATCCGTTCCATTCTAAGTCGAACCGTTTCGGAGATATCGCTCTTTAAAGATCCAAATAGAGGGTCCCTTCGCAGAGCCCTTTCCTCCATTATCGTACAAATGAGACACTTATAGGTGGACTTGGTACAGATTTTCTACTTTAAACATTCTTTTATGAAGTAAACTAACATATTCTGCACTTTTTTCGAATAAAAAATTTCTTCACTTTTTGGCCAAAAAAGCAAGGTTAACCCCTTGGAGTTTTTTCTGGCTAAAAAACGAACTCTCGAAATTCGACCAAGTAACGACTGTTTCTTTTAGATCATTAGACGCCAATTAAACAATTCCAATCCGTTCCATTCTAAGTCGAACCGTTTCGGAGATATCGCTCTTTAAAGATCCAAATAGAGGGTCCCTTCGCAGAGCCCTTTCCTCCATTATCGTACAAATGAGACACTTATAGGTGGACTTGGTACAGATTTTCTACTTTAAACATTCTTTTATGAAGTAAACTAACATATTCTGCACTTTTTTCGAATAAAAAATTTCTTCACTTTTTGGCCAAAAAAGCAAGGTTAACCCCTTGGAGTTTTTTCTGGCTAAAAAACGAACTCTCGAAATTCGACCAAGTAACGACTGTTTCTTTTAGATCATTAGACGCCAATTAAACAATTCCAATCCGTTCCATTCTAAGTCGAACCGTTTCGGAGATATCGCTCTTTAAAGATCCAAATAGAGGGTCCCTTCGCAGAGCCCTTTCCTCCATTATCGTACAAATGAGACACTTATAGGTGGACTTGGTACAGATTTTCTACTTTAAACATTCTTTTATGAAGTAAACTAACATATTCTGCACTTTTTTCGAATAAAAAATTTCTTCACTTTTTGGCCAAAAAAGCAAGGTTAACCCCTTGGAGTTTTTTCTGGCTAAAAAACGAACTCTCGAAATTCGACCAAGTAACGACTGTTTCTTTTAGATCATTAGACGCCAATTAAACAATTCCAATCCGTTCCATTCTAAGTCGAACCGTTTCGGAGATATCGCTCTTTAAAGATCCAAATAGAGGGTCCCTTCGCAGAGCCCTTTCCTCCATTATCGTACAAATGAGACACTTATAGGTGGACTTGGTACAGATTTTCTACTTTAAACATTCTTTTATGAAGTAAACTAACATATTCTGCACTTTTTTCGAATAAAAAATTTCTTCACTTTTTGGCCAAAAAAGCAAGGTTAACCCCTTGGAGTTTTTTCTGGCTAAAAAACGAACTCTCGAAATTCGACCAAGTAACGACTGTTTCTTTTAGATCATTAGACGCCAATTAAACAATTCCAATCCGTTCCATTCTAAGTCGAACCGTTTCGGAGATATCGCTCTTTAAAGATCCAAATAGAGGGTCCCTTCGCAGAGCCCTTTCCTCCATTATCGTACAAATGAGACACTTATAGGTGGACTTGGTACAGATTTTCTACTTTAAACATTCTTTTATGAAGTAAACTAACATATTCTGCACTTTTTTCGAATAAAAAATTTCTTCACTTTTTGGCCAAAAAAGCAAGGTTAACCCCTTGGAGTTTTTTCTGGCTAAAAAACGAACTCTCGAAATTCGACCAAGTAACGACTGTTTCTTTTAGATCATTAGACGCCAATTAAACAATTCCAATCCGTTCCATTCTAAGTCGAACCGTTTCGGAGATATCGCTCTTTAAAGATCCAAATAGAGGGTCCCTTCGCAGAGCCCTTTCCTCCATTATCGTACAAATGAGACACTTATAGGTGGACTTGGTACAGATTTTCTACTTTAAACATTCTTTTATGAAGTAAACTAACATATTCTGCACTTTTTTCGAATAAAAAATTTCTTCACTTTTTGGCCAAAAAAGCAAGGTTAACCCCTTGGAGTTTTTTCTGGCTAAAAAACGAACTCTCGAAATTCGACCAAGTAACGACTGTTTCTTTTAGATCATTAGACGCCAATTAAACAATTCCAATCCGTTCCATTCTAAGTCGAACCGTTTCGGAGATATCGCTCTTTAAAGATCCAAATAGAGGGTCCCTTCGCAGAGCCCTTTCCTCCATTATCGTACAAATGAGACACTTATAGGTGGACTTGGTACAGATTTTCTACTTTAAACATTCTTTTATGAAGTAAACTAACATATTCTGCACTTTTTTCGAATAAAAAATTTCTTCACTTTTTGGCCAAAAAAGCAAGGTTAACCCCTTGGAGTTTTTTCTGGCTAAAAAACGAACTCTCGAAATTCGACCAAGTAACGACTATTTATTTTAGATCATTAGATGCCAATTAAACAATTCCAATCCGTTCCATTCTAAGTCGAACCGTTTCGGAGATATCGCTCTTTAAAGATCCAAATAGAGGGTCCCTTCGCAGAGCCCTTTCCTCCATTATCGTACAAATGAGACACTTATAGGTGGACTTGGTACAGATTTTCTACTTTAAACATTCTTTTATGAAGTAAACTAACATATTCTGCACTTTTTTCGAATAAAAAATTTCTTCACTTTTTGGCCAAAAAAGCAAGGTTAACCCCTTGGAGTTTTTTCTGGCTAAAAAACGAACTCTCGAAATTCGACCAAGTAACGACTGTTTCTTTTAGATCATTAGACGCCAATTAAACAATTCCAATCCGTTCCATTCTAAGTCGAACCGTTTCGGAGATATCGCTCTTTAAAGATCCAAATAGAGGGTCCCTTCGCAGAGCCCTTTCCTCCATTATCGTACAAATGAGACACTTATAGGTGGACTTGGTACAGATTTTCTACTTTAAACATTCTTTTATGAAGTAAACTAACATATTCTGCACTTTTTTCGAATAAAAAATTTCTTCACTTTTTGGCCAAAAAAGCAAGGTTAACCCCTTGGAGTTTTTTCTGGCTAAAAAACGAACTCTCGAAATTCGACCAAGTAACGACTGTTTCTTTTAGATCATTAGACGCCAATTAAACAATTCCAATCCGTTCCATTCTAAGTCGAACCGTTTCGGAGATATCGCTCTTTAAAGATCCAAATAGAGGGTCCCTTCGCAGAGCCCTTTCCTCCATTATCGTACAAATGAGACACTTATAGGTGGACTTGGTACAGATTTTCTACTTTAAACATTCTTTTATGAAGTAAACTAACATATTCTGCACTTTTTTCGAATAAAAAATTTCTTCACTTTTTGGCCAAAAAAGCAAGGTTAACCCCTTGGAGTTTTTCTGGCTAAAAAACGAACTCTCGAAATTCGACCAAGTAACGACTGTTTCTTTTAGATCATTAGACGCCAATTAAACAATTCCAATCCGTTCCATTCTAAGTCGAACCGTTTCGGAGATATCGCTCTTTAAAGATCCAAATAGAGGGTCCCTTCGCAGAGCCCTTTCCTCCATTATCGTACAAATGAGACACTTATAGGTGGACTTGGTACAGATTTTCTACTTTAAACATTCTTTTATGAAGTAAACTAACATATTCTGCACTTTTTTCGAATAAAAAATTTCTTCACTTTTTGGCCAAAAAAGCAAGGTTAACCCCTTGGAGTTTTTTCTGGCTAAAAAACGAACTCTCGAAATTCGACCAAGTAACGACTGTTTCTTTTAGATCATTAGACGCCAATTAAACAATTCCAATCCGTTCCATTCTAAGTCGAACCGTTTCGGAGATATCGCTCTTTAAAGATCCAAATAGAGGGTCCCTTCGCAGAGCCCTTTCCTCCATTATCGTACAAATGAGACACTTATAGGTGGACTTGGTACAGATTTTCTACTTTAAACATTCTTTTATGAAGTAAACTAACATATTCTGCACTTTTTTCGAATAAAAAATTTCTTCACTTTTTGGCCAAAAAAGCAAGGTTAACCCCTTGGAGTTTTTTCTGGCTAAAAAACGAACTCTCGAAATTCGACCAAGTAACGACTGTTTCTTTTAGATCATTAGACGCCAATTAAACAATTCCAATCCGTTCCATTCTAAGTCGAACCGTTTCGGAGATATCGCTCTTTAAAGATCCAAATAGAGGGTCCCTTCGCAGAGCCCTTTCCTCCATTATCGTACAAATGAGACACTTATAGGTGGACTTGGTACAGATTTTCTACTTTAAACATTCTTTTATGAAGTAAACTAACATATTCTGCACTTTTTTCGAATAAAAAATTTCTTCACTTTTTGGCCAAAAAAGCAAGGTTAACCCCTTGGAGTTTTTTCTGGCTAAAAAACGAACTCTCGAAATTCGACCAAGTAACGACTGTTTCTTTTAGATCATTAGACGCCAATTAAACAATTCCAATCCGTTCCATTCTAAGTCGAACCGTTTCGGAGATATCGCTCTTTAAAGATCCAAATAGAGGGTCCCTTCGCAGAGCCCTTTCCTCCATTATCGTACAAATGAGACACTTATAGGTGGACTTGGTACAGATTTTCTACTTTAAACATTCTTTTATGAAGTAAACTAACATATTCTGCACTTTTTTCGAATAAAAAATTTCTTCACTTTTTGGCCAAAAAAGCAAGGTTAACCCCTTGGAGTTTTTTCTGGCTAAAAAACGAACTCTCGAAATTCGACCAAGTAACGACTGTTTCTTTTAGATCATTAGACGCCAATTAAACAATTCCAATCCGTTCCATTCTAAGTCGAACCGTTTCGGAGATATCGCTCTTTAAAGATCCAAATAGAGGGTCCCTTCGCAGAGCCCTTTCCTCCATTATCGTACAAATGAGACACTTATAGGTGGACTTGGTACAGATTTTCTACTTTAAACATTCTTTTATGAAGTAAACTAACATATTCTGCACTTTTTTCGAATAAAAAATTTCTTCACTTTTTGGCCAAAAAAGCAAGGTTAACCCCTTGGAGTTTTTTCTGGCTAAAAAACGAACTCTCGAAATTCGACCAAGTAACGACTATTTATTTTAGATCATTAGACTGCCAATTAAACAATTCCAATCCGTTCCATTCTAAGTCGAACCGTTTCGGAGATATCGCTCTTTAAAGATCCAAATAGAGGGTCCCTTCGCAGAGCCCTTTCCTCCATTATCGTACAAATGAGACACTTATAGGTGGACTTGGTACAGATTTTCTACTTTAAACATTCTTTTATGAAGTAAACTAACATATTCTGCACTTTTTTCGAATAAAAAATTTCTTCACTTTTTGGCCAAAAAAGCAAGGTTAACCCCTTGGAGTTTTTTCTGGCTAAAAAACGAACTCTCGAAATTCGACCAAGTAACGACTGTTTCTTTTAGATCATTAGACGCCAATTAAACAATTCCAATCCGTTCCATTCTAAGTCGAACCGTTTCGGAGATATCGCTCTTTAAAGATCCAAATAGAGGGTCCCTTCGCAGAGCCCTTTCCTCCATTATCGTACAAATGAGACACTTATAGGTGGACTTGGTACAGATTTTCTACTTTAAACATTCTTTTATGAAGTAAACTAACATATTCTGCACTTTTTTCGAATAAAAAATTTCTTCACTTTTTGGCCAAAAAAGCAAGGTTAACCCCTTGGAGTTTTTTCTGGCTAAAAAACGAACTCTCGAAATTCGACCAAGTAACGACTGTTTCTTTAGATCATTAGACGCCAATTAAACAATTCCAATCCGTTCCATTCTAAGTCGAACCGTTTCGGAGATATCGCTCTTTAAAGATCCAAATAGAGGGTCCCTTCGCAGAGCCCTTTCCTCCATTATCGTACAAATGAGACACTTATAGGTGGACTTGGTACAGATTTTCTACTTTAAACATTCTTTTATGAAGTAAACTAACATATTCTGCACTTTTTTCGAATAAAAAATTTCTTCACTTTTTGGCCAAAAAAGCAAGGTTAACCCCTTGGAGTTTTTTCTGGCTAAAAAACGAACTCTCGAAATTCGACCAAGTAACGACTGTTTCTTTTAGATCATTAGACGCCAATTAAACAATTCCAATCCGTTCCATTCTAAGTCGAACCGTTTCGGAGATATCGCTCTTTAAAGATCCAAATAGAGGGTCCCTTCGCAGAGCCCTTTCCTCCATTATCGTACAAATGAGACACTTATAGGTGGACTTGGTACAGATTTTCTACTTTAAACATTCTTTTATGAAGTAAACTAACATATTCTGCACTTTTTTCGAATAAAAAATTTCTTCACTTTTTGGCCAAAAAAGCAAGGTTAACCCCTTGGAGTTTTTTCTGGCTAAAAACGAACTCTCGAAATTCGACCAAGTAACGACTGTTATTTTAGATCATTAGATGCCAATTAAACAATTCCAATCCGTTCCATTCTAAGTCGAACCGTTTCGGAGATATCGCTCTTTAAAGATCCAAATAGAGGGTCCCTTCGCAGAGCCCTTTCCTCCATTATCGTACAAATGAGACACTTATAGGTGGACTTGGTACAGATTTTCTACTTTAAACATTCTTTTATGAAGTAAACTAACATATTCTGCACTTTTTTCGAATAAAAAATTTCTTCACTTTTGGCCAAAAAAGCAAGGTTAACCCCTTGGAGTTTTTTCTGGCTAAAAAACGAACTCTCGAAATTCGACCAAGTAACGACTGTTTCTTTTAGATCATTAGACGCCAATTAACAATTCCAATCCGTTCCATTCTAAGTCGAACCGTTTCGGAGATATCGCTCTTTAAAGATCCAAATAGAGGGTCCTTCGC